>JAHRHJ020003371.1:0-187325 GCA_019776745.2 Taxus chinensis
GTATATTTATGTCCTTCATGTTAAATTTTTACAATAGATGTATGTAAGGTTGAAGGAACACAACCCATGACACGGATTTAAGGTCGTCTAAACAATAGGTTATACTGGAACTCCCCCTATAAGACATAAAACAATTCCGTAATAGTATAGGGGCCCACATGAATGTGGAAAATTATGGTGCCGAGAGTGGAAGTGATGGCATCATTGAATGTATGCATCATAACTAAGTATCATTATGCAATTTGAAGGGATAGCAATATTGTACGTGTGGGAGAGATGATGGTGATGTTGGCACCACCACAAATCATAACGTTGTAGACACATATATTATCGATATAAATTGAGATGAAAAGGGCAGGATCGAGATCATCTAATTAGAGAGGTAAAATCTTGTCATCAGAGAAACTAAGGGCAACTACTTGGTGAGTAGTGGCACATGTAGAGGAAGGGGATGAATTTGTGAGAGAAGCTACATGGTGAGGGGTAAGAATGGAGGCCACATGTGTCGGGTCGTTAGGTAAAACCTCGATGGATTGCAGAACCTTCATGAGGGCCTGTCGATGGGATTCATAAGTTTTAATGAGGTCGTACAAAGACGTTTTTTTTAGAGGAGATGTGAAATTGAATTGTTTTATTCATGTATGATGAGAAACCCCGTCAAAAATCGGATATTGTGGGTCCCCGAATGGTGATTGTCGTGTGCTGCAGGGTAAGATGGTATGTGGGCCACAGGATTGGCTAGTGCTTTCTCACATCCTTTATCTTTCTAGCGAGAGTGATGAAACTTGGATCATGTAACTAAGGAAGAAAGGTGATGGAGAAGGTGTGTTAAGAAAAGTATAAACAACATGAATGGGACAAAAACTAGTGTGTGAGGGCAAGAACCCTGTGAAATGAGTCGAGCCAGCACTGGAATTTTGGTGGGGTTTTGGCTTAGCTCTCATTATACCAACCATATGGATCTCAAAATGTTGGAGGTGGATCAAAGGGTTGTGGAGGTGGTGGTGAGTGTCAAGGAACTGTAGTGGGCGGAGGATGTGTAGTGATAAGGGGATGTGGAAATGGATCTGTCAGAAGATTTCGTCAAACTTTTGTACAGGAGGAAAAAGTGTAGAATGATTTTTAGAGCCTTACAATTTTCTACATCATGTCCTGGCACATGATGGTAGGCGCAAATTTTAGTATCATCAAACCCTTTTGGTTTGGGTTTAAGTGGGTCGTAAGGTTTAAGGGGCAACAATGTGATGACCAGAGGCTCTAAACGCTTAACTAGAATTGCTTGGCATAAAACCCTATCAATGGATCGCCAATGTGAGTGGATTGTGGTCTGGATTGAGTGTAGGGATTGTGATGTATGAAGGTACACAGGAGATGGATTGGAGATGCGATAGTTTGACCACTGATTGGTAGGGTGATAATGTTTTAGGATTGGGGATAACTTCTTGAGTAGAGGCGTAGTAGATGAACTAGCGATAGAAGTGTTTGTAGGCTTAAACTACCTCCTTGGAGGGTAGTGGGTTTTCAACAGGTTGCACCTTTTCTAGTTAAAGGGTGATGAAGAGGGCCTGTGCGTGATTGTAGAGGGGAAATTGGATAATGGTAGAGGACGGGTTAGCCATGGTGATAATGGAAGTGCGGTAAAAGTTACTAGCAGAGGCGAGGTGGAAGGTACAAGTTGAAGGGAAGGAAGCTTCACAGGTAGTGATGAGGTTATTTTAGCTGGTGGGGGTATAGGTGGTAAGAAATATACAGGTAATAGCGAAGGTCTATGTTGTGCTAATAGGTTGGGTGTAATAAAGGATTTTGATGAAGAGGTGGGTTGTAGTGCTTTTGATTTTTGTTAGATAGGCAGTTGTTTGGTCAAGGTCGACAAGTGAGGCCCTAGGATAGATGGAAGGGGTGAAGGTGACAAGGATGGTTGGTGAAATTGGGGTGATTGCGGCTTAAAGGGTGTCTCCTTGAGTGGAGGAATGGTTTTTGTACAAGTTTGGGAAGACGTGTTTAAATCCAATTTGACATGCAGATTAACTAGACTTGATGTTGGCATGACACCCAATGTGGTAATGGGTCTAGACGTGGGGGGAGGTGTATGTGCAGGTAGGTTCCTTGGCATAGGAACAGGCTTAGTTATTTGTAAGGGTTTGGATGTAGGCAAGGGTGATGAAGAAGAGGTAGTTTCAACAAGCATGGTCATGGTTGATTGGGTTCCTTGAAATACCTTTAGATAGATTGTGGTAGTATCCGTAGGCGACATTTACATTTTGGTTGAAAAGGGTAGCCGAAGGAATCTCCAAAGCATGGAATTATGAACGTAATCCAAGCGGTCGGTCAGGTGTGAAAACGGCCTTATTGTAAGAGAAGATGATGTTGGCTTAGTAGAAACCCTTATAAAATATGTTTGTGAGATAGGGAACTGGTTGGCTTTGGACTCTGTGGGTAATAGAGCCAAGAGAAGATCAACGGGATCCTTAGAATTATACTGCGCAATTGTCCTCAACAAGAAATGGTGTGTCTAAAGGATCTCCTATGGTTAAGGGAGATAACCGTTGGGATGAGGTAGTTTCCTTTTTTGATGGAGAAGAAAATGAAGATGACTCTACCATGGATAGGAGAGTTAATACTGTGCGTTGTCGTTAGGGTGCGAGGTAGTGGTTGTGAAAGGGCATGGCGGAAGCTATGTGGGACTCCTCTGTGGTTGAAGGGGGGAGATGACGGGGAATCCTCATGGTAAAGGAGTAGAGGAAGTAGGATCCTCTGTGGGTAGAGGAGATCATGCTAGAATCTCCTCAATACAGGGGATAGGAGGAAATTTTAGAAGGGCTGGTACGATTTCAAACACAACATGGACCTCGTGGGCATTACTCTCATTACTTGAAGGTTCGCCGGTTTGGTTTGATGATGGATTATGTTTAGGGAACGACTTCTTGAAGATATGAAAATTCTTATTTGCGGGTGTGTTCAGGTTTTCTAGGACAATATCTCCATAATCTAACATTTTCTGGACAATGTGCTGGAAGGTTATACAATACCATCGCTTATGGCCTTTTACGTGATGCTAGTTATAATAGTCATTGTTCCTTGACCCATGCCAGATTATGACAAGCGAGGTAAAACTAGTATGTGGTTTTATGGGTGGAGAAGCAATGGCTTCGGCCTTAAGAAGTTTTTCTAAGTAATAAAGAATAAGTCCCCAATTGGTAGTGTATTTCGTTTCTCCCATCTAAACTGGAAAGTTTGAGCCGAGAGAAAGGTTGGAGGAAGGTTCGAATAATTAGAGGGGTGGAGAGTGGGTACCTTTACAACTACCATGTTGGAGATCCTTTGGCTTTTGAATAATTGTTTTGGGGTTTTGAGAGGAGAAAGGAAGCATCATTTGATTTAAATGTGGTGTTTTATTTAGCAATTGAATTTTTTTTCTCTCAAAATGGCAAGAATTTCTAGTTTGTGCCGTGGTAATTTAATCGAAGGACAAAAGGTTGTACTTGCAGATTTGGTGAGATGTGCCTGACACAGCTCTAGTGAACAGGCTCTTATAAGCTTGGTTTTACGCAAAATGGAATGTTAGCTAGTGATGAGGGCCTCCTCTAATGAGTGACAAAATCAGTTGATATAGATCATCGCTAATTGTCAAGTTGGAGAAAAAGAGATTCATAGAAAACTGACATTCGTGACGAATATTGACTGAAAAAAATGGTCCAGGAAGGTTGAGCTACTTGATTTTTAATGAGGTGTATGGAATGTCGAGGCAACCACTATACCAGTTTTTCTAACGTAGGTCCCATTAAAGCCATGGGGAATGTTCGTAGGAGTAAAGCATTAATTGTCATGGGTGATTAGGTAACCCATATGTTTTGAAAGACCGCAAAGTGTTGTTGCGGGTCTTCTCTACGTTTGAAAAACCAGTTACTTTGGGCATTTCCCAATGGCAGGGTATGGGTGAATGGTAATAGACAGATGGATGGGTTCATTTGCAAATTTTATCGTAGGTTTATGTTAAGGAGTTGGAAGAGCCAGAAAACTGATTGCTTCAAATGTTTACTCTTTCCATCATCATTTTAATAAGGTCGTGGTGGTTTTGATGATTGGGCTTTGTAATCGGAAAAAAGGATAGGCGAGCGTGAGAATCAACAAGTAACTCTTCCGCGTACCTGACCTCCCGAGGTCATGCCGAGATAGCCGGTGGGGATGGAATATGCAGACAAACTAGTTAGGCAGTCTAATGTCTTCGACACGCACTAGTGGAATTTGTGAATCTAAGGCAAAGAAGGCTCTCTTAACTTGGACTGGTGTGATAGATCGATCAGCGAGGATGACTACTCGAAGGCTCCAAACAATATCGATCTCTGGCGTGATTCGATCTATGGGTTGCGGAATACGTGGAAAATGACCTGGGATTGTTTCATGTATATCTCCCGATAAGGTCATATAGTGGATGATGAATGTAATTGGCTCTACGGATGATTTTCTGGCCTAGTCCAGAATTCCCTAGCTTCGTTAGCCGCTATATCTAGTAAGGACAGTTGTTCAATGATGATAGGTGCAAGTGGAGTGGACTGAAATACTAGTGTGCGTAGGCCAGTGTTTATATCTAACTGACTTGTGGATTCATTGGGCTGTGGGATCTGTGGGTCACAACCGTAGACTCTTGGTTGTTGTGGTCCTGTTATGGTCATACGCGAGATCAAGTTCTAATCCCTAGTATCCTAGTAATCGTATGCTTTCTCAGCTTCTATGTTTAGAACCAATAGTTGTGCAATCTTCTCAGAATACCTTACAGACGTTCTCGCAACCTGGATTCTTAAGCTGGTATCTATATCTACGAGGGTGTCTCCAGTGTCTGGCTGTGGAACTAGAGGATCACACCAGAATGTTTGTTCTCTTTCGAGCCCTTCTACAGTCATGTGGATGTTTTCTAGAGTAATCTGTAGTTTGGCTGACTTGACCAAAATGCATGTGCTTGGTCGTCTTCTATGTTTAATCCTCTTAACTGAGAACTTATCAGTTGTAAATTTGTGGTTGTTCGGAATACTTGTATCCTAAGATTTTGGTCTATGTCAACTATCGCTGTGACAAGGTTTGATTGAGGCACGATTGGCTCAAATATATATTCCCTGGGCTCTTGAGGTCCCGTAATTGTCATAAAAGGAAAAAACTAACTGTAATGAAGCAAATTCTAATTACTTGAAATAAATCTAACTGCATATAACTTTTATTCTTCTCTGAAATATTTAACAATTTTAAGGAAAGCAAACTATTTTAAGCATATCTAGAAATAATAACTAAACAATAATTAAAAACAGACAAGATAACCGAGTGTGGTTATTTGCCTGTGCGATTTGTAGAATTATTCTAAATGAATAAAATAACCTGTCTAATCTACCTGCAAGATTCTCGATCCCACCTCAGAAGTGAGGAGTGAATCATAGTTTCTCAGAAACTATCAATCCCCACAGCTTCCCTGGCAATATCGAGAATAGAATGAAATGAAATAAAGTGATTAACTACTCTATTTGATATGAGTCTGACTAGAACTTTGAAATTTAAAACCTGGATTCTGTAAAACAGTGGCAAATCCGATGGTGTGTGTATGATCTCGTCCCCTCAGTATGATCTTCTCGTTCTTTCGTGTTACTTGGATCCAGAAAAGCGTGTAATGCTAGCACCGATAGGAGTAGATTTTGGGACAAGGACAGCTCAGAATACAGACCGAGAATGCGAGTAGGAGAGGGATAGCGCAAGAGTACAGAGCTTGGCTTATGCGATTCCTAGCGGGATTTTACTGCGAGTCATGCAACATGAAGCGACCAGAACCTGCAACTATCCTATACGAAGAGCAAAATCTGCAACTTTAATGGCTTCCCAAGCTATTCTATTTCAAAATAAAGACACTGCTTACACAAGTTGGATATGTGGCTTACCAACAGCTAAATAAAGCTAAACAGGTGTATAATGAATTGAACTAAGAACTCTAAGACACGATGAAGATAAATCTACAGCAAAGAGGAATCAGAGGCAAGCTTCTAACTGGATTGGATGGAACAACAGCACTGCCTGCACAAGATGGGTCTGTGGCTTACCAATAGCTGAGCAATACTAACCAAGTATGAAATAAACTATGCTATCAATTCTAAGCAAGCTAACCAAAATACTAAAAATCAGAAGACTCTAACAAGGAAAAATGGTGCCCAAAGACTCTAGACCAAATTCTTCACCAAATTCAGACCATTTGCATGTACACAAACCTTTCATTTATAGGAATTCCAACTCTCAAAAACCAAAACCAAATTGAACTCCTAAACAATAAACAAAGGAAAAACAATGTTCCAGGGGACCAAAAACATTAATGCATGCTCAAGTCGGCAAAGAAAAGCTGGTGAAACATGATATTTCACGCGAGTCACGTCAAAAGAGCATTATGGAAAATGCGCACAGGACTGCCGCTCTAAGCAGGGCGGCAGTTACAGGACCGTCGCCCTGTTCAGGGCGGCGGTCACGAGACCGCCGCCCTTCAGGGCGGCGATTTCATCACTGAAGGTCAAGAGGCCAAGGAAATAGGGAAAAAGGGGAAAATAAAGGGCGTGGGGGCTAAGCAGGGCACGCGGGATGTTAACGCATACTCCGAGGGCTTTTCCGGATCCCGAACACCTTGCGAGGAGACCTGTATCATCATCGGGGCACTTGTTACACTGTTCTGGCAGTACAGTACCTTACAATTTTGGGTACATACATATTGCCCCCTCGGAGAAGCGTTTTAGCCATGAAGAGGCATAAAACGGTGGGTCTGAGTATGGCAGTCCCAAAATGGGGAGTTAGAAGCTATACCTTACTTGTCCGTGTGTTGAGATGACGCCATCGAAATTCCCGCTACTTGCAAAATGAAAAGAGAACTCAAGTGCAGATAGATGCAATAACTTGGAAGATAAACGCTAAAATAATAGGGAAGGAGAACGTACCATTCTTGCGGGGATAGAAACTTACCTCCAACAGCTCTCCAAACCTACGAAAAATTCATTTTAAAAATGAAACAGAACGATATATATATGAAAGTGGGCCCATTTTCCTATTCATTTGCGCAAGTTGATTTGATTGATTTTGAGCTCTGGGACCCACGGTGACGGTTTCTCACGCGAGTAGAGTCAAAATGTTCGCAGCGAGATCGTGATCATGCCTCCATGAGTGGAACACCGACCTCAGCGATCACAGGTTGGTTTTCTTCCATTTTGTGTTTTTCCCTCTTCAAATTTGAAATGGCAAATTCTTTGCAATGGGGGGATTATTTTTGAAAATGTTAGGTTCAAAAGGTCCATCTAGGGGGGGGGCGCCTACTGGGTAGGCTTTGTTTTTAGTTAAAATGGTCTATTTTTTACGCTTTTGGGATTTTTGGGGTTAACAACCCGCGCGGGTTTTCGGACCGCGACCGCCACCCTGGCCAGGGCGGCGGTTACATGACCGCCGCCCTGTTCAGGGGCGGCACTTACACGACCGCCACCCTTAAGGCGGCGGTTACAAAACCACCCCCCTGCTCAGGGCGGCGGTTTTGCATAGAATGCAAAAGAGCTTAACTTTTGAGATTGCACTTGTATTTTTATCATTTCTATACGCTTTTATGACTCTCTCGATATTGATTAGATACTAACTTGCCCTGTTTTGTGTGTTTTTGGGTGCATGCAGGCGAGGGAGGAGTATATCAGATGAAGCCGAGAGAGAGAGTGTGATTGGCTTTCAGGGGTATTGGATGCCCTTTCTCAGGATGAGGAGGATACATTACAGAGGGCCGGCATATTGCGTATATCACGTGTGCCCCATGTCACGCCATCTAGTCACATTCTTTGTGACTTATTCTCATATTGGGATGTAGATCAGAACACTTTCCGATTGCCAGGGGTCCGCGGTGAGTGGACCATCACTTTGGAGGATGTCTACCGTATCCTAGGGGTCCCGATCATCGGGAGGAGACTCACACTAGAGACGGCAGGGTCTCGAGCACAGATTACACAGTGGGCAGGCTACATGGGGGATGCAGCCATCTCTACGGGGTCTAAGAAGGGAGTGAGAGTTCAATCGATTCCTTATTTTCCCATCCCCGTATTTCGATAGGCTATCATGGGGATCCTTGCCTCGAGGCTGATCGGGGACAAGGGAGGAGATACTTTACTATACTGCTGGGCCCCCTTCATTGCACAGATAGAGGGGCATGGCCGGATATATGCCTGGGGCACAGATATTCTGGGGACCACCTACCATGACTTATACAGGGTGGTCCGTTTGCAGGGACAGTCATTGAGCCACCTGACTCTAGTCATGAGTTGGGTGTACGAGCATTTTATTCCTTATGGCAGAGGGGTAGAGGTGGCAGACCCAGGGGCTGTGAGGGCAGCTAGATGGTCAGATATGTCAGCACTTAGAGCACCTCACCAGCTAGTTGCCTCCCTTACCATAGCAGATATGGAGGCGACGCCGTACCGGCTTATGGCTGGCATATGGGGCGAGGAGACCCTTACATTGATCTCCTGTTCCACCAGAGGGTAGCTTATCGACCGCGTGGGATGGGTGGAGGTACACCTTTTTGGCAGAGTTCCTCATCAGTTTGGCCTTCCATATGCGGGCATGCTTCCCCCAGCGGCACCAGTTTACAGATCATTCCGCGAGGCTAGAGGGGGGCCTAGAGGCCGTGGTTGGACAGTGATCACTCCTGGCACTCCCATTGTAGCCAGGAGGGTAGTTCGGGCTAGAGGGAGAGTCGGTGCGCCCCGGGCACCTTTGCTTCAAATTGCTGCGGGTCCTGCTCACAGCAGCGATGACCCCATAGATATTGACTGCGATTCTGAGGAGTTTACAGAGGGAGGGTCAGAGGAGCAGACAGATGATAGCGATCCTAAGTGGCATGACACTCAGGAAATTTTACAGGCAGAGAGGGCCGAGTAAAGTGCAGAGAGAGAGACTCTAGCTTCAGAGGAGCCACTCTCCCAAGGCCATGGTGGAGAGGATGAGTTAGTTGCGGGGCGTCATGTTGCTCCTACTACAGGAGCAGCCCCTCAGTCGGCAGCGGCATCCGTGGTGGGTGCTGGCCCCAGCAACCCATCTTGGAGGCCCGGTGATCCGAGTAAGTTATCCTCTCATCTTTTCAATGTTTGTTTAATTTAGGATTTTTAATTGCTATCTTTCCTTATGTTTTGATATTGTATCTTTTAGTCTCTTTCCTAGCTTCTAATTCGTTTTTCTTCTTTGTTTTGTAGAAACTGTTGACGAGTGGCGGGATCTAATCCGTAGGGTATGCACTGATTCTCTGATGATCCCTATGGATAAGACCCGTGTGGAGATATCTGTAGATGCCAGGGAGCCTTCAGCAGCCGGTAGGCATACTGACGTCTTCGATCCTGTTTGGCATGTGGCCAGGATGGTGTCGACTCTTTGTACAGAGTTGACAGGCTATAGAACAGCCGAGCGTCTTATGAGGAGTCATTCTTGTGGTGAGACCGTGGCTGCTCCTCGAGACCCTGAGCCCTCTGTGCATTCAGAGCGCCGGCGTAGCCGGAGTCCTAGGCGAGGGCGCGCACCGTCGGAGGGGTCGCGTAGGGGTTGAGAGGTGACTTGGCCCTGTATACTTTGTACCATAGATTCTTTTGTACATCACGGGCTCTTTGAGCATTTTGACCATGCCTAGAGCATGATGGCATTGTATATAAACATTGATTATTTATATATATGCATTCGTTTTGGATCAAAACTTGTCACTCATGTTTTCCTTTCTATTTCCAGCTTCCTTGTGTATACTACGATGTATGTTTTATATGCTTTCTAGAATGTATGCAATGGAGAACAGATGATGCAAATGCTTGCTTTCTTTTTGTGTTTCATGATGCTGATACATGATATTGTAGATATATTGTGATCTTAAATCTTAGCTTCTGTGAGCAATTTGGATACCTCATGTTTGTTTTGGCAAAGTGATGAAAATAACCAGTATGATGAACAGATTAACTTTCCCCACTCCTAACTCCACGCAACTAGTAAGATGCGAGGGCTCTTCACCAAGAGCCAAGAAGGGCGCAAGTCATGAAATATGGTGAAATGATAGTGATGAAAGACAGACGAAGCTTTGGTGGAACCAAGTTGAGAACTACAAGCTTACTCTACCTGAATGACTTCATAGTTTTGGGTGCGACTTGCTTTGCGGTTTATCCAGACTTAGACTCGTAGATGGCCACATAGTAGACAAAATCTGGTTTTTAGGATTTTTAACTCTCTTGGAATTTTGAACATCTGATTCATTCGTTTTTGACTCAAAGTTTGAATAGTTTGTTTATGACCTTTTAACGTTTGCATTGTCTAGAGGACCCCCTACACCTTGCCCCATGCTACCTATAAGAAGCATGGGTTTATCACCGTGGGCAAGGCATAGGTGAGTAAGGGCATTTCCATCCTTTCCCAACCCTACGTCACTAGTAAGAGACGTAAGCTCATCACCGAAGGTTGGTAGGGCAAGGAAATGTGTAAAAATAAAATTTTCTGTTTAATCACTTTTTGACTTGTCTTTTTGAGTAAAATGTCAGTATATGCTTGTTTCCAAAGAGATGTGTATATGGGATAGATGTGACACCATGAAGCTTCTAGAACAGACCATAGGCAAGACACCAATCCTAAGAAGAAATCAAAGCGAGAACAAACTTGCAGATCTTGGTATGGTTACCGTTAAGACTTCGTCATGTTTGATTTTATTTGATAAAAGATTTTGAAGTGATTGATGATATCATGAAAATGGAGAGATATGATTAGAAAGTTTTGTGCCAACAACATCATGAGTTTGTAATGAATTACTTTGAGAATAGATTCCTTGATCACAATTTATGTAAGAACAAGTGGACAAAATGATCTAAATCTATATGAAGATGCAATGTAGATAGTTATATAGGTAGTGCTAGCTGCTTATGCGTAGAAACACTTGAGGTGCAGGGAATTGACTATTTCGCCAAATTCCTCACCTTCTAGCGTGCATAAGAGGTATGCACCATTTCCATAGTCCTTCATGACTCGGTATGGGCTCAACCATTTGGGCCGGAATTTCCTTTCTTCGCCGGTCTTCTTGTCGATCCGACTGTCTAGTCTTAGAACTAGATCACCTTCGTATATATCACGTTCATAAACCTTCTTGTTATATTGCCGGCACATTCGGTCAACATAAGCTCTATGCCGTTGTTCAGCATCTAACCTAGTTTCATCTAGGCTTTCTAGTTGGGAAAGACGTGCTTCTCTGTAAGCGTCTTCATCCAGAATCCCTTGTAGTGAAATGCGGAGACTGGGTATTTCGACCTCAAGCGGGAGAACTGCTTCTGCCCCAAATACTAGCGAGAAAGGAGTTGCTCCTGTTGGTGTTCTTATTGAGTTTCGATGGGCCCACAAGGCCGGATATAACTTCAAATGCCAATCTCGCTTGTTTTCTTTCACCGTTTTAAGGAGAATGGCTGTTCAGCGTTTTGTTTGTTGCTTCAGCCTACCCATTGGCTTGGGGATAATACAAGGAAGTCGTATGATGGCTTATTTTAAATTTGTTGCATAGTTCATGAACTTCTGTCATTCTTGAAAGAAGTTCCATTATCTGAGATAATGATTTGTGGGATACCGTACCTGTAAAATGATTTGATTCAAAAATGAACTTGGCGATGCACAGAACCAGGTACAGTAATAAGACGCATTCGTCCAAGAATCCATACCATTTGCAAAAACATTCAGTGGTTTTGGGCTATAAAATTATAGGCCATCTGTGGATGCCAGGGGGAGAACTTCCCTATCAAGTTCAAGCCCCATATAGAAAAGGGCCATTTAGTTAGCGATTTGGTCTGTAGAGCTTGTGCTGGCATGTGGAGCTCAAGTTGGGAGAATGTTTTTTATATTTTCTCAAACTATCCCAGATTTAGACCATAAATGATAGTTGATGCCATCACAAGTGATTCCTGTTATTCACCCTAGTATGTTCATGTCGAAGGCTTTGATGAACTCTGACACGAGTTGTTTAAATGAATGTATGGAAGCCTCAGGTATTCTGTAATAACAATCGAGGGCAATTGCCCTCCAGTGTTTTGGGGAATATTTTAGCAACAACCCCATCCCAAGGAAAGTAATTCTCGTATGGTTTTGTAGCGTAAGCTTTGATATGTGCGTTCGGATCTCCCTCACCCTTGAACTTATGGTGCAAATCAGGGAGAGGTCTTGGAAGCATAACACTTCGTATGGTGAAATCTAAGGGTTCCTTTAGGTATTCTGAATAAGTCCCTATTGCATAGCTTTCGACCATTGATGGTGTTTGCTGAAGGAGTGGTGGTGGAATAGGTTGTTGATACGGCATAGCATACGCGTTGGCAGGGGCATAGGGGAGGTCCCTGCGTTTGAGCAAACATGCCGGGAGAGTGAGAACATATCTCCTTGTGGTGATTTAGAGTATATGTTTAAGTATTGACGGGGCCATACCATCGAGGAACGGACTGTTCGACACTAGACCGGGAGGAATAGTGTTAGAGATGATAGGCCTTGTTGGCGTTTGCTGTGGATATTGAGGAGGCATGCCTAACGTGCCTACTCCCGTAAGGAGATCTACTTGACCAGGTGGTATGGAGGATTGGAACTTCCTGTTTGTATGAACGGATAATTTTGACTTGCTTGGAGCCAGTTCTAACCCTCTCACTCTTTCTACTAAGAGTTGAAATGACTTCATTTGGTGAAGTCACGGTACTGTGCCTGAGTGGCGTTTGTTGTATACCTTGGTGTTGTAAAGGTACGTGATATCCTGTCATAAACTGATCGCTATCTTGCCAAGTTTCTCCCAGATGTATATTTCCTATATGCAGTGGCATAGAGGTATTTTCTTGAAAAGAGATTTTCGGGTTGTATTTGTAAACCTCCTATAGATGGGTACATTCCCTGGGAGCATTGTTCACTCCTAGGATAATGTGATTGACTGTCCATCATCTAAGACCAGGTATGGATCTGATTGTCTACTAATTTGTGGTCTGAGTAACATTTGAGGAGATGAACCAGATTCTCCAGTAAACGTCATATTGTTTGAACCTAAAGGCTTTGTTTGTTGGGTTCGAAGGGGTTGATCTAACTCTTCAGTTTGAAAAGACGAACTATATCTAATTCTTGGGGTTTGTGTTGACAACTGATTAGTTGAATAGTTGTCACCCCATACTAAGAGTGAGGGTGATGATTCCCTATTCTGTTGGGCGTAGTATGCCTCAAGACCCAAGAGGGGTCTTCCATATGCATCGAATCCCGACATATTCGGGGGGTATATGAATACCCGCAGAATAATGGGAAGGAGCGAAGGTGGATGATAGAAGATTTGAAAACTTCTCAAAGAGAAGGTGAAACAATTGTTTGTTTCATAGAATCGGATTCACTGATGTAATTTTGTACGTCGGAAAAGCGACAGGCGAGCGTGAGAATCAACAAGTAACTCTTCCGCGTACCCGACCTCCCGAGGTCGTGCCGAGACAGCCGGTGGGGATGGAATATGTAGACAAACTAGTTAGGCAGTCTAATGTCTTCGACACGCACTAATGGAATTTACGAATCTAAGGCAAAGAAGGCCCTTCTAACTTGGACTGGTGTGATAGATCGATCAGTGAGGATGACTGCTCGAAGGCTCCAATCAATATCGAGCTCTGGTGTGATTCGATCTATGGGTTGCGGAATACGTGGAAAATGACCTGGGATTGTTTCGTGTATATCTCCCGATAAGGTCATATAGTGGATGATGAAAGTAATTGGCTCTATGGATGATTTTCTGGCCTAGTCCAGAATTCCCTAGCTTCGTTAGCTATTATATCTAGTAAGGATAGTTGTTCGATGATGATAGGTGGAAGTGGAGTGGACTGAAATACTAGTGTGCGTAGGCCAGTGTTTATATCTAACTGACTTGTGGATTCGTTAGGCTGTGGGATCTGTGGGTCACAACTGTAGACTCTTGGTTGTTGCGGTCCTGTTATGGTCATACGCGAGATCAAGTTCTAATCCCTAGTATCCAGTAATCGTATATGCTTTCTCAGCTTCTATGTTTAGAACCAATAGTTGTGCGATCTTCTCAGAATACCTTACAGACGTTCTCGCAACCTGGATTCTTAAGCTGGTATCTATATCTATGAGGGTGTCTCCAGCGTCTGGCTGTGGAACTAGAGGATCGCACCCGAATGTTTGTTCTCTTTCGAGCCCTTCTACAGTCATGTGGAATATTTTCTAGAGTAATGTGTAGTTTGGCTGACTTGACCAAAACGCATGTGCTTGGTCGTCTTCTATGTTTAATCCTCTTAACTGAGAACTATCAGTTGTAAATCTGTGGTTGTTTGGAATACTTGTATCCTGAGATTTTGGTCTATGTCAACTATCGCTGTGACGAGGTTTGGTTGAGGCACGATTGGCTCAAATATATATTCCCTGGGCTCTTGAGGTCCCGTAATTGTCATAAAAGGAAAAACTAACTGTAATGAAGCAAATTCTAATTACGTGAAATAAATCTAACTGCATATAACTTTTATTCTTCTCTAAAATATTTAACAATTTTAAGGAAAGCAAACTATTTTAAGCATATCTAGAAATAATAACTAAACAATAATTAAAAACAGACAAGATAACCGAGTGTGGTTATTTTCCTGTGCGATTTGTAGAATTATTCTAAATGAATAAAATAACCTGTCTAATCTACCTGCAAGATTCTCGATCCTACCTCAGAAGTGAGGAGTGAATCATAGTTTCTCAGAAACTATCAATCCCCACAGCTTCCCTGGCAATATCGAGAATAGAATGAAATGAAATAAAGTGATTAACTACTCTATTTGATATGAGTCTGACTAGAACTTTGAAATTTAAAACCTGGATTCCGCAGAACAGTGGCGAATCCGATGGTGTGTGTATGATCTCGTCCCCTCAGTATGATCTTCTCGTTCTTTCGTGTTCACTTGGATCCAGAAAAGCGTGTAATGCTAGCACCGATAGGAGTAGATTTTGGGACAAGGACAGCTCAGAATACAGACCGAGAATGCGAGTAGGAGAGGGATAGCGCAAGAGTACAGAGCTTGGCTTATGCAATTCCTAGCGGGATTTTACTGCGAAGTCATGCAACATGAAGTGACCAGAACCTGCGACTATCCTATACAAAGAGCAAAACCTGCAACTTTAATGGCTTCCTAAGCTATTCTATTTCAAAATAAAGACACTGCTTGCACAAGTTGGATATGTGGCTTACCAACAGCTGAATAAAGCTAACCAGGTGTATAATGAATTGAACTAAGAACTCTAAGACACGATGAAGATAAATCTATAGCAAAGAGGAATCAGAGGCAAGCTTCTAACTGGATTGGATGGAACAACAACACTGCCTGCACAAGATGGGTCTGTGGCTTACCAACAGCTGAGCAATACTAACCAAGTATGAAATAAACTATGCTATCAATCCTAAGCAAGCTAACCAAAAAACTAAAAATCAGAAGACTCTAACAATGAAAAATGGTGCCCAAAGACTCCAGACCAAATTCTTCACCAAATTCAGACCATTTGCATGTACACAAACCATGCATTTATAAGAATTCAACACCTCAAAAACCAAAACCAAACTGAACTCCTAAACAATAAACAAAGGAAAAACACTGTTCCAGGGGACCAAAAACATTAATGCATGCTCAAGTCGGCAAAGAAAAGCTGGTGAAACATGACATTTCATGCGAGTCACGTCAAAAGAGCATTCTGGAAAACGCGCACAGGACCGCCGCTCTGAGCAGGGCGGTGGTTACAGGACCGCCACCCTATTCGGGGCGGCGGTCACGAGACCACCACCCTTCAGGGCGGCGGTTTCGTAACTGAAGGTCAAGAGGCCAAGGAAAGAGGGAAAAAGGGGAAAATAAAGGGCGCGGGGCCTAAGCGGGGCACGCGGGATGTTAACGCATACTCCGAGGGCTTTTCTCGGATCCCGAACACCTTGCGAGGAGACCTGTATCATCATCGGGGAACTTGTTACACTGTTCTGGCAGTACAGTACCTTACAATTTTGGGTACGTACAGTAAATATACTTAGGTTTTTGAGAAAAAAATGAGCATTATTATAAAAAGAGAAGAAGAAAAAGAAGGTTGCAACTAAAAAAATCAAAATCAAAATCTACATAGAAATCAGAAACATACATGAAGTTAAGTGTAAGGGAGTGATGATACGAAAATAAGTCTCATCTAATACACGAATAACAATATTCATTCTCTTATAAAGTGGATTTAGATGTAGTATTAAGAACTAGATATCTTATTTAAGATAAAATGTATAATATATTTGATCTATTTTTAACAAGTCCATTGCAATATGAATGTTTTCATTTCCTAATATTTCTTGTAAGATTAGAGTGCAATATTGTGGTATGAGAAGGTCATTTGAAAATATTTGAAATCTAAATCACTTTAGAACACTTTGGAATATTCTCTAGAATGTATTGTAGCAAGCGCATGAATCACATAGCCAAAATCATAGGAATCACATAACTAAGAGTGCAAGAATCACTAACCAAGTGCGTAAGACTCACTCAATCCAAGAGCATAGGACTCACACATCCTAAAGTGTAAGAATCACTCATAGCAAGTGTATAACTCACACAATTGCATGACTCGCAAGAATCACATGACTCACAAAGTGGAGGATCATAGGACTCATTCAGTCAGTGCATAGGACTCGTATAGAAACATGACTCTCTCTAATAGAATTTACAGACCTCAAAATGAGAAACATGAGAGATTTTTTGTTCCTCTTATTGCTAGGAGTAAAAATATCTCTCCTGTTTTTACACAAAAATAATTGTTACAAAGATATCCAAATTTTAATTGATTAAATGAAGGATGTTTTCAAGTGTAGGATTCAAAATCACATCACCGGATTTGCTCTAACTAAAGTTAGAATCTCCAAATGATAAAATAAAAGAGGTTTTTTTCCTCTTATTTCTAGGAGGAAAAGCCTCTCTCTCTTTTTACACAACAATAATGGTTGAGGAGATATCCACATTTTATTTTCAAAAGAATAAGGTTGTATAGGAAAGTAAATAAGACAAAAAAATAAGGTTAAAATTATTTTGTGATTATCTATCACCCTAATTTTTCAATGAAAAGACATAATTTAAAAATGTTTTAGAAATATTACAACTATTTGGATCATAAAACCCAGAGAAACATTTGAAAATATTCTTCAAATTGAATGCACAGTTAATGCTAAAAAAATTAGGGATGATAATATGGTAGGAAGAACTATCATGTTGAAAGATTCAATCATGCAAGAGAAGACTTGGAAAATGGAAAAGTATGTCAATCTAGAGTTATATGTGGATAAAGTTGTTCAATATAGAGTCTGTAATATTTGAATAAATCTCTTCCAAATTTGTCTCCCTTGAATAAAGAAGAAGTCTCCTTGCATGTGGAAGAAGTAGTTAAATATATGGTTGTAGTGTTTGAATAAATCTCTTCCACATTTGTCTCATTGATAAGTGGAAAAAGTAGTTAAATGCAAGTGGATAGTAGTTAAATCTGTTATAGTGTTTGAATAAATTTCTTCAACATTTTTCTCCTTGGAAAGTATAGTAGTTAAATATAGACTTGTGTTGTCGAAATAAATTCCTTCCATCATTTGTCTCATTGGAAAGTGGAAGATGTAGTCAAGTCTTGCCCAATATTATAGGTAGGTAGTTCTATATTCTTAGAGTATTGACCAAGTGATGAGTTATAAATATCTCTCGAAAGCACTCAATGCAACAATAGTAGAAGATGGATAATTTTGTAACAAAATTTTTGATTAATAAAATCCACTGTTCAAGTATCTTGGTAGGACTTGTGTTTGGTTTTTAACCCAACTCTGAGGGAAGAGTAAGGGCCCACTCTTACCTAAGGAAAAGAATGGTTTATTGTTTTTTAGAATAGAATAATTTTTATTTTTTTAGATTATTTAAATCAGCATTGTGTGTTTTATTTTAGCATTTCTATGTGAAGTCTCCATTTACATTTGTTTACTGTCCATTTATTTATTTTAAGTAATTTACTTCAGTTTGTTAGATAAGATTTATTTTCAGTTATTTATTCTAAATTTTTTAGATTGATTTGTTTTCATTTAGTGTACTTCACTTTTTAGATTATATTAGATTTTGTTATTTATTCTAGTTTTTTATATGAATTTCCTTTCAAGTAATTATTTTTGTTTGTTAGACCAAAGAAATGATCAATTATTGTTTCCTTTCAACTCATTTTCATATAGAGCTTGGACATGTAGTTATGACATTCTTTCCTAAATGATGAACCCCTTTTGGATGATAGTCTTCAGACAGGCCACCTGGAGAAATGATATTCTGTAAGATAAATGATGATGGAATGCAACAGAACTTGTCATTTTGTTATGTCGTTGCTTGGCAATAGAAAAATCGAGGGTTCAAAGTTCTTGAAGCGTGGAAAGAATAAATCTAGTTAGTAAGAAGTAAGTCTCTATAAAATTTCTATCGGAGAAATTTTTGAATTCCTAATGAGTGCCAATTATTCCAAGTGATATAGACGACAAAAGTGGAGTTGTTATGACAATAGTAGACAATTATTACCAAATGAGGTACGAAGCACCAAGGTACAACCTATGTTCTATAGTAGTGACTTGAACGCAAGGGTAAGGTCTCTCTTTTGAGGGAAGCTTTGTAAGTTAGGAGTTTTTGTGATGGAACACATCCCATAATCCAAATACATATTAACCTCATTTCAAAAGTAAGGTTGTGAGGGAATTGTAGATCACAAGTAATTGTGATGAGTGGAAATAAGATTAATAATTAAATGATCAGATTGTTGTGTGAAATCCTACCGAAACATATATGTCATCTAATCATTATGGAAGGCATATAGATCCACTAGTATTGATCATGGAAATTATATATGATTGATATACATACATAGTGACATGTGTGAACCATTAGTCATGGACAGACATAACCAACATTTTAACTTACCCAAAATTTTTTTGGGTGTGGAGTTTCCCAAACCTCATTCTAATTCATGACAGAAACTATAGATCATTCAAGACCTTTCTGACGGTATGGAGTAAAACTCTAGAAACGAATTGATGCAAAAGATTGTATCATAAGTTTCAAATTTTTCGTTTAAAGGTAAATATTGAGTCAACTGGTGGGACGCATTGACAACATGGTTTGTGAAGGTGAAGAGAAGAGATGTAGGCTAGTGTATTTCGAACCTAATAGTAGTACGTGAGAATATCACACATGAAGGGAATTTTTTTGAATGAATAAGAGCACACATAGGAGATTTGCTTGATGTCACAACTTGAAGCCCTCAAAGGTTCAAATACGAAAGAATTATGTTGGAGGGGAGCCATACCGCCTTTATTTCATGTTGTTATTATCAAGATTTTGATATATATTACTTTCTAGAGGAACCTTCCTAATGTGGGACTATTTGTATTGGAAGAATTGATTTTTGCATTACAGTTGTTCTATAAGGCATTTTGAAGAGATTGGGCTAGAGGAAAGATAGCTGATTGGTGATCAAGATCCCCATGAGAAAAGAGGTCTAATCAGGAGTTAGTCCGCATTAGATGGGCCTGGAAAAACATGTAATTAGTTTTTCATTTGATCGAGGATTATCTTCATAAAGTTTGGGATTGCAATATTATCCCCTATGAAATGGAGCATTATTCGATTTTCAATGACTCGAAAGCCCTTTATCTAATAGTTTGTGAAGATTAAATGCTATGTGGGAGGCCTTTGAACTTGGCCGTAGGATCTACTATTCGTTAACCCATACTACCTTGGGTGAAAAAACAATACAAAGTCATATTGCAAAGGGATATGTGATGTTTCATCTATGGTAGAAACAACAAACATACAATGCACAATCCAACCATCTTGGCATGCTGTAAACATAGTAGGTGTTCTCATTGATGAAAAACCACATTACTAACAAAGTGAATATATTTATGGATGATGTTCATGAGGATGTATGAGCGTGCTAACATGTTTTATTATATGGTTAGCCATATTGCTACAGTGGGATTTAGTGATGCATGCTTGCTCTTTGCAAGCCTATACAGGTGCCTAGGAGGTATATCTTGGTAGTGTGATCTTTAGGATTTTAGGAAGCATGTTGAGCATGATTCAACTAACATGATTCAAGGGTGATTGAGCACTCACAGGTAGTGGAAACAAGTTTAGGTACATGTGTTCTTCATGTTACAGGTGTGTCATTGGGAGCATGTATGTTAGCTATGAGGTGTGACAGAGTGGATTTGAGCCATTTCAGCTCATGGACTGCATGTAATCAAGGTTATCATGATCATATGAGGTATTTTTGGGTCATTTTCAAAGGTTATATGTTCAGTTATTGCATTATTTAAATTGACCCTAGTTGTTACTATGAGGATCTAGCATGCATGCATAGGTAAGTCTTAGTGAATGGAGATATTGGGATATGGTATTGACATTATGATTGATTTTATATGTTATAGGGATGATTCATATTTCTCTCAAAAAAATTAGGTTCCCATGATGTGTATTTTTCCAGATATGACTGATTTATGTGAGACAGGGTCATAAAACAAGGCAAAATCTAGCTCGAAGTGCAACTTCAGATGCTCGTTGTGAATTTTTGATTTGCATGGGACATTTTGGATTTTGGATGTTTATATGGTGAGTTTATATAAGGTTTCAAAAAAATAATGAGGTCATTTTATTTCACGTTTTTATGAACGAATGTTAAGAAGGTAAAGTGGTCTAAAACCCTAGTTAAACCCTAGCTAGGAGCAGTTTACAAAAAGTGAAGTATATGACCCATTTTTGATTGATTAATAAAAATTAATGATTTGCATGTTGTATAGGAATATTTATAATTTCCATAAATTATGGTTGAGGTCATGGTGATATGTGGGCCCCAGCTAAAAATAGCAATTTCTAAAGAAGAAGGTTTTAGAGACAAGATGGTCCAAAGGAGTAGCATGCAAAATTGATGGTGCATGATTATTGGGAGTTTTATTGATTTCCATGAGTTTTAGAGAAATGTTCATATAGGTTCATGGTGTTTTGAGGTCCAAAAAGGTTGACTGGTCAAAGGGCAGTTTTGGGGTCTCAAATAGCAGGGTTCAGTGTAAAATGGCCATAACTTGAGCTACATGTGGATTTTGAGATGATTCAAGTTGTGTGGGAAATTCAGATATATTTCATTGATATATTATTCCTCATGATTGATGTCATTTGATATGGTTTCAATTAATTATTTTGATAAGAATATTTTTGGCAGTTCAAGACAGGATATGTTTTTGTGAAACTTTGATGTTTGGTGAAGCATGAGATGGATTGGGTGATACTTCCTATCACCTAGAAAGTGAATAAGGATGAATTTTTCATCCAATGAATCATTTTTAGGTCTTGAATTATGTATAAATTATTTTATGAGCTAACATTTAGAAACAATTTTTTGGTAGGTTGATCTGGTGAAGGAAAAGTTAGTTGTGGTTTGAAGTGAAGGATGTTTCATGATTATAACTTGATTATAAGTGTTATAAAGGTTTTGAAATTTCTTTTAAGTGGTTACATGGCATTTTTGGTTCATTAGAAGTGATTTGGTGATCATGATGAAGTTTCTAGGGTGTTGAAGGGTGTAGGAAACAATTGTTTTGAGAAATAAAAGAGCACTGGGCCCAGTAAATGAAATAATTTGATTGGTTGAGATAAATTGTGACCATATATGATGTTTAAATATTATTTTAAACATGTGTGATGATTTTTTAGAGCTTGAACAAAAAATGTTTTGGGATTAGGAGATTTTTGTCATCCCAATGCAAGGGTTTTTGGGATTTTTGGTGCATGGATGAAGTATTTTTGCTAGGCCGACCTATATGGGTCAATTGTGAATTTTATAGTGATTATTATGGGATTTTTTTAGGATGGTATGTTCATACAAGTGGAGGGAAAATGACCTCCTTTGAATTTGAATCAAGGAAAGGGTATAAAATGGAGTTTTTGGGTACAATGGTTCTAGCTTTTTGAAACCCCTTTTATCTTCTTTTGAAGAACCCTTTTTCTGAAAATAAAAACCCTTTGGGCCTAGCCCAAAACACCTAGAATATCATTCTAGGAAAACTTCTGGTTGATTTTTCATGAGGATAATTTGAGCAAGCAAATTTGGTGTTGTTTCCTTGAGAGTGAGTTGGAGAAGGAGGGAAGATTTTGGTGCTTGAGTTTGGATGCTATCTTCATAGCATGTTGATGTTATTTTCAGGTTTCTAAGGTGATTTCAGATCTGATATTTATTTTAATACATTCTCATAGTTCCATATCTTCATATGTATTCATGAGACATAGTTGATTGTCTCAAGAGCTATTGGTTGTATCTTGTTGATCATTGTTGAAGACACTACATATTGTAATATGATTTTAATATAAAATTAAGTGTTGATATTATTTTGAGCATCAATATAAGTTTTTTTGATTCTATATTGTGATCCTTGCATTGTGTTTATCTCTTTATGAAAAATATCTACTTTGATGTGTTGTACATGAGCATGTGTGGTTAGGGTTTGAAGCACAAGTGTGAAAGGTTTTATTGGGGACTGATTCACCCCCCACCTCTCAGTCCTTGTCACCTCCAAAAATTGGTATCATAGCAGGCCCTTGGAAGTAGCCTAACAAGCTAGAGGGATATCTTTGGTGACAAGATGACACCTCCATCATTGGAAACAATTGAGGGTAATACCTTCTTGATAAGGAAATGGGTATCTGAGAATGGTGATAAGATTACAAGATGTCTAGCAACTCATGATGATATTATCAAATTTCATGAAAACTCAACTTGAGGAGGCTCAAGTAGCTGAGTTGAAGACCAAGAGAGAAGAATGTCTCAAACATGAGGCTGAAAGAGAAGAAATAGTCAAGGTTTTAATGAATCAACTTGAGGAGACACAATTTGAGATGAAGATCAAGAGGAAAGAAATAGATGATTTGAAGAAATATCTAGGCACCATGACAAGAAAGGTACTATATTTTCAAGGAATTTCTAGAAATCTAAGTAAGATGTTGGAAAAACAAAAGGCCTATGGTGATAGGACATAGGCCTAGGATTCAATGAGGGCTCATCCAAATTAGAAAATAATGAAGAAGAGTCAAGTCAAGGATCAAATGAAAGAAGGAAACCAAGCAAGGGAGAGAGTTCAAGGCTTCCACCTCCTTATAGAAGATCACCTATCAGGAAGCCAAATGCATATAGGTATGGTGTTTTTCATGGTAATTGTTATAAATGTGGTGATTATGGACATAGGGCTAGTTTTTGTAGTCCTAAGGTTGAAAAGAAGGATGATGGAAAAGGAAAGGAACATTGTGAAGAAATAAGGAAGAGGAATGTCAAGACAAGAAGGAGAAAAGGATAGGTAAAAGATATGGAGTTGAATTCTATCATTGTCATTAGAAAGGACATCTTGTAAATTATTGCAAAAAGGGCCATCAAACAAAAGAAGGCATGTAAGCAAATTCAATGGATATTGATATGCTTGTAATGGATATGGTCATAGGGATTATGAATGCAAAGGAAGGAAAGTGGAATGTTTTAGGTGCCACAAGATAGGCACATTGCAAGGTTTTGTAATGCAGTCAGTTGAAGAAAGAGACAAAAGACATAAGCCACAAGCTCAAGTGTACAAAAGGAAGGATGAGACTAGTCAAAGTGCTAAAGAAGATTCCAAGGATGTGACTGAGATAAAGGAGGGATCTTCTACAACAAATGTGGAATCAGATAAAGAGGATACATTCAAGGTCCAAGAAGAGGGCTTGAGACCTACTTAGGTCTCTCATCAAGCTCCTCCATGGTGACATATGCCTCTATTAGGCTTCATAGAGGTGTATAGGTGCAAAAGAAGCATTGGAGTGAGGGGGAGGATCTGTCTTTGTCAAGTATGTGTGTCTTCATCATAAGGTAAGGTATGTCATTTAATGTTCTCTAAGTATGTTTGTAAGGTTCAGTAGTTAGTCATGATGAGTTCTTGTGTCATAGATCTTGTGTTGTTTGTCTTACAAATCATACAAGTTGTAATGTGTAAATTCAGTTATTGAGTCTATGTTTGTATCATTTCAGTAAGTATGTGTCTTGTCATGAGTTATCTAGTTTTATCATGTGGAAATATATTTCATGTGATCCTAAATCTGTTCAGTATCATCATGAACATAATAAGTTCATGAATCTTAAGTGTTTAGTGGTATGATGTGTGTGTGATCATATTTATGTCATTCTTATGAATCAGTATTGTCTGTATTGATTCATGATGATGGTCTTCTATGTCATGTCTGAGTCTAAGTTGATAGTGTCTTCATAAATGATTCATGAGCTGAGTTCAAAATTTGTCTCATATGTATTAATGTTAGTAGTCTCTATCATGTGTGTAATGTTTCAAGTCTTGTAATTCATATCAAAAAAGTGTCATCATGTCATATCAGCATGTTGAATCTTTCATTCATATGTATTTTTTCTTTTCATGATCATGAGTTATTAATGTTCATAAATGAGTATGAATTTCATCTATGAAGTTTTGTAAAGGCTTCAAGTGAAATTTGATCAGTTCTAGTAATCTCAAGTATGGGTATGATCTAGTCTCTAAGTAGAAGTTTAGGGTTTGTTCAAGCAATTTTGAGTCTGCTACAGTATTTTCAAGTATGCCTCATTGCCATAATAATCATCATGTCATATGTTCAAGTGAAAGTGCTCATATTAAAGCTTGAAGAATGTTTATGGGTGATCAAGATAATTTTTGAAGAAAAATAAAAGAAGTATATTTGTAAAAATGTCTTTCATTAAAGATGATGACTACCCTACAACAAGTTTTTCACAGTGTTCTGTGACAATCTGAATGGAAATGTTCATCCATTTAAAGGTCTAATTTGGATTTATGTAGACAAATTTTGAACAAGCACATTATATCTATAAGATTATGGTGGATGAAAGGATTAAAAGTTAGTACAGAGTATATAATGTATGCAAGTTTCTAGAAAATCATAACAGAGAAAAGGATTGTACATGGTGATTAGAAAACCTATTTGAGATCTAATATTATTGAATCTAGGTTTATTTCCTTATGTAGTCCACTCAAAACCTTGTTGATATCTTGCTAATATATTATGATTCATTTGGAAACTTATTAATTTAAGATGAAGAATTTGACTTAAACATTGAAGGATAAATTCTATAGAATGACAATTAAGGGTTTCTGATAAGTAATAAATATGCTGGATTATAATAATGTTGATAAGGGTTATATTCATGCATTACATATAAAGTTTTATTGTCATTCAAGTAGTGTATATGTGTCTCATAAATTTCTCAAATGTATTAGAATTAAAAGTTCAAGAATAAACTTACTTAATTGAATTGATAAATGATGGTCTTCATAATAGTGAAGTGGTATCAAAGGTTGAAGGTCAATTAGTGCTATGAAAAATTTTCTAAGTATTATGTTTGAGGATTCTTGACAATTTTTGTGACTGTCACTGTGACTAGATCATGTGATAAATGACTAACAAGAGGTAAGTTTTTCATTGTTTGATGATCTCTATAAAAAATTTAGTTCATAGAGAGTTCAGATTTGGTTTGAATTTTAAAAACCATTTGAGTTTAGATGATATGGAAGTGATCTCCAAGATGTTATATGAGCTATAAGGAGGGTTTCAAATTAAAACCCTTGATTGAATTCCTTATTTTATGGTCATATTGAATCAATTGAAATGAACTTTTAAATATGTTACTTATTAAGTTCAGCATGTTTCAAAATTGATCTAATATGATCATGCTTTGTGATTGTTTTCAAAATCTAAGGACAATGTCTTGATTTATAAGAGTTCATTAGCTACAAGGGGGTATTGACATGATCTCAATGTATCATTGATTTTTTCAAAAAAAGAAGTAATGCAATATGAGGTAAGATGAAAATGGAATAGGTAGTGTAAAGCATGTGATTGTAAGAACTTTTGATGAATATAATGATATACCTAATTCAAATTAAGAGTATTTCTACTTAATGTGCTCCTGAAATGGTATTATTCTAAGCATAGTTTTACCTAGATATTCTATTCAAAGGATGAATTGTAACTGCTACAGTACTAAGTCATGTCATGAGATTTGAAGTCAAGTGATAGTTTGGAAATGGTGAAGTTTTTATAATATGTGAAGGAATAAAATTAATTTTCATGTAGAAAAAGTGAAATATCTCACTGTTACCAAGGAAGAATTTAGTGACTTCTCAAATGGTATGATCATAGTCCAAGCAGTTCATAGCTGAAGAAGGTGACTGATAATTTATACAGTGTAACATGTATTTGATAATCCATGTACACATGATAAAGGTCATCTAATTGCTTACTAAGATCATAATATGATGTGAAATCAAAATTAATAATGTCTCATAAAGCTCATAATTGAGATGATAGGCCTTGAATTATAATCTAAATATGAGTGAATAAGATTTTCAGTAGGTCCTTGCACTAAAAATGAAAAGATGGTTAGATGTATGAAATGTTTACTTGTGAAAAAATGTGCTCACAAAGGAAAGAAATGTTTGGCCTTGATATGAAGTGTCATGGTAACATTGTCTTCAAAGATGGTATACAAGAATTATGAATCTAGTACATGCTATGACCTAATGGTAAAGTGTACTATAAAAGAGGGGAGTGACTTGTGTTCTCTATGAAAGTAATGGTATAACTGAAGATTTCTAAGGACAAGGTATGTCCTTGTAATGAAGAGTTATATTCTCAATATATGAAAGTTGTTTTTCTCTAACATTCAAGTATGAATTAGTAGAGAGACAAAAAGGTGTTCAGGGTAAGGAAAGTTTTTAAAGAATTACAAAGGTTATTTATACAGCCAAAATCAAGGTGTTTTGCATTTTTTTTCCAAGGGAGATAGATGAGGTAGGACTTAATTCTAGGGGGAGTCAGTATTTTTCATTGAATATCCAAGGTATGATAGTGGTGATTATGCATAGTCAAAGTTGATGCTAAAAGCACTAAAAATATTTAAGGACCTTGATTCAGGTCCTAAAGTAGAATGTGCTTGGTAAGGAAGTAGTTTATATTTTTTATGCATCAATCTAGGCCTAGAAATGATGAAAAATTTTCAAGAAAGAATGGATATGATGTGGCATAATCTTATCTCATTATTGGCATGTTATGGATTGATGTTATCCTCTATTAGACTATAGTCTGCTACAATGTTTCTAAGAAGCTCAAAATAGGGTTATAGAAGAAATTGTTATTTTGCATGCCTAGAGGTGAAGAAATGATTTTTTTCTCCACTACCAAGGTGAGACTATGATTTTTCATGCTTTATTGATGATTTTCAGATGTTTGAAGTGCTTTTTCTAGGGGGAGTATGTTGTTTACATGCTTAAAATGAAGGCAAGAATCAATTCTTGAGCAAAAATCATGAGTTTGGGCTTGTTTGAGACCTTTGGTTGATGTTTCTAACCAAATCATGAGGTATGAAGCTGAAGAAGGTGAAAAAGGTAAGCTACAGGTATGCCTTTTTCATTAATGTAAAAAGGGGGAGAAGTTCAAGGTGTTTTCCATCAATGAAAAAGGGGGAGATTGTTGGCATGGTGTCCTAATAGGTGTTGTCATTGATGAAAAACCACATTAATGAAAAATTGAATGTTGTAGGATGATGTCATGATGATGTATATGATGGTTCAAATGTGTATTAGTTGATACATTGGGATTCAATGATGTATGTTTGCTCTAGCAAACTCATACAGGTGCCTAGGAGGTGTTGCTTGGAAGTGTGAGATTCTTGGTTGCTTGGGAAGAATGTTGGCATGTTGGATAGCATGATTTGAGGGTTCTTGAGCACTCACAATAGTGGCATAGTGTAGGTACAGGTGGTTCATCATGTTACAGGTGCTCATTGGGAGCAGGTATGCTTGCTTGGAGGTGTGACAATGTGGATTGGAGCCATTTGAGTTCATGGAAGCATGAAAATAGGTATATGTTGGCATATGAGGTATTTTTGGGTCATTTTTATAGGATTCATGTTCATTTATTGCATTATTTCAGTTGACCCTAGTTCTACTAGTGAGGATCTAGCATGCAAGCATAGGTAAGTATTAGTAACTGGAGAGATTTGGATATGATGTTATCATTATGATTATTTGGATATGTTAGAGGGATGATTCATAGTTATCTTAGAAAAAATTTCAGGTGCCCATGATGTGTATTTTCTAAAATATGACTGATTTTGTGAGACTGGGTCAAGAACAAGTGAAAATCAAGCTCAAAGTTCAACTTCAGATGCTCGTTGTGAATAGTGTTATTTGCATGGTACCTTGTGGATTTTTAGGGATTATTTCTATGGTGATTATAAGGTTTAACAAAAATAATTAGGTTAGTTTGTTGTCATCTTTTTATGAACAAATGTTAAGAAGGTAAAGTGGTCTAAAACCATAGTTAAACCCTAGCTATGAGCAATTTGAAAAGATGAAGTATAGTGACCAATTTTTTATTGATTAATAAAATTTGATGATTTTATGTTGTAGAGTACTCCTTATATTTCCATAAATGTATGGTTGAGGTCATGGTGATGAGTGGGCCCCACCTAAAAATAACAGTTTCTGAAGAAGAAGGTTTTAGGACAAGATGGTCCAAAGGAGTAGCATGAAAAATTGATGGTGCATGATTTATGGGATTTTTTATTGATTTAAATGGAGGTTTCAGGACATTTTCATGTATTTTCATGGTGTTTTGAGGTCCAAATAGGTTGACTGGTCAAAGGGCAGTTTTGGGATCTCAAATAGCAGGGTCCAGTAAAATGGTCATAACTTGAGCTACAGGTGGAATTTTGAGATGATTAAAGTTGTGTTGGAAATTATATTCAGATATATTTCCAGTGATATATTTATTTCCTCATGATGAGGTCATTTGATAGGGTTTATAGGGAATTATTTGAGCAAGAATGTTTTAGGTAGTTCAGGACATGATCTATTTTAGTGAAAGTTTTATGTTACTTAAAGCATGATGTGGATTGGGTGATGCTTCCTATCACCTGTAATGTTAATAGGGAATTTTTCATCAAATTAATCCATTTTTAGGTATTTAATGTATGTATAAATTATTTTATGAGCTAACCTTTGGAAACATATTTTTTGGCAAATTGATCTGGTGAAGGCAAAAGTAGTTGTGGTTTGAAGTGAAGGATGTTTCATGAATTATAAATTTATTAGAAGTGTTCTAAAGGTTATAAAATTTCATTTTAGTGGTCACATGGCATGTTTTGGTTTAGTATGAGTTATTTTGTGATCATATTAATTTTCTAGGGTGCTGAAAGGTGAAGGAAACAACTTATTTTGAGATTTGTACAAGAGAACTAGGCCCAGTAAACGAAATAATTTGATTGGTTGAGATAAATTATGACCATATATGATGTTTAAATTTTATTTTAACTCATGTTGATTATTTTTATAGGTTGAAAAAATATTTTTGGGATTAGGAGATTTTTGTCATCCCAATGCAAGGGTTTTGGGATTTTTGCACATGGATGAAGTATTTTTGCTAGGCCAACCTACTATGGGTCAATTGTGAATTTATAGTGATTATTATGGGATTTTTTTAGGCTGTAATGGTCATGAAAGTGGAGGGAAACTGACCTCCTTTGAATTTGAATCAAGGAAAGGCTATAAAATGGAGTTTTTAGTACAATGGTTCTAGCTTTTTGAAACCCCTTTTATCTTCTTTTGAAGAACCCTTTTTTGAAAAGAAAAACCATTTGGTCCTATCCCAAAACACTTAGAATTCTCATTCTAGGACAGCTTCTGGTTGAGTTTTCATGAGGAGAATTTGAGAAAGTGCAAAGCTGGTGTTGTTTCCTTGAGAGCGAGTTGGAGAAGGAGGGAAAATTTGGGTGCTTGATTTCGGATGCTATCTTCATAGCATGTATATGTTATTTTTAGGTTTCTAAGGTGATTTCAGATCTGATATTTAGTTTAATACATTCTCATAGTTCCATATCTTCATATGTATTCATGAGACATAGTTGATTGTCTTAAGAGCTATTGGTTATATATTGTTAATCATTGTTGAAGACATTACATATTGTAATATGATTTGAATATCAAATTGAAGTGTGTTGATATTATTTTGAGCATCAATATAAGTTTTTTTGATTCTATATTGTGATCCTTGCATTGTGTTAATTTTTTGTGAAAAATATCTACTTTGATGTGTTGTACATGAGCATGTGTGGTTAGGGTTTGAAGAAAAAGTGTGAAAGGTTTTATTGGGGAGTGATTCACCTCCCCTCTCATTCCTTGTCACCTCAGAAATGTGTATAGAAAGAGAGAGAAATTTTTGTAAAGGTAATTCAGAAGGATTGGTTGGAATATGGAACTATAAGAGTGCACAATACAATAAGCATTCAAAATATCCAATAGGAATGTGGTATAATAGAGACCAAGTGGATAAGGGAGAAATAATCCTATGAAGAGACATCCAAAAATAATAATAAGATTGGGGAGAGGAGTTTCTCAAGATAGAGCATTCAAGGAGGAAAATATGTCATCAAGATAATCCTCAAGGAGAAAAGGGTGAAGGAAGAGAATAACAAGAAATGAAGGTTCTGTAATGAGTCAAAACCCATGATTATTCTTGTTTTTATTTTTGTTACTTCAAAAGTTTCTTCTTCAGCTTTAGCTATAGTAATTTTTTATATTGTTTTTTGTTTTTCATTGAATGAATGGCATGTTATTTTTGAAATATTAGCTATTATTAGCATGATACTAGGAAATTTAATTATTATTACTCAAACAAGCATAAAACATATGCTTGCATATTCAAGCATGGGTCAAATTGGATATATCATTATCAAAATCATTTTTCTATATGGATCGGATCCTCCCGATCCTATCCCCCTATGCCTTATAAATTTTGATGGATGGGAAAAGTCCAAAGATAAGGGGGAGACTATAAATCTATTTTGGAAAATAAAGACATAGGGGCCATAGATAACTATTGATAGAAACTTTCAATTGAAAGTAGAGTAGAACCATGGGCTTATCATTGAAGATATAGATCTCATGCCCTGCAATTCCCTCTAGTGTTTCTTCAGTAAACAAGGTGGGAAAGGGGTCAATAATAAATGAAGCATTCAAAACACAATAATCAACACAAATCTTAATCCTTCCATCATTCTTGATGTTAATGACCATTGAGATGATCCACTTTGATTCCTCTATGGGTTTTATGATGCCTACTTTCATTATTTTATCGATTTCATCCTTCACTTTGACATGCAAGTTGGGATTCATCTGGTAAGGCCTCTTATGAACTAGTCATGCACCATCCTTAAGCTTTATTTTCATCTCACCTAAGTATGGATGAACACCTTTTAGCTCGTGGTACCCTCTTATAAATAGATTTTAAAATCATGCATCAATTTGATTTTTTTTACAACATCTGCTTTAGACCGATAGTCACAAATTTCTTCCTCTTTTGGCACATTCATTAGTACAATGTTCACCTTCTTGGTCTTTAAGTGATACATGGTGGTCATGCACTTATTTATTAGTTCATCTTGGTGTCCAAAACTTCATGCATCACCTTTTTATGTATACTCTATTAATAGATCCTTAGACCTCTTCATCCTCTATCAGGGATACAAGCTTCCCTTTCTCCTTTTCTTTCCAAGCACGCTAAAGAAGAACTTCATCCATATCCAAACATGTACGATCGTTCGCGCACTCTTCAGGGGTCACTTCACCATACATATATGTCAAGAGGTCCTTGGCATTAGCATTATCTCCCAAAATTATGTGATTCATTAACTACAATATTTCATGGATGAGAGGTTTAGTAGAAAAATAATGAAAAGTGTGCACGATACCTAAGGTTAAGTTGTGCCAACTCTCTGTCTCTTGCTTCAACACTGCATGTATGTACCATGTGCATGTGTATCCACGCAGTGTAGAATAGAACTTATGAACCCACAATGATGGGGGTAGTGCTTTAGGTCCTTTTATCCAATTCTTCTCACAAAATTGTATGTGACTATGAGGGGATGTCTTCCCATCATAAGTTGGTATCTGAGAAGGAAGGTTATTCCTGTCAAACCTTGTCAAGAAAGTAACTCTTATCTCATGTCATCCGAGCAAATATTATCTCTATGCACATGGCATCACCCATGCATTTTATTCCCTTTAAGGAGTAAACTAACATAATTATCTTATCTCCTTCATTCCATAACTGCTCCTCCATTACACGTAAGAAAGACTCAATTTTTTCTTCCCTAGTATATCTTGGTAGCACCACTCTTGCTTAGCCACCTAACTGTTCGTGGCCTGATCACTCCATGTTACTCTCCCATGACACTCATAACCCACCATCTCATAAGTGTCATAAGCCCAATTATCACAAGAAATGTTGGTAGTGTCACTTACCATGGAATGCACATCTCCCCAATTAATCACTCCCTTCCTTTGTTGGCTCAAACATTTTTTCGTGCACCATCTGTCTGTGCATGTATATCTGATTGAGGTATTCTTCATTTACTAGCTCATATATAGGGTGTAATCTTGTTACCATCCATCAGGATTACTACACATTCCTTCTCATTCTCAAAGCTAATGTACCACTTGTTAAAGTGCAGGTCTGCATTATTTTCATAGCACCAATGGTGACCATGTAGTGCAGGAAAGTTGTCTTCTTATGCCAATTCTAGTACTTTGAAGTCTCTTCTAAACTTTGATCCTTGAATTGTGATGCTTTCACTCTTTAAGACTCCAATTGGTATTTCCCTTGTCTTTTTGGCCATGTATAACACACTCAAATATGGATGCAATGATGGTCTTTCCATTCAGTTCCAAGCATCTAGTGTAAGAACATTGACTTCTATGCATGTATCAATCAAAATTTTACTTACCAACCAACCATCTATAACCACATCTAAAGTAATCTCCTTATCATACTCATGGTCCTGGGGTGGAAAATTAACATGTAAGATTTTTCTATCCCTCTTTTTTCATGTGTGCAGTACTTTCTCCCATAAACATTCTCCTAACAGAGGGATGATGTTCTCCTTCCTAAGAATTATACATACTTCCTTAAGGTCATCCACATCCTTATCAAGTACCTCAGTCTCTTTGGTGTGCTCTCTATCTTTGTTTTCTTCCTTTAGGAAAAGTATTTCCCCTGCAGTTCTCTAATCAATCCAATGGTTTCCTGGAAAATTTTTTTTTGTTTCCCTACATCTAGATATTTAGTTGGCTATACATTCTCATCCATGTCTAATGAGTGACTTCATTTTTCTTTGTGCTCATGAATGCACATGAATGCTTTCATGCGTGTAGTAACCAATAATGGTTACTACTCTTGCCATAGTTAAATTCTTATGTTTCCACTATCCCTTTCCTAGAGTGCTCAACCATTATCATTGTTGCAAACCCTATCCTTCTTGTTTTTAAACATGTGCGCATACAAATCTGGGCAGTCTTCTACTTTGTGCCCCTTTCCATAATATGTGCAAGACTGGTTCTTTGGACACTCATGCTTATAATGGTCTAGTGACCCACATGTATAACACGTACCTCAAGACTAAACCTACCTTTGTGATCTCCTCGGCCTCTATCTATGATATCCTTTATATCCCCTCCATTATCATTGTTATGCCATGCATCATTATTTTTATCCAACTCCTATCATTTTCATTTTCTCATTCATGTCTCTAAGAGCTACTATCATCATGCTAGTCTTGGCATAATCCCTATCTCACAAGGATTCATGGATGTGTCAATCAACTAGGAAATTAGCTGTATCATGGGTGTGCATGTCACAAATATTGTAATACATGAACACCTTCTTCTATGTGTGTACTGCAAAAGTGGGTAGTCTTGTACATCATGGTTTCTTATGGACAAATATCGCAAGCCAAGAGTAACGTGTGCACTACTCCTACGCATGGATACTTATCCTTCATATGCCCCTCTACATCGTAATATGTGTACCAAATTCCACTACGTGTTTCATGTGTTGAATTAGTAGATAATTTCTCTAGCTGAGTGGCCATTACTGCAATATGAGATTCAAGGAATGGGCTCACTCTAGTGTCCATACTTCCTAACTACCTTTGCATGTAGTCTTCCTCCAAAATCCTTGCATGGGTCTATGAATGTTTTATGTGATAATCCTTCAAAATGGTCTCAACAATCCTCCTACAAACCATTGCCCATGTTGACTATGGTTAATGTCATATGAAAGCTTGGAAAAAAAAGTCTTAAAATGTGCATCATATTCCCTAACACTTTTAGACATGCCTTGTTTAATGTCCTTGAGTGCACTTATGCTCTGATTGACTCAAATTATGTATGTGAAATTTCGGCCAAAAAGGTATGTGCACAACACATCATAGTCCACTACTATCTGATGATGGGTCATACTTCATGTACCAGCTATGTGTGTACTCCTTGCAATAGTGTTGTGAACTAACTTGCCTTCCTATCTGAAGGTGTAATTCCTTTGTCCCTCCATAAAAGTTCACACTTGTGCATGTGCTCTACTTACATCTTCCACTCCTCTATACTTTGGTAAATGAAGTGAAATATCATAATATAAATATAGGATTGTTGTTCTGGCTATGGGTTACTTCCTTTTCTAGGTTTGGGATTTGTCCTAATGTGGACTTGGATCATGATCCTGAGCCTCCACTAGGCCTTCCTCCACTCGGGGGAGACCAAAGCCTCCAAGAGCCTCTACTCATTGAGGACTAGTATTGAATGGTGTATCCTAATGAAGAACTGATCCCTGTAGTAGCCATAATTGATTACACACCAATTAAATTCTAAACTATTTTCCCTTGATATTACCTGCTAATAGAATTACTTCTGTCCTAACAGAGTAGCAACCAATGTTTTGTTACGTTGCACCTACAATAAATTGAATTGTCCAAAAAAATTGTTGATGTCCAACTATGTGAAGCCTATGCTGTTACCTTTATCTATTGTGCCTCTTGATTTGATACTAACATGTACCTACCTATATCTGTCTTCCTAATGTGAGATCCTATTTGATTACCTTCCTTCCTCGATCACTACTGATGATCCTCTATTACAACTTCCAAATTCCAAACACCAAACAAGGGCTAGGGTTCTGGGGTGGGTTACATGCACGCCAATGGTTATTAATCTTCATTAGACACACTCTCATCAGATGTCTAAGGGGGTCCTTTTCTACTACACTTTCCCAATATAGAGGGACATGGTCTACATGGTCCCTACCTCTGCACAGGGTTCTCATCACTTCCGTCTTGGCCCCATTCCTCTCTAGTCTTAGTGCCTCTTCAACTCCCTCTCTTGTAAATCATTATATCTATGAAATATCTCTTCTCTATCTATATCTTCCACTTTGAAGCAATATTCATCCTTCCCAATCCATTTCTTTCCCCTATGTGTGGTGGGGTTTTATCCTACCATATGGAGCTTTTTTCAATCCGAGCTCAATCAGGGACCATCTCTCAAGTTGTGGGACTTTCTACTTGAGATGGACCTCCGGAGAAGGTCAGCTTCCTCTACCTAATCTAATGCTAAAACTACTCCTAGAAGGAAATATAGCTAACTAATCCTAAACTAACCATTCCAAGGGACTAGGGAGAGAGATAGGGTTAGAAAGATGCATAAAAGGGAAATCCTAAGCTAAAAGGTGGTGATAGCACCAAGAAAGGGTGAGATACACTCTAGTGAGGGAGAAAGTGAAGGAAATGGAGAAAGGAGAGGAAGACATAAGTGACATAGACCCAAAGCTTCATTACTGAATCTTTTCTCACATGAAACACAACAAAATGAACTTGCAAAGGAGAAATACATATGCACAACATTACATTAAGTAAAAGAGAGGCAAGGTTGTAAATAAAATGAGCTAGGGTTGAGAAAACATGCCACAAAATAATTTTATTGCAATAGAAATATGCACAGACCATTACAGTTACAGAGGAAGGCACAAGAACACATTGCCAAGCCCAAAATGAAGGTTTCAACTGGCTCACATACTATTCAGGAACCATTTTGACATAGTTCCTTTACAACAGAACATCCATCCTTTCAATAATGAAATATTTTACAATATATAGCTCAAGAGAAGAGAAAAGAGAGAGAAGAGGGAAAAGAGAAGGGGCACAATTTTGAACTTTCAACCACTATAATCTACATTGAATTCACCTACAAAGCACATGGGCACCTCTGCAAATCCATTACTATGTTTATTTGTCTTTAGAAGGAAATGAAGCCATACTTCATCAATTTTGGTGGTTGAGCTATCTGATTTGATCATTTACGCGCTTAGGACTGCTCTTTTCTCCCTTTGAAGCTATGTTTTCCATTTTGACCCACCAAATGCCACAAAATCAAATTTTTTTGATGCCAAATTGAAGGGCTCGAGGAGAGTTTTCCAATGATATAAATTTTTTCTGATTTGGAGCTTCTGGATCAAAGATATGGCCATTTGAAATTTTTCATGTCAGGAAGCACAAAAACTTGACATGTGACAAAATTTTTGATTGGCTCAAGGGATTCACCCTTTCTATGTGTGCATTCCCATTTTTCAGTTTTTTCCATGTACTCCGGACCTCCCATTGCTTTTTGTGGGGTCGGGCCTTTTCTTCCTTTATTTTTTCCTTTTTCCTTTCTTGGAAATTGGTCTGCTCCATTTATGAGAAATATAGGCCAATAAGATAATGCCACATTTCTTTTATGTCCACTGACTCATAATGTTTTTCTTGAACCCATCTACTTTAGAAATGTGAGCCAATGGAATGGAAATTCATGCATTTCTTCGTTTTACCTTTTGATAGTCCATTTACTGATCATTGTGAAGTGTGAGCCAATGAGAAAATCTCCACATCTTTACATTCCTTGTCAGTTCTTTTATGAATCATTTCCCCTGTGAAGAATCATTGTTTACCAATGGGAAAACTCCACACCTCAGAAATGTTTTGAATCATCTTTTCAGAATGTCACTCACGTGAAAATTTTGCAAGCCAACTAGGAAATTTCTTCCACCACTGTCAGACCATTAGACAGTATCTTTACAAAATAATCCATGACCTTATCCATCGCACTTTTTTCCACTAAATTCATCTCAACTTGAAATAGATCCACGAGCAAAGATGAAGTTTCACTAATCTGTGAATCCTCCTTCACCTTACCTTCTACCTTTGAGTTAGAAATGTTTTCATCTTGACCATTGTTCCTATTGACTATTCACTGATTTCCTGTACCACTAGACTTCATGAAAATCTATTCTAACCAATGACTAATTATTTTAGACTTGAAGTTTTCTAGCCAAAACCTTTGAGGACAGAATCTTCACATGGCCCTGTTTGACTATTGTGTTGAATTTGATGGCCAAATGAACATTCTGTAGATTTTTAAATAACCCACTAATGAATTGGCTAAGCCCCTATAGGTTTTCAAATGCCAACATTTGAGTGCTTTTGGGAAGGGAATTTGACGAGTTTAATGTATCCAAACCTGTTAAAAATGGCTAAGTCCATTTTTAATGAGTTAAATCCAAAATAACCTGGGGGTAAATTTGGATAACAATTTGGTGACCTCATGGGGGTAATTTTCCTACTAAATTAGACCAGTAGCCTTTATGCAATCCATTGGGCATGGAGTCAAGCCCAAAAACTTAAAAAAATTGATTGAAACTTGAAAATTCTCTACCCCTGAGCCGTATGAATCAAATGACAAAATGAACTTTTGATCTGTGGAGCTCTAAATGAAACTTGGAACTACTCCAACTATTTCTTTTCCACCATTAAACCTATTGGGCATGAACTGGGGCTACCTTGGTCTGCTCTTGAAGCTAATTGCTTGGGATTTGATTTTCTTTATAACTGTCCCAAAACACTATGAATTTTTACCAAGGAAGAGGCACATGGGGATCCTGAACTAAAATTATCTTGGGGCTGAATGAATACACTTTAAAACTGCCCCAAAATCTGATTTGGCCATGAACATTGCTTTGAATTGAACTGAACTGTGAAAAAAACAACAAGACCACAAAAACTATATACAAACATGGAAAATCATACATGTTCCAAGTGGAAACATGCAGAGTGTGCATAATGCACTTATTTTGTTGAAAAAAACCTACCTACTCTACTCTAACAAATAAAAAGAAGCTAAACAAAACCTGATAACAGGTTGTGAGAAATAACTCCTTTCCTCACAAAATTTGGCCATGTATCTGTTTGGAAACAAAATCACATGGTAAGAGTGAAAAGCATGAATCTAGTTTTCCACCCTGTTTCTTCAAAGTATCAACTAAAAAAAAAATATACCTCCTTTAGTTTTTCTGCATTTGATTTAGAGGCATTGGTTGACCTTTGGCACATTAAAGCTCATCCTCATGCTCTGAAATGAGCATGACTAGTTGCAACTCTGATTTTGGCTCCAAGCTAGCCAAATATCTGATTGGGCAAGGGGATTTTGGAACCAATGGGTTGATCCTTGTGATTTTCCCATCTCTTTGAAGCTCAATCCCATAAATGGGATTATCTTGTAGACTTTCTTCCTGAAATGAGATTTGTAAGCTGATTTGGACTCTTTTTTTCTCTAGAAACAACTTTACAAACAAATTTTCCTCATCCATGATGACTGATTGAGAAATGGTGTCATCATCTTTCCTTCTTTTCCTCCTCAAGCATGAAGTTTGAAAGATCAAACTCAATTTGATTTTCTTCATGAGGACAAATTTTGGGCAGGTTCTTCCTTGATGTTCTCCTCCATGGATGACTCTTGGGAGTTTTTTCAGCAAAAGGCTCAGTGTTGGAAGAAATGGTGGAACTGCAAAAGTGGTGAGTTCAATGGGTTCCTCTTCACCCAATCTTCCAATTCATAAAAAAATCAACCTCTTCTCAAGCATCTATGACTCCTCTTGGATTTCATCTTCCTTGTTCTCCTCTTCATTTGGAGCTGATGTATCCTCTTCTTATGATTTTACAAGATGCGATGAACTAGAAACCTATATGAATATGGTGCCAACATGCACACTACATTCAGAGTAAAGAGATTGTTGGTCATCTTATTCTTGTGCTTTCTCTTCTACAAAATCATCCTCCACCTTTTGTTCTTCAGTCCCAACCTTTGTTGAAGGCTTAACCAGTTGTGGCATTTGATTGGTTTCAAATTTTGAAGCCCAATCCTTCAAATTTTTTGTAAGTTCTTCTCTGCTGGGTTCTTCAACTTGTTTCCCTCCTTGATTGATTTTCTGATTTTTTCTTCCCAAAATGGGTTTGGGAATGCAAGAGGAGGGGTGGGTTGGGTTACAACATGATTTTTTAACTTTTGAGGTGGAAGGGAAGGTTTAATTTCTTCTTGTGGAGGGGAAGGAGTTTTGGAAGAAAAGAGGGTGGAGAAATGAAGGTGGGATGGAAGGGAAGAAGATGGAGAAGGGGAATTCTCAATGGGGGTGCCACGGGTAGAAAGCTAGGAATTTGGAAACTGGGCTGAGATGGTGTAGGTTGGGGAGGAGGAATGGGAGGTTGTAAGATGGTAGTGTAGGATTTCCCCATTGACAGGGTTTCCTAACACTAGATTCATGAGCCTCCAATAACTCAGCCCATTTTGTAATTTGGGGCATCATCTCAATCATAAATCAGCTTTTGTTGAGGACTGAACCAGTTTGGTATAGGGCCAACCCATGAAGGGACCCTAAAACCAATTTTGAATGCCTTCATGACACATTTGGCCCTGATCTGCACAATGTTCAACTCCATTATTTGAATCTACCTCTTGAAATCAACATCTTCCATAGAGTTTCCACCATCACCTGCATAACCTTGTTCTTAACAAACATTTTTGTTAGAAAAATAACCATATGAGTCAATGGGGTTGGGTTATATGCATATTCTTCATGATAGGGCTCATAAAACTGATTTGGAGGAGGGTTTTCAAAATATGGGGATGGAGGGAACTGGTTTTGCTACTACAAATGAGAATCCCAAGAAGGAAATGAAGTCATGATTGCACAACTTCATGAATGAAGAAAATGGAAAGAATGGAAGGGAAAGGGAAATGAATGGAAATTGATGGAAGGAAAGGAAAGGTCTACTGAATGAGAAAATGGGTTGTTTGGATCAGTGGAGTTCACCATATATGCTTGAAAATTCCTCCAAAGGATGAAGATCTCACCAAGAGCACATCAAACTTGGTGAAATGAAGATGTAAAGCTAGGATACACACTTGTGAAATGTATAGCTTTCAATACTTGTCCCACTGGGTGTGCCAAAATTGTTATGTCAAAAAATTAGCACCCTAGGATTTGTCATGAAAATAGATCCCTAATTTTTTCTAACATGGGACCATATCTCTCAAGTTGTGGGACTTGCTACTTGAGATAAACCTCCAGAGAAGGTTGATTCCTCTACCTAATCTAATGCTAAAACTACTCCTAATGAAAGAAATGCAGCTAACTAATCCTAAACTAACCATTCCAAAGGACCAGGGAGAGAGAGAGGGTTAGAAAGATGCATGGAAGGGAAATCCTAAGCTAAAAGGTGGTGATAGCACCAAAAAAAGGGGTGAGAGAAACTCTAGTGAGGGAAAAGGGAGAAGGAAAGTAGAGAAGGGAGATGTCAGATAGAGGTGGCATAGACCCAAAGCTTCATTCACCATCTGTTTTCCATGAAACACAACAAAATAAACCTGTAAATGAGAAATACATGCACAAAACAAACATAAGTAAAAGGAGAGGCAAGGTTACAAATAAAATGAGCTAGGACAGACAAATGTGCCAAAAAATAAGATTTATTGCAATATAAATATGCACAATCCATTACAATTGTACAAGGAAGGCACAAGAACACATTTCCAAGTCCAAAATGAAGGTTCGATAGTTCATAACTGTTCAGGAACCATTTTGGCATAATTTCTTTACAGATAAGAATGTCCATCCTTTCAATAATAAATATTTTACAATATATAGCTCAAATAAAGATAGAGAAGAGAGAGAAAAGGGAGAAGAGAAGGGATCTTATCATTTTAAGAAATTTTAACCACCAAAAGTCTTACATTGAATTCACTTTAAAAGCACATGGGCACTTTGCAAGGCCATTACTATGTCTATTTCAGAATACAAAAGGAAATAATCATGCTTCATTCAATTCTGGTGGTTAAGCTACCTAATTTAAGGGCTTGAGGAGATCTTCCAAATATCAATTTTGTGTGCCTCAATTTGAAGAGCTCTGAGGAGAGATTTCTAATGATATAAATGATTTGAAGTTTGGATGGCTCGTGGATCAAAAGATATGGTCTATTTGAAATTTTTTTTAGAAGCTCAAAAATTGACATTGTCTATTTGACAGCCGCGAGGATTGACATCTTCCACATGTAATTTCTTCCATTGGTTCCATGGTTTCATGCATTTGATTCATTGAAGGTGAGCTAATGAGAAATTTCACTTACCCATGTCTAGACCACTTTTCCTAACTGAACCTTCACCTTACTATAAAAATTAGCTCATTCCATGAGATTAAAATCCATTGGAGTCCATCACTTTGAGCTTCTTCATGAATGGAACACATGTCCTTCCTCTTCTCATTGATTTTGTGCCTTGTGTCAACCCATATCTTTGCCACGTATCTAATTGACTTTCCTTACCACCCTGCCTTCTCCCTCAGACCTGAAGTTCTTTCATTGATTCTAGCCATTCTTGGACTTTACGTCCCTAAGAGTCCATTGCTTTGAGCTTCCAAAACTCCACTACATTATCTTTTTTAATTATCTGATCTTCTACCACCTGTCGAACATCTTTTGACATGATGTTACTATGTCGACCCCTTTGACCTTGTTGAACCTTTCACCAACTGTGACCGAAATTTCGACCAAATTTTTTCCTTTGACAATTAATTCTGCTTACTTGAATTCCGCTACTTCATGAAACCTTTTAGGAATCGTAATGATGCCATGTGGCTCACTTCTTGGAATTGATCTTATTTGTTAACTTTGATGTCCTCTGAACGTCCTAGCAAACCTTTTCACTTGTCTCTATCTCGCAGCTTTCCAATTTTCCACACAACATTGACAATTCAACCCTTTGTAGTCATGTAGATTTTAGAAAATGACCTCACCAATTATTTAAACCTTAGCCTCATGAATGGTTTTCAAATTCCAACAGCCGATGCTTTTAAGAAGTGGAATTTCCAACATGTTTGAACGTATTCAGAAACCTTCCCCATTTAAAAATGGATTAAGTCCATTTTTAAATCTTGTTAGAGCCAAAATAACCTAGGGGGTAATTTTGGATAACAATTTGGCAACCTTTCAGGGTAATCTACCTACTAGATTAAATTAGTGTCTTTATACAACCCATTGGGTATGGATTCGAGCCCAAAAACTTTGAAAAAAATTATCTGGAATATTGAAATTCTTACCCCTAAGCCATATGAAGCACAAAATGAACTTAACATGATCTGTGAAGCTTCTGAATGGTTTGTTGAACTGCTCCAACTATTTGATTCCACTCATTAAACTTATTCAAACTGATCTGGGGCTACTTTGGTCTTACTCTTGAAGCTGATTGCTTGGGAGTTTTGATTAAAACTTTAAAACTTATCCTAAAACACTAAATTTTTGACCAAGGAAGAGGCACGGGGATTAATTTAAACTAATAATTGATCTCTTGGGGACCCGAAAAATACACTTTGAAAGTTCCCCCAAAATATTATTTGACCATGAACACTTCTTTGAACTGAATGGAACTATGTATAGACAACAACAATCGAAAAAACTATATAAAAAATGAAAAATCATACATGTTTCAATGGAAACATGCAGAGTGTGCAAAACACTTCTTTTACTAAAAACAAACCTACCTACCCTAGTCTAACCAGAGGCAAAGGAGAATCTAAAAAAACCTGACAACAGGATTATGAGAAATAGCTACCTTTCCTTACAAGTTTTAGGCCATGCAATTGTTTGGAAACAAAATTACATGAGTAAGAGTGAAAAATTGATTTACAGCTGTTTTTCCCCTTTTCTTCAAAGTATCAACTGAAAAAAACAAATACCTCTTTTAGTTTCTCTCTATTTGGATTTGAGAGTGCATTTTTTTGGACTTTGGTACAATGAATCATTCCTCATGTTCTAAATTGAGCATGACTGGTTGTAACTCTAATTTTGGCTCCAAGCTAGCTAAATACCTGATTGGGCAAAGGGGCTTTTAGAACCAATGGGCTGATCCTTGTGATTTTCCCATTCTTTTGAAGCTAAATCCCATGAATGGAGATTATCTTGCAAACTTTCCATTTCATGAATGAAGTTGCTTGCAAGCTGATATGATACTTGCTTCTTACTTCTACAAACAACTCTTCCTCCTTCATGATGACTAATTAGAAAATGGTGCATCATTTCATCTTTTTTCCTCCCATCATGAAACATGAAGTTTTCAAGAAACTCTTCGTTTAGGAATGAGGACTATCTTGCAAAGTAGCAAGTTCTTCTTTTGATGCTCTCCTCCATGGATGATGCTTGGGAGTTTTTTATAGCAATAGGAGTTGATAAAAAATTAGAACTACAAAAGTAAAGCTTTCAATGACAGTTCGGATCTCTTCACCATGATGCTCAATCTTCTAATTTGATAACAAATCAGTCTCTTCAGTGATCAAATTGTGGGGAACTATTCTTTGATCTCATCCTCCTTATTTCCTCTTCATTTGGAGGTGATTTCTCTTCTTCTCTTCTCTTAATTTTACAAGATGGGATGAATCAACAACCTCTGGGAATATGGTGCCAACATGCACACTACATTCAAAGCATAGAGATTGTTGGTCATCTTCTTCTTGTGCTTTCTCTTTTGCAAAATCAGCCTCCACCTTTGTGTTCTTCAACTCCAACCTCTGTTGAAGGCTTAACCAGATGTGGCATCTGATTGGATTCAAACTTTACAGCTCAATCCTTCAAATTTTTCATAAGTTCTTCTCTGTCTGGGTTCTTCAATTTTTTTCCCTCCTTGAATTTTTTTTTTATTATTTTCTTCCTAAAATGGGTTTAGGAATACAAGATGAGGGGTAGTTTGGGATACAACATGATTTTTCAATTGTTGAGGTGGAAGGGAAGGTTTAATTTCTTCTTGTGGAGGGGAAGGAGTTTTGGAAGAAAAGAGAGTGGAGAAATGAAGGTCAGATGAAAGGGAAGAAGATGGAGAAGGGAATTCTCAATGGGGGCATCCAGCAGAAAGCTAGGGATATGAAACTCAGAATGAGATGGTGTAGGTTGGGGAGGAGGAATGGAAGGACTGTAAGATAGTAATGTAGGATTTCCCCATTGACAGGGTTTCCTAACACTAGATTCATGAGCCTTCATTGAATGAAGGCATTTTGTAATTTGGGGCATCATCTCAATCATAAAGTATAGCTTCTGTTGAGGTTTGAACCAGCTTGGTATACAGGGCCAAACCATGGAGAAGGACCCTAAAACCAATTTTACATGCCTTCATTGCACATTTAGCCCTGGTCTTACACCATGTTCACCTCCATTTTTGAATCTTCCTCTGGAAATAAACATCTGCAATAGAGTTTCCACCATCATCTGCATAACCTTGTCTTGAACAAACATTTTGGTTAGAATAATAACCATATGGGTTAGTGGGGTTGGGTTATATGTGAAGATTATTCATAATATAGGGCTCATAGAACTGATTTGGAGGAATATTTTGACAATATGGGGGTGAAGGGAACTAGTTTTGATGTTGTAAATGGGAATTCCAAGAAGGAAATGAAGTCATGATTGCACAACTTCATGAATGAAGAAAATGGAAAGAATGGAAGAGAAAATGAATGAATGGAAAGGGAAAGGTCAATGCTCTCCAACTGAGATAATGGGTTTTTTTGGATCATCGGAGTCACTAGATATGCTTGAAAATTCCTCCAAAGGTTGAGATCTCACCAAGAGCACATCAAACTTGGTGAAATGAAAATGTAAGCTAGGATACACACCTGTGAAATGTATAGCTTTCAATGCTTGTCCCACTAGGCATACCAAAACTATTATGTCAAAAAAGTAGCACCCTAGGATATATGTGTTATAGATCCCTACTTTTTGCTAACATGGGACCATCTCTCAAGTTGTGGGACTTGCTACTTGAGATGGACCTCCAGAGAAGGATGACTTCCTCTACCTAATCCTAATGCTAAAACTACTCCTATGAAATTAAATGCAGCTAACTAATCCTAAACTAACCATTCCAAGGGACCATGGGGAGAGAGAGATAGGGTTAGAAAGATGTATGTAATGGAAATCCTAACCTAGAAGGATTGGTGATAGCACCATAAAAGGGTGGAGATTTTCTAGTGAGGTAGAAATGGAGAAGGGAGAGGTTAGACATAAGTGACACAGACCCAAAGCGTCATTTATGATCTATTCTCCATGAAACATTACAACAAATTGATCCTTTGCAAAGGAAATACATGCAAAGGACATTTCGGGATGCTATAACCATAAAAGAGAGGCAAGGTTACAGATAAAATGATTAGGATAGACAAATGTGTCACAAAACAAAATTTATGGTACCTTCCACAGTTTGCACATCGTCAAGCATAGGAATGTGTTATGTGGTGGTCTTTATTGGCCTCAAAATTTCCATTAAACTACATGTACATTGTAAGTTATTTCCACATCCGGTTTTCTAATGGTTGCGGGGTTAGGCACTTTGAACTCTGAAGTGCAAGACAATAAGAAATTTCACGTACACTCCTAAGAGGTCACTTTTCTAATGACTCAATGCCTTCATACGTGGAACCATGACACATTCCAGGACCTTAACATCTACCAGAGTCCATTTCTTTGAAGAGATTTTAAGCCTCATCATGAACAATGGTGACGCATATCCTTCCATCTGCGTGTTAATCTGTGACACCAACTCAGCTTTGCTATAGTTACCGAATGTCCAAAAAATGAGCTAGCACCAGGATGAGTGAAAGAGAAAAATCCCGAAAGCCATTTATCGAATTTTGAGCTCATTTAATGTATGAATAAATACATCTCGCAAATCTATTGATAAGGAGCTAGGAAATTTTGCCACGTGTAGCTGATCTATACCATTAGAACAATGTCTGCCAAGTGTTCCATCTGTCCATTACGTCATGTGTGCAAAAACAAAAGGAGGAAAATTTTTACAACTAGCCACATTACATCAGAAAGGGGTATCTCACAATCCCCAATTCTTCTTCCTTTGACAGTCCAACTAGGCCTAAAACCTTTGAGGAGGGCCATAATGATTCCACTTGGCTCCTAAAAAAAATTGATGTTTGGCTTTATCCATAGATGACCAAATATGTCGCGCAGCCTTTTGCTTCCCTTTTACTTGCAAATTTCCAATTTTCCACATCAATAATTTAATTACAACTTTGTATTGTGGCTGCTAAATTTCCAACCTAACAAAGGTTTCACCATTAGCCTCACACATGTTTTCAAATGCCAACGTGCTTTTGCTGTTATGCAAGGAAACTGATAGGTCTGAACTTATTTTTCACTTAAAAATGGTTGAGTCCATTGTTTACACCTTCTAAATCCAAAGTACACCCCTACAAAGGTGGCTACTTCAGGATAGGGGTATCTACAATAAGAATAACTCATCCTAGAATTCATGTAACTAACCCTCAATATTCTATAATGACAGTCAGAATTCCATCCACACACCACATCTTAATGAGAGAAATGTAAAAGACTTCCCAACAATGGAACCAAAACGTAGTCTGTATTTATTAGCACCACTTAGTTTGACACAATAGCAGATCACTCAGATTTAATGTCCAAGTATTCACTGTGAAGCATGTGTAACCTACAAGGTCCATCTAATTGTTAGATCATGCAAGATATATAGTCAGCTTAACACATTGCACAACATAAGATAGAAGGTAACTTATTAGAAATCATGATAAAATAATAACACTAAATATCTTTGATCATTAGTTCCATAACATATACAATTAACATGAAGATATGACATTCCAATGGCACCTCGAGTCATCTTTCCTGACCATTGGTAATCTAAGTAATAGATCATCCTGTCAAATACATAAGGAGTTCTAACAAAAAAATTTAGACTTGTACTCAACAACTATAGTGCACAAATGAGCACCACGTACTACCAATACTCTATAATAGATGCAACACAATGAACATAGTGGTGGGAACTTGTCCTTAACTGCTACATGTTTTAACTCTAAAATAGATAATCCTATGACATAGATTTGCATGTTGATTTAAATCACACTTTTGCCTCCATTATTTGGATTATCCTCAGATGCAGATCGATCCATGTGAATATAATATATTTCTGATTTATTACTAATGGGTGTGTCATATGTTTTATATGACTTTTTATGCACAATCCATGTCCATCCTACAAGTTCTTTATTCCCTGAAAGTGGAATTCATTTTTATCGATCAATTATCAAAAATTTCATGGCTTATCATGTCTGATCTCTACTTTTCACTATTTTTAGTCATTCTCTATTTTTCTAGATACAAAATATTCTTTATCCCTACATGTGGACCTTTACACGATCCACTTGTCATACATGTACTCAAACCTTCATGCATTGTTCTATACCCATATCATTTCCAATATTTTTTGTCACATGCACCTTCGCATGTGGCCCAACTTAGCCAATTTGAGATTATTCCAACATCACCCATCGGCATTCTGAAAGTTTTAGAGGTGAGGACCAAGGCCTATGATAGCTTACATGGAGTGATTACCTCCATATGTCCCTTTTATGCTACAATCTAACATCAATATTATGTAGATTTATAGGGTTTGACGTAATATTGAGATAGTTTATATACTGATTAAACTTCCATTTGAATCCAATTCCTTCAAAAACTTGTTCCAGATGGGCATCCTACAAAGCCTGCGCATAAACCAAAGATTTAAGATTCCCATGGGCCAATCTAGTTTCACTTTTCTCTCACCCCTCAAGGGTGTTGAAAATAATAAAAGAGACTAAGTTTGAATATTTTTTTAATGCAATTAGGTCAATGATTTCCATTTTTTAATTATCCAAAGGTGCCAAAAAACTATGAAAATGAATTAAGTTCCATAAAATTTTATCGAATGTAGGAGAACCAATTATTTCCACATGTCCCCTTCAAAACATTTCATTAATCCATCTCATGAGTGTTGAAAACTATGGAAAAGGGTCAAGCTTTAAGTTTTATGAGGTGTGTCAAAACCAATGACCACCAAGCGTCAAACATCCATTATGAGAGGGGGAAAAGGAGAACAATTTAAAATCATCCAAGTGTTTAAATTTAATTGCACCCTAATTTCATGGGAATAGTTGGCACCAAGATATGTTCAAATTCGAATACATAGATCTAAAAAGATAAAGAAAACAAAGGGACCAGGTTAACCATTTTAAGGAACTATAGTGTAAAGGAATGTAGAAACAAGGAGCTTCGATAAGTTTAGAAACCATGATCATGATAAAAATAGATTTTGGCTTGAACTTAGAAAATTTGCATCAAAATAGATAGAAGGAATGAGGTTTAAGGTGATTTAACACAAGTATTCTCTACAACAGTTGATGAATTCAACCAGGGTTGAATTCAGAAACAACCATGCAATGAAAATATTTGAAATAATATATCTGTTTAGGGGACCAAATTGTGGCATATGGTTTAGTGATGGTTGATTTATTAATTTTCATAATGTGTTGATTGATTGGATTTTGTCACTAGTCACATCTCAGTTATATATGTGACCACATAGAAATCACATAAGATTCATAAGTTATCACATACACAATTGATAATTACGTTGAAAATATGAAATCTGATTGTCTAGGAGAGTTTTGGGTTTTCCAAATGATCTCCTCTCTCCTTCAGTGAAACTTACCAGTAAATTATATGTGAGAAAGATAAAAATCTTTCTAAAATACAAAGGGGGTCAAGGGATTGGTGATTGTTATTTTAAAGATTTGGGATGTATAGAATATTGTGATGGATATGGGTGCATGTGCATAGAGAAGTGAGACAATAAGGGTCTATTATGCATTTGAACTACAAATGGGTAGGTGGGGTGTATAGAAGGGTGTGAAAATATTTAATATGAGTGGGTGAGGATGAGTATGTGGGTAACATGTCTCAAATCAACCTCCCTTTTATTAGGTGTTTTATGGGATTATTTGATTTATAGGGATTATTGTGTTTTATAATGTTTTTGTATGTTTAGATTACGAGACCTTATACACAAAGTGCATCTTATAGTATCTATAGGGAGAGACATATCAATTTTAGTAAGGGGGGAGAGGTTTCCCCCAATGATATAGGCATTGTAAATGTAGTAATAATGGAAGATGATGGGAGGATACATCTCAAAAAGAGAGTGAACTTGTTAGATGGCTGATCACGAGACAACTTGGCAACAAGAAGAAGTTAGATAATATGCTCAATCATGTTGAGGGTTGTCATGAAGTGAAAGAAAATTGAATAAAATCTCAAATTTATCGTGTTCCACTCCATTATCAAATTTAGAAATATTAGTGTTTTGCTCACTATGTGTCTTAATGATGTGCAAAGGAACCTCATGGGTATTGTGATCAAGATTAAAAGAGATGCCTTGTACATGAAGTGGGGAGGATAGCCATAAAGACTCAATACTTTTAAGTAGGAATATAAATATTAGTATGCTCAATGGGTTGATGATTAAGTACAATTTATACACCTAAAGAGCATAAAAGGAAATTATAAGAAAGTTAAAAATGAAGCCCTATGAAAGCTAGGATTCAGAGCAATATATTCAATCATTAAGGGTTGGATTCACCAAATGTTCACACCCTAAAATCTATGTATGATATTTATCATGGAAAGATGTAAGGTATATTATAGGTAGATTATTCTAAATAAAGTAACTCACATTAACCATACAATCTAGAGTGTAACTATAGAGCAAGATTCAATCTGATTCATAGCAAAATAACACAATAATAATTCTCTCAGATTAATCAATTGATTCGGATTACACATATATAGGAATATGCATTCCTAAAAACAAGGAGGTTGTTCAACAACACTCCCACAAAATCTCTCTCGCAACACCTATATACGTGAGTTATTAAAACTCACCCAAACTAATATTGTTATATGAGTTGTTTATCAAACAACTCACATTAACATTTACATCACCCATATATATTTACCTCTAAGTAACTATTCAATCATAAATACTAATGGAGCACTAAATAAATATTTCCTAACATTCCCCCCCTTAGTGTGAACATGGGGAAAACCTTGCCTTATACTTGCACCTACTCATGATCTGGTGATTTTCACAGGATGATCACAAACCTCAAGGATGGTTTTGCAAACGGTTGACCAAAAACCTAGAATGGTGGTTTTGCAATTGGTTTACCACAAACCACAAAGTGATGGTTTTGCAAATGGATTACCAACAACCAAGAATGGTGGTTTTGCAATTGGTTCACCACAAACCACAAAGTGATGGTTTTACGAATGGATTACCAACAACTAAGAATGGTGGTTTTGCTATTGGTTTACCACAAACCACAAATGAAGGTTTTCAATTGGTTTACCTACAACCACATCATGATATGCCAAGTACTATTCTTAGCCCTCATCACATCTCACTGTAGGGAATAACATAGGAAATTCTCCTGACATCTGTTGCTCATACATACATAGAAAAAATTGACATACTGGAAATGGAACATTGGAATGATGTTCCCCCCCTAAATGTGAAATTTCCACTTATTAAAAACAAGATCACTACAAACTAAGGCACACCACACTGGAAGCACTAAAATCAAACAGCACACACACATGTCACCATAGCTGATATGTGGCCCCATTGTTGGAGACTGACGAGAGGTCGTTGAATGACCTCCAACCTCTGATGCCTCCTGCCTCTGGTAACATGCTGCTAACTCAGCCAGATTTGGATATGAAGCTCAACTGTTCCACATTGTTTATTCTTTTCTTCCCTCCCACAATGTGAAACACTTTGTTTTTTCTTGACGTCGGGTAACACCGAAAATGCGTCTGTGAGGCAAATTTTATTTTTATTTTTTCAGAATTTTTGACCCCACCATATTAACATTATAAAATGATTATTAAAAATAAAACCTGAAATCACCTATACGACTCAAAACATATATTAACTCAAAATGACGACTTCAATTTTTGACTCGAATTTGAGACTTGACAACATTTGAATTTGACACTTTCGACTAATAGAACAACAATTTGAATAACATTTCAATGAATCTAGAATATTGACACTGACTCTAGTAAGGAATCATAACTCCTCTTTTTTTTATATATATGAGTCCAGCTAAAACTATAGGACAAAAGACTATATAAACAAAACATGTAATAAAGGATGATTACAAATCAATGACCAAATACCCCAAAAATTTAACAAAGACCTCACACATACACAAAGTTGAGGAAGAGCTCGAACTTTAACTGAACCAATTCGTTGAAAAAAAAAAAAAAAACTAGTTTCATAACAACAAATATTTCATCTCATTCATACTGCAAGGAGGAGGATCGATGCAATTTTTGGATCTCACGTTAGATGTTGAGTAGAAGTGAATAATATCTTCTACACTTGTATCACGCTTAAGGATTAATCCCTTGTATGCACGGTTTCTTGACAATTATAATACTGCGTTTGCATTGACTGAGTCTCCCTGAAATGAAATCTAAGTTGAATGGGATTATAAAAATAGCTTTAAACGTTGTCACCCACGTGTTAGGAGATGCGCAAACACTTGTCCTCACTTCAAACATTGTCCTCGTTGGGGGCTCCATGAATGGATAGAATTGCATTGCGTCAATATGACTGCTCCGAGGCTTCTTCACTTCAAAGTTGAAATGCGTGTAGTAAAATAGTGAATAGATATGCACTGTTCGGTAGATGTGTAATCTGTAGAAATAATAGCCATAGAGATCTTGCACGAACATATACAAGTTTATGGGGTTATATCTCACAACGATCAACACAAGCAAAGAATCATCAAGAAGAAAATACATTCAACACATCTTCTTCTGCCACGTAGGTGCTTTAATAGAATTTTAAATCTCAAGAGAGCACTTCTAGTGTACGCTTGGAGATGATAACAAAAGATGAAGACAAGGGCAGACTTATCTTTGCATGCAAATTGATGGGTAGAAGCACCTGGGATGCTTAGATCACCACTGTACACGAGACATGAGAATCTCACGTTTCTACAGTAATATCTCATAATAGGGGAAACCATAACACGGAATAGATATGCCCCACACAGTGCTTAAGACACCATGGCTCAATACCAAATATAGAGAAAGATTCAGTCTATCACAGCAAATAACACAATAATAATAAATATAGAGTTAGATGGTTGATCACGAGACAACTTGGCAACAAGAAGAAGTTAGATAATATGCTCACCATGTTGAAGGTTGTCATGAAGTGAAAGAAAATTGAATAAAATCTCAAATTTATCGTGTTCCACTCCATTATCAAATTTAGAAATATTAGTGTTTTTCTCACTATGTGTCTTAATGATGTGCAAAGGAACCTCATGGGTATTGTGATCAAGATTAAAAGAGATGCCTTGTATGAAGTGGGGAGGAAGCCATAAGGACTCAATACTTCTAAGTAGGAATATAAATATTAGTATGCTCAATGGGTTGATGATTAAGACAATTTATACGCCTAAAGAGCATAAAAGGAAATTATAAGAAAGTTACAAAATGAAGCCCTATGAAAGATACTAGGATTAGAGCAATATATTCAATCATTAAGGGTTGGATTCACCAAATGTTCACACCCTAAAATCTATGTATGATATTTATCATGGAAAGATGTAAGGTATATTATAGGTAGATTATTCTAAAATTAAGTAACTCACATTAACCATACAATCTAGAGTGTAACTATAGAGCAAGATTCAATCTATCATAGCAAAATAACACAATAATAATTCTCTCAGATTAATCAATTGATTTAGATTACACATATATAGGAATATGCATTCCTAAAAACAAGGAGGTTGTTCAACAACACTCCCACAAATCTCTCTCTCAACACCTATATACGTGATTTATTAAAACTCACCCAAACTAATATTGTTATATGAGTTGTTTATCAAACAACTCACATTAACATTTACATCACCCATATATATTTACCTCTAAGTAAATATTCAATCATAAATATTAATGGAGCACTCAATAAATATTTCCTAACAGTAACTATTAATACACTTTAAACAATGATACAATGATGAAACAATAGTATAAAACATAAGAAGAGATGAATACTTAGTTGTGCATAGAGGTATTAAAGTGATATGAATGTGGAGATTGGATGCAAAGATTTATTTGATGCTTTGTTCTTAAAACTACAATTGAAAATTTCTTCTGCATGGAACCATACAAATATGGATAGGGTGTAATACGTTGTGCTCCTACTTGATACAATTTTAAACCTATAAGCATTTGATCTCTTTAACTTTCCTTTCTTATCACTGGTTTGGAAATGTTTGTCACTAGTTGTTGCACAACTTTGACACCACCTGTAATGACCTATAACAAATATAAAATAATAGGTACATACAAAAAAAATTGTGAATAATTAGATAAAAAAGGAGAAAGTGGTGTGTGTGCATGAATCTAGACTAGCCTTCGTAACCACCTATCTTGAACAAATCTAGGCATTGCACTACATCCCCTCAAGCCGAGTAAGTCTCATGTAGTTCTTATGGTATTGGTGCAAATAATGTGTGCAATCTAAACCAAACCCCTATGTTTCCCTCATGTCTCTTGATACATATTGCATTAGGTGTAGCTATAGATAATATTGAAATGTACCTATCACAATTTAGTAGTGTGATGAGGTGCATTTAATATGTTAAAATTGATTCTCTTTGTCCCTTAAGACCTTTGAAAATGCTTTGAATGACTTTATCTTACTAAGACATGACTCTAAGATTTATGAATACTTGGTGATATAGCAAACTAGACTCTTGGAGTTGGTTTAAGTACTTGTTATACATGTGTGGTGGCCACCCTAAAGGATGTGTAACTACTTTAAGAACATTTAGGAGAGCTTTGAATTCTTTTGGAGAGTAATTTGTAATGTATTCGAATGAGTTATGAAGTGAATTTGAATTCCTTATATAGGCTATTAAATGTTAGATGTCACATTAAGGTTGACCTATAGAGGATGAAATGACGTAGAAGATTTTTAAATTAATAAAAGGGTCATCACTAGGTAGGGATATGACCACACAGGTTGGCCTAGTGCATAGTACTACATGCTCTGATAGTGTATTGTCAAATATAGGGACCTAGTGACAATAAAGCCATAGTCCAAGAAATATACCCAAGAATGAATTATTATTTTGGATTTATGGACTTTATTATAGTATGATGTTAGATGTTAGATCATGGATTATTGTTGACTTGATTCAGTTATGATGCATGATGATTATTAGAGACATTTTATATGTTGATGATGATATATTGTTTGACATGGTTATATATGGATGTTGTTCAGACATGTGATATTTGGATATTGTGAGTAGACCTAGAAATGGAAATTATTGGATGATGATATAGTTGTTGATAAAACTGTAAATGATATTGTTAGATTGCTTTGATGTTGTTATGATTCATATATCTAGATAATTTTAGAATTATATTTATATTATTTTGAATGTTCTGATATGGCCACGAGGCGAAGGAGGTATTTGTGTTTTGCAGGTTAAAATATCACAACAAACATCGGGGGATTGGAGACCAACCACATTGGAATTCTAGATGAATTCAACAAGGTCACCATGGCAACTAGTATTTGTTTGTGTGTGTTTGTGTGTGTTAGGGATTCCCATGGGGGGGATCACCTTTAAATGTGACCAAGGGGTTATGTGTATTTATTTATTTGACCCTTTTGTTTAATGTTTGCATGTGTTTATTTTGTGATGCATTTGCCCCTTTCATTATTTATTAAATGTTGTATTAATATTGTGAGTAATCATGTTGTTAATATTAATTAAATAAAATATGTCATAAGAAAGTAATTAATAGAGTTGTTGGCCTTGATTTAAAGTGTTGTAAGAATGAGTTAATAAGATGTGTAAGTGATGTGTAAGTTAAATTTTTGAGTGTGAAACACTCCACCTTCTTGGAAATTCAAATTTGTCCTTGGAGGCTGATTTTGGAGGCTTGTGGGATAAGTTAAACTTGTCCCATACCTCTTAAATTTATTTACCAACCATACCTATGGTTGGAGAGTTGAAATTAGACTTTTATAATGCTTTTTGAGAAGGAAAATTGTAGGTTTTAATTGCACTTTTCTTACATGGTTTAATTTTAGTCCTTTGGGGTGTGGGTTGGATTTGAGTGTGTAAGTAAACTGTCATATTATTCACCCACCTATTTATTATGCATTGGAGAATGAAGTTGACTTTGGGGGTTGGGGTTGAGGATGTGTGATGTGGCATCCTACATGGATCCACCTCATCCTCTTCTCTTCCCTCTTCTATAAAATTTGAATTCCTTGCCTTGTTTTGGGTTGCTTCACTTTGGAGACTTCATTCTTGGGTGAATTATTTTGTTGTTTTGGAGCTCTTGCTTTGAAGAAGTTTTTGGAAGATTGTTGCATGCTTGTGCTTGGCTGTTTTGGATTGCTTGCATTGGGATAAAGCTTGTTGTTTTGGAACTTGGAACAACTCCATCATGGAGAGGTAGGAGCTTGGCTCTTGAAATGCTTCTTTTTGTTTATGAAAATGTTAATGTGTGAATGTTTTGGCATGTTTGTGGGTTGTTGGGTAGATGGCCTAGGAATGGTGTAGGAGAAGACTATGGGGTTTATTTTGTGGGAGGCACAAGTGTGTTTTAGGGAGGTATAAGGGTGGAGGGAGTTGGGATTTGGGTTCCACCTTACAAAGAAATAGCTTGCATTTCTTTACTCGTTATGGGGTGCCATAAGAGGTTGGGGAGGCATAAGGAAATGTGAGGAATAAGGGGTACTTGGGGAGGCATAAGGAATGTCATGGATTTGATATACTATATTTTGGTGGTTTGTAATTCAGGTGGTGATACCCATTTCCCCTTTTGGGAGGCATAAGAAGCATCCCCCATAGTTTCTTGCTCCTTTGGCTTGCTTGATGAAGCCTTAGTATTGTTTGTCATGTTTTAATGTAGTTGTAAACTACATTCTATTTTGGACTGTGTTTTATTGTGAAAATGTTGCTTGTGTTTGTGGAAGCCTGTTGTTGCCATGAGTTGGATCACATCTTTTATTGCATTGTGGTTGGGGCTCGGGGGCCAATGAAGAAGGATGGATTCTCCTCTTCATTGGATGTCTTGGTTGGGTGGAGAGTGTTGCCTTTCCCCTACTCTTGTTGTGATCAAATTGGAAGAATGAGAAATATGCATGTTGTTGTTCTGGAGCTGAAATAAAGACAGTTTGACAGTCCCTTGTGAAATGAAATCTTATTGTAGCCCTTTCCCACTTGAAGTGGATGACTTGTATATTTTTGTAATGGAAAGATACTTTGTATTGACAATGAAAGTTGAAATTTGAAATGTAAAAGAGTTATACTCTGTTTACTTTTTTTTTGAAAGAATGTGAAAGAATGATATGTATTTTGTATGTTGTATTTTGAAATCAAATGGAAAGGAAGTTGTAAGAGTTTCATTTGAATTAATGGAAGTGTTTTCCTTGTTCATATGATATTATTTCCATTGGAAATCTGTGTTTAACATGCACTATGAAATCCCTGTTTGGAAAGTGGAAAAGTGAAACACGTGAGAAGAAAATGTATTATTCTGCCTTGTATATAATATATGATTTTGGAAAGAATAAAAGAAGGATGTTGTAAATTTGTCTTTTGGAATCAAAAAAGGATGTAAATACCTTCCTCAAATTTATCTTGTATTGTATTGAATCATATTTATCTCTTAAATGAATTGAAATCTCTTGTTTGAAAGGAAGAAATGCGTAAAGGAAGTGTAATACTCTGTCTTTTGAAATATGTGAAAATTGGAAATCAGAGATGTATTTTAGTTTTGAAAGTTTTTTGAATCAACTAAATGTATTAGATTAGGATTGGAACAATTATAATACTTGGAAGAAGAAAATGGCAAATAAACCCTTAAAAAAATTTGAAAATCTTTGTCTTGTATTTTCAAACTGGCAATTATTTAATCCAAAATGCACAGATCGAACCTGCAACAATGAAATAAAAAATAAACGATTAAAATGAAGTAGTTTTCCCTAAATGAATCCAATTAGAGTTAAAAATACTTAAAGGAAAAATCTTTCAAAACCTTGGCAAAACCGAGTTCAAAGCTTTTCATTAGTCATTTTGCTGTCAAAAATTGTAAAAATTTTCAAATTGGAATTCAATCAAATAGATCTACCTCACAAAATTATCCTAAATCCACCTAAGAACAATTCTCCATGTCTATTTGACATGTTGAGAGAGAGGAAGAAATCAAATTGAACAAAATTTTATAAGTTAAAATTTACCAGTTTTTGCACTGTAAAATCCTTGCAGATCATTTAAAAAAAATGAAAATTTTTGACCCCTTAAACTTTATCAAAATTAAAATTAATGAATCTGCCATGTGCAAAGAGGATGTTCAAGAGATTTCCAGAAAGTCCTTGTTTTCCCAAAACTGAGCTCTCTATCAAAATTTATGGCCTTCTGAAGTTTTTCTTCACTTGGCGTAAAAAAAAAAAGCCAATTGGGAAAAATTTCCTTGGCATCATGAGGGCCCGCGGGCCCGAATTTTTCCCTTAGAGCTTCAGAAATTTTTTTGGGAAAATTTTCCAAATTTTCCCCCACCGCCCCCGGCCCCATAGCCAATCAGAGGCTGCCACGTGGCATCACGAGGTGTTGGCGGAGGGGCGGTGGACCCTTTTTTCCCTTTAGGCTTCAAAAAATTTTTGGGAAAATTTTTTCAAATTTTCCCCGCCACCCCCCCTGCCACGTTCACGAGGCTTGGCTTAGGAGTGGGTCCCTTTTTGCCTTTTCATGTTTCAAAAAATTTTTGCTAAACTTTCCCCACTCCCGAGGCAATCAGTGGAGGTGCAAAGTTGGCTTTTTTGTCGGTGGAGGCGCGGGATTTTTTCCAAAATGTTAAAAAATTTTCTCCCCCCCCCCGCCACTTTTCCCCATGTTGGCTTAGGAGGTGCCACGTGTCCCTTGCGGACTTGGACCCACGGGAGTGCAGGTGCAAAGTTGGCTTTTTTGCCCCCACATGGGAAATTTTTCAAAATGTTCTCCTTTTCCCCACATGAGCTTAGGAGGTGCCACGTGTCCCTTGTGTGGACCCATGGGAGTGTGGGTGTAAAAGTTGGTTTTTTTTCCTCTGTGGGGAAAATTTTCTCCCCTGCCCTTGGGGCCCTGGGCCCAGGCCCGCTCTTGGGGAAAATTTTCACCCCAAGGCCCGCCGGCCCATAACTTGAAAAATATGAGGAGTTAGGAGGACTTCTTTATATCATTGGAAAGGTGAGGAAATTTCCTATCCAATGGGAATGATTTAGGGAAATTTTGAATGTGTTAATTTTGAGAAAAATCAAGTTGAATCTTTAAGCCTGTTAGAGAGTGGGTATGGTGAGGAATTACCCTCTGAACCTAATTGAACCTTCTAACCCTAAATTTTGGACCTTGTGACCTCTAATAATTGTTAATAAAAGAAAAGTATATTCTAGTGGATTAGAATTGATCTGGAACTTGTTAGTGACAATTGTTGTCTTGTAACCTGGTTGTAGACTCTTTTTAAAAAAATAAATTATTCCATAATTTTCCTAACTAATCCTAGGTTGTTCTTGGGTCTCAAGTGGGTTGTTTTTAGTGGGCATTACACTTGGTATCAGAGCAGTGGTTCAAAATCTTGGGCCATTGGGCACACTAGAAAACTTGAGACATGAACCTTAAACCTAGCACACTTTAAATCTAGAAAACAACTTAGTTTAGAAATTACATATTTTAGTAAACATGGAAACTAAATAAAACTTAGAAAGATGAACTAACTCTCGCCTTGGTCTGTGCAGGAGGTGCAAACAAGATGAGGGGCCTTTTCACATAGACCTAGACTTACCACCACCAGATCATGTTGTAGCAGCCATCCTACCCCAGATTTTGCAGACTCTTCAGGATGTTAATGCCGCTCTACGTGGAGGATCAGTAGGAGGACATGCAGCCAGACATGATAGAGTCACTTCCATTGAGGGTCATGTATCTCCTCGACCCAGTGAGGAGCATGGAGGAGAGAACTTCCATGCAGAGTCAGCCAGAGTAGAGTCACCATAGAGGGGACAGGGTGACCGAGTTTCAGGACATAGAGAGAGGTCTCAGAGCCCTAGGCTTAGGGATGAGCATGCAGAGAGGCCTAGAGGCCATCAGACCACAAGCTGCAGATCACATCAGGGAGATCCTGAAGCTTTGGCCATCACATTATTCTGGTGACATAGGTGGATTTCAGGAAGAGGCCTGGTTGGTGAGCTTGAGTGGATGCTTCAAGCTCTGTCCTTGTTCTAGCAACATGAAAGCTCGTGTTGCGATCCATCTACTGAGGGATGGAGCTGGTGTCTGGTGGAGGACAGAGGAGCAGAAGCTCCATGTTGATTCTGAGATAGTTACCTGGGAGCTCTTTGAGGAGCATTTCAGGAGTAGATATTTGTCATGGAGGTTCATACAACAGTGGATAGATGAGTTCCATGACCTCGACAGGCATCTCTTACAGTGGCTGAGTATGAGAGTAGATTTCTGGATCTACTCCAGTATGTTGATTACATGTAGGATGAGCAGGTGTGGATCCACAGGTTCATCTGGGGCCTGAATCTAGACATTGGAGGTGCAGTGTGGATCCATTGTCCACAGACATTAGCTGAGGCCATCGAGAAGGCCTATATAGCAGAGGAGACTCGGGGAAAGACCCAGCAGGCTAGAGACCGAGTCCGGAGCCGCATACAACAGATGCAGGACAACAGATCGAGGGGGTCAGTACCTCTTCCTCGTGGTGGACAGGGTTCAACACAGTCATCTTTTAGACCACAACAGCAGCAGCAGCAGCAGTCCCACCCACCTTATAGACCTCCACAGAGGTTTGATGCACAGAGAGGTCAGAGTATGGGGCCTCCTCCTAGGGGTCCCATCAGGACACAGGGTGCCCAGAGAGCTCACTCAGCAGGAGCTCGCCAGTAGAGACCTCAGCAGACCGCAGCTGGATCATCAGGATCCACACCACAGACCTCCAGAGTACCGACTGGACCTGCTACACAGGGGAGAGGATCAGGTGGTTGTTTTGGTTGTGGTGTTACTGGACATTTTTGGAGAGACTACCCACAGAACCCTAATAACAAGGGTAAGACACAGATCTCAGAGCCTACTGTTGGTGATATGGGGCGCAGTCATAGGATGTATGCAGTGGTCAAGAACCACCAGGTAGAGCATCAGAGTACAGTTATTGAGACTACAGGTAACATTGGTGGTATTCCTACCTCCATTTTGTTTGATTCTGGTTCTTCTGATTCTTTTATTGCACCATCTTTAGTAGAGCGATGCAGGCTGGTGGCAGTTAGGTAGGGTCATAGTTAGGATGTTGAGATGGCTTCTGGAGCCAAGATCTCTGTAGACTCCTTAGTTAAGGAGTGTGTGGTGGATTTGGGACCTTTCACCACTACCTCGGATCTTCGTATCCTTCCTTTGGGCTCTTATGGAGTCATCTTGGGTATGGATTGGTTGTCTGCACACAGGGCCAGGATGGATTGTTACCACAAGATTATATCTTGTGCAGATGATTTGGGAGTTGAGTCAGTGATTTCAGGGGTCAGGAGACCCATTTCTATTCACACCATCTCTGCTATGCAGCTTAAGCGGTGTGTGTGATGGGGTTGTCAGATGTATGTTGTTACAGTCAGTGACAGATCAGAGGATGGGTCTAGTGGACCATCGCTAGATGATCATCCCATTTTGAGAGAGTTTGTAGATGTCTTTCTAGGGGAGCTACCGGGGTTACCACCCCCACGTGAGATTGATTTTCATATAGATCTGGTTCTGGGAGCAGAGCCTATCTCACGAGCACCTTATCGGATGACCACCCCAGAGCTCTGTGAGCTCAAGTTGCAGCTTGAGGGCCTTCTGGAGAAAGGCCTTATCCATCCTAGTGTATCCCCTTGGGGTGCACCGGTGATTTTTGTGAAGAAGAAGGATGGATCCTTGCGGTTGTGTATTGATTACCACCAGCTGAATAAGGTAACGATCAAGAATCGTTATCCCCTTCCATGCATTGATGATTTGTTTGATCAGATGAAGGGAGCCACAAGTTTTCTCTAAGATAGACCTTAAGTCAGGCTACCATCAGCTGAGGATTTTGGAGGTGGACATTCATAAGACCACCTTCCGTATGAGATATGGCCACTATGAGTTCACAGTGGTACCTTTTGGTTTGACTAATGCCCCCGCAGTATTTATGAGTTTGATGAATGGGGTATTTAGGACCTTCTTAGATCACTTCATGCTCATCTTCCTTGATGACATTTTGATTTACTCACGTATGCGTGAGGAGCATGAGGGGCACCTTCGCCAGGTTCTTCAGTGTCTTCGAGAGCAGCAACTTTATGGGAACTTGGAGAAGTGTGCATTCTTTCAGACGGAGGTGCAGTATTTGGGTCATATCATTTCTGGGGAAGGTATCACCATCGATCCTTCCAAGATTAGAGCTATTATGGATTGGCCAGCACCCACTACTATGACTGAGGTGCGCAGCTTCATGGGATTAGCAGGTTACTACAGGAGATTTGTTCAGGACTTCTCTCAGATTGCACACCCCATCACTTCCCTTCAGAGGAAAGGGAAGAAGTTTGTTTGGTCAGACAGGTGTGAGCAGGCCTTCAGTACACTGAAGGAATGTCTCACTACAACACCTATTCTTGCAGTGTCGGATCCACAGGGTGAGTTTTTTCATTTGCACACGGATGCTTCTTTAGCAGGGCTTGGAGGTGTGTTGATGCAGGAGGGCAGAGTAGTGGCTTTTGAGTCTCGCAAACTCAAAGATTATGAGCTTAATTATCTGACTCATGATCTTGAGCTTGCGGCAGTTGTGCATGCTTTGGTTTGATGGAGGCACTTTCTTCTTGGTCAGAGATTCACACTCAGGATAGATCACTTGAGTCTTCGCCACCTCTTCACGCAGCCCAATCTCAATGCTCGTCAGTGGCGTTGGATGGAGTTGCTTTGTGAGTATGATATGGAGATAGAGCATGTGAAAGGGGAGGAGAATGTGGTTGCAAATGCTCTCAGTAGATGGAGACATGTGGCTATGGCCAGCTCAGTGAACATAGATTTACGGATCAGGATTCTTCAGCAGCTTCCTCTTGACAGCTTCTACATTGCAGTTCGAGCAGAGATCGAGTCTCAGAGACCCCTCGAGGGGAAGTTTGATGGTTTTCTCACTAGAGGCAGATGGCCCTCTCAGGCACAGAGGTCAGATTTATGTTCCCAGAGATGGAGGCTTGAGGCAGGACATCTTGACAGAGGCACATCGTGCACCCTATTCAGCCCATCCTGGGGTGAAGAAGATGCACGCCACCTTGAGACAGTTGTATCATTGGAGAGGACTTCATAGAGATGTGGCTCAGTTTGTGTCATGATGTTTAGAGTGCCAGAAAGTGAAGGCTGAGCATCAGCATCCAGCTGGCCTTCTCTTTCCTCATGCTATACTGGAGTGGAAATGGGACACCATTTCCATGGACTTCATTGTTGGGCTACCGATGTCGAGATATCACCACGATGCCATCATGGTCACGGTTGATAAATTGACAAAAGTGGCTCACTTTTCTCCAGTGAAGACCACTTATACAGCTAGTGCAGTGGCACGGGTATATTTGGATGAGATTGTCAGGTTGCATGGGATTCCACAGAAGATCATTAGTGACCGCGATCCTTTGTACACTTCCCATTTTTGGACTACCATGCAGCATGCCCTCAGGATGAAGATCAATTTCAGCACAACATATCACCCTGAGACAGATGGACAGACTGAGTGGGTGAATCAGATTTTAGAGGACATGCTCAGGATGTATGTGATGGATCAACAGTCAAGATGAGAGGAGTACCTATACTTGATGGAGTTTTCCTACAATAATAGTTTTCAGAGTTCTATAGGCATGGATCCTTTTCGGGATCTGTATGGTAGAGAGTGCAGGACACCTCTTAGTTGGGACAGGTTAGAGGACAGGGTTTCTCTTGGACCATATTTGTTGCAGGACATGGAGTAGCAGGTGGTTTTGATCAGATAGAGACTACAGGAGGCACAAGACAGGTAGAAGAAGTATATAGATCAGCATAGGACCGACCGTAGTTTTGATGTGGGCATGAAGGTGTTCCTTCGTGTCAGGCCACATAAGAGCCCTATCCATTATGGAAAAGGTTCTAAGTTAGCTCCTAGATTCGTGGGTCCTTTTGAGATCTTGGAGTGTATCGGCCCTTTGGCCTACCATCTAGCATTGCCACCTAGCTTGTCTCGCATACATGATGTGTTTCATGTTTCAGTTCTTAGGAGATATGTTACAGATCCTTCTCATGTGTTAGATTGGACATCATTGCAGGTGCAGGATTAGGGGTAGGTGATGGTGGAGCCCATTCACATCCTAGATCACAGGACCCTGGGCCTTCGAGGTAGAGAGGTTGATCAGGTCTGGGTGCAGTGGGACAGATATGATGAGACTGCAGCTACATGGGAGGATGCTACTTTGCTACGAGTTCAGTTTCCACATTTGTTCCAGTGACTTCCAGGAGGAATTCGAGTCTAAGGGGAGGGGGATGTAGTGCCCACTTCCCTTTGACACCTTTTGATACTAATCATGATACTGTTGATTATATTATGGACATGATTATGGACTTTATTATAGTATGATGTTAGATGTTAGATCATGGATTATTGTTGACTTGATTCAGTTATGATGCATGATGATTATTAGAGACATTTTGGATATTGATGATGATATACTGTTTGACATGGTTATATAATGGATATTGTTCAGACATGTGATATTTGGATATTGTGAGTAGACCTAGAAATGGAAAATTATTGGATGATGATATAGTTGTTGATAAAACTGTAAATGATATTGTTAGATTGCTTTGATGTTGTTGTGATTCATATATCTAGATGATTTTGGTAATTATATTTATATTATTTTGGATGTTCTGATATGGCCATGAGGCTGAAGGAGGTATTTATGTTTTGCAGGTTAAAATATCACAACAAACATTGGGGGATTGTAGGCCAACCACATTGGAATTCTAGATGAATTCAACAAGGTCACCATTGGCAACTAGATTTGACAGGATTGTGGGCCTTCGAGTGTTAGGGATTCCCATGGGGGATCACCTTCTAATTGTGACCAGTGGGACACAATGTTGAGACTTGCTACTTTTGGGAGGATGCTACTTTCCATGTGTTTAATTTTCCACATTTGTTCCAGTGACTTCCAGGAAATTTTCTAAGGGTGAAATATGTAGTGCCCACTTCCCTTTGACACCTTTTAATATATGATCATGATACTTTGATTATATTATGGACATTATTATAGTTTATTTAGTATGATGATAGATGTTAGATCATGGATTATTGTTGAAACTTGATTCAGTTATGATGCATGAATTATTAGAAACATTTTATATATTGATGTTGATATCCTTGTTTGACATGGTTATATTATGGATGTTGTTTGGACTTGTGATATTTGGATATTGTGAGTAGACCTAGAAAATGGAAATTATTAAACTTGATGATGATATAGTTGTTGAGTAAAATGAAAAATGATATTGTTAATTGCCCTTTGATGTTGTTGTGATTCATATATCTAATGATTCAAAAAATTTATTTATATTATTTTGGATGTTCTGATATGGCCACGAGGCCGAAGGAGGTATATTTTTGTTTTGCAGGTTAAAATATCACAACAAACATCGGGGGATTGGAGACCAACCACATTGGAATTCTAGATGAATTCAACAAGGTCACCATGGCAACTTGTATTTGTTTTGTGTGTGTTTGTTTTGTTAGGGATTCCCATGGGGGGGATCACCTTTAAATGTGACCAAGGGATTTTATGTGTATTTATTTATTTGGTCCCTTTGTTTAATGTTTGCATGTGTTTATTTTGTGGTGCTTTTACCCTTTCATTATTTATTAAATGGTGTGTATTAATATTGTGAGTAATCATATTGTTAAAATTAATTAATTAAAATGTCATAAGAAAGTAATTAATAGAGTTGTTGGCCTTGTATTAAAGTGTTGTAAGAGATATGTGTAAGTGATGTGTAAGTTAACTTTTGAGTGTGAAACACTCCACCTTCTTGGAAATTCGAATTTGTCCTTGGAGGCTGATTTTGGAGGCTTGTGGGACAAGTTAAACTTGTCCATACCTCTTAAATTTAATTTACCAACCATACCTATGGTTGGAGAGTTGAAATTTAGACTTTTATAATGCTTTTTGAGAAGCTAATTGTAGGTTTTAATTGCACTTTTCTTACATGATTTAATTTCAGTCCTTTGGGGTGTGGGTTGGATTTGAGTGTGTAAGTAAACTGTCATATTATTCACCCACTTATTTATTATTCATTTGAAAATGAAGTTGACTTTTAGGGGTTGGGGTTGAGGATGTGTGACGTGACATCCTACATGGATCCACCTCATTCTCTTCTCTTCCCTCTTCTATAAATTTCAATTCTTTTCCTTGTTTTTGGGTTGCTTCACTTTGGAGACTTCATTCTTGGGTGAATTCTTTTTTGTTTTGGGAGCTCTTGCTTTTGGAGAAGTTTTTGGAAGATTGTTGCATGCTTGTGCTTGGCTGATTTTTTGGATTTCTTGCATTGGATAAAGCTTGTTGTTTTGGAACTTGGAACAACTCCATCATGGAGAGGTAGGAGCTTGGCTCTTGAAATGCTTCCTTCTTTTTGTTTATCCCAAAAAATGTTAATGTGTGAATGTTTTGGCATGTTTGTGGGCTGTTGGGTAGATGGCCTAGGAATGGTGTAGGAGAAGACTATGGGGATTTATTTTGTGGGAGGCACAAGTGTGTTTTAGGGAGATATAAGGGTGGAGGGAGCTGGGATTTTGGTTCCACCTTATAAAGAAATAACTTGCATTTATTTACTCGTTATAGGGTGCCATAAGAGGTTGGGGAGGCATAAGGAAATGTGAGGAATAAGGGGTACTTGGGGGAGGCATAAGGGCATGTCAGGGTTTTGATATACTATATTATTTTGGCAATACATATAATATACACACAACTTTGTATTTTTACAGGTGGTGATACCCATTTCCCCTTTGGGAGGCATAAGAAGCATCCCCCATAGTTTCTTGCTCCTTTGGCTTGCTCGATGAAGCCTCAGTAATGTTTGTCATGTTTTAATGTAGTTGTAAACTACATTTTATTTTGGACTGTGTTTTTATTGTGAAAATGTTGTTTGTGTGTTTGTGGAAGCCTGTTGTTGCCATGAGTTGGATCACATCTTTTATTGCATTGTGGTTGGGGCTCGGGGGCCAATGAAGAAGGATGGCTTCTCCTCTTCATTGGATGTCTTGGTTGGGTGGAGAGCGTTGCCTTTCCCCTACTCTTGTTGTGATCAAATTGGAAGAATGAGAAATATGCATGTTGTTGTTCTGGAGCAAAGAAAAAAAAGACAGTTTGACAGTCCCTTGTGAAATGAAATCTTATTGTAACCTTTCCCACTTGAAGTGGATGAACTTGTAAATGTTTTGTAATGGAAAGTATGTTGAAAGTTGATTTGAAATGTAAAAGAATATATGTTATTTTTGAAATTGTAAAATGTTTTTTGTATATATATTTTGAAACAAATGTTGTAAGAGTTTCATTTAAATTAATGTTTTCATATGATATTATTCCATTTATGTGTTTAGCATCCATATTGAAAGAATGTTTAGCATACAATTTTGTATGAAACATGGTGTGATTGAAAATGTAATGTAAAAAGAAAGAAGTTGTAAGATTTTCATTTTGGAATCAATAAAGGATTGCATTACCTTTCTCAATTTGTATTGTTGTTGGAAATTTGAATCATCTAATGTGATTTTGAAATCTCTGTTTGAAAGAAAGAAATGCGTGTGAAGGAAAATGTAAACTCTGTCTTTTGAAAATGTGAAAATTGGAAATCAGAATTTGCATTTTAGGTTTTGAATAGTTTGATTGAATCAACTAAATGTATTAGATTAGGATTGGAATGAATTTCCATACTTGGAAGAAGAAAATTAAAAATAGATCCTTTTAAAATTTGATCTCTATTTTGTTTTTCAAATTGGCAATTATTTAATCCAAAAATGCACAGACTGAACCTGCAACAATGAAATAACAAATAAATGATTAAATTGAAGTATAAGATTAAATGAATTCAATTAGACAAAAACACTTAAGGAAATCTTTCAAAACTTGCAAAATCGGGCTCAAACCTGTTTTCACAGTCGTTTTGCTGTCAAGAAATGAAAATGTTCAAATTACAAATCAATCAAACAAATTGAATCTTGAAATCCTTCCTTAAATCCATCTAAGAACAATTCCTCCATGTCTATTTGACATGTTGAGAGAGGAAGAAGATCAAATTGAACAAATCATCATAAGTTAAAATTTACCAGTTCACACTGTAAAAGCCTGCAGATCGTTTTCTTAAAATTGACCCCTTAAAATTATCAAAATCAAAATTTTATGATCCCTGAGTAAAGAGGACATTGAGAGCTTTCCAGAAAGTCCTTGTTTTCCCAAAACTGAAGCTCTCTATCAAAAGTTATGGCCTTCTGAAGTTTTTCTTCACTTGGCGTAAAAAAAAAATTGGGAAAAATTTCCTTGGGGGGCCTGCACGGGCCCGAATTTTTCCCTTAGACTTAGGAAAAATTTTGGGAAAATTTTTTTCAAATTTTTCCATCCCACCGGCCCACAGCCAATCAGAGGCTGCCACATGGCACCATGAGGTGTTAAGCGGAGGGGCAAATCCCTTTTAACTTAGCGCTTCTAGAAAATTTTGGGAAAATTTTCTCAAATTTTCCTGCCACCGCCTGGCCTGCAACCAATCAGGTGATGCCACATGGCATCATGAGGGCATTGGCAGACGGTGGAGTGGGTCCTTTTTCTTTTTGCATTTTCAAAAAAATTTGGGAAATTTTCTAAGATTTCCCCACCCCGCCATGTGCAAGCCAATCAGGAGCTGCCACGTGGCATCGCGAGGTGTGGAGCGGAGGCATGGGTGAATGTGTTATTCCTCTTAGCCCTTTGAGGCATTAACTTAATTTTCTCCCCGTGCCCTTGTTTTTCCTTGCGTTGGCTTAGGAGATGCCACGTGTCCCCTTGCAAACTTGTCAAAGGGTGTGGGTGTAAATTGGATTTTTCACCCCACGCGGAAGAATTTTTCAAAATGGTCCTCGCAGGCCCCGCTTTTCCCCGCGCTGACTTGGGAGGCGCCACGTGTCCCTTGTGGACTTGCAGACCCACGGGTGCATGGGCAATAAAGTTGGTTTTTCCACCCCCATGGGAAATTTTCCATTTCTCCCCACAGCCCGTACAACCCGCCCTTGGGGAAAATTTTCACCCCTTAGGCCCGCAGGCCCGCTCTTGGGGAAAATTTTCACCCCAAGGCCCGCCGACCCATAACTTGAAAAATATGAGGAGTTAGGAGGACTTATTTATATCACTGGAAAGGTGAGGAAATTTCCTATCCAATGGGAATAATTTAGGAAATTTTTGAATGTGTTAAGTTTGAGAAAAATCAAGTTGAACCTTTAAGCCTGTTAGAGAGTGGGTATGGTGAGGAATTACCTTCTGAACCTAATTGAACCTTCTAACCCTAAATTTTGGACCTTGTGACCTCTAATAATTGTTAATAAAAGAAAAGTATATTCTAGTGGATTAGAATTGTTCTGGAACTTGTTAGTGACAATTGTTGTCTTGTAACCTGGTTGTAGACTCTTTTAAAAAAAATTATTCCATAATTTTCCTAACTAATCCTAGGTTGTTCTTGGGTCTCAAGTGGGTTGTTTTTAGCGGGCTTTACATCTTCCGTGTTAACCCTTGAAATATGTGATTCGTCCTGATTTTATTTTTTTTTGGTCATTTATGATCATGAGTATAAATGTAGCTTGTCTTTTGGTAGATATGTTATTGGTATTTATGAATGTATATTGTTTGGTTTGAATATAAGTTCTCAATCTTTTAACCTAAATTGTTTATTCGATTGAAATCCTATTACACTAGACTGTTGTTTCTAACTTATCAGGCCATTGGCCCCTTCTCAAATGATTGGTTAATTTTTGTTGCTTTGAGACAATGTTCATAACAAAAGTATAAGGCTTTCTTCTTAGATTGGCATGGTGGAAATTTTCTTAATTATCTTAAGAAGTTGTTAGTATTTAAGAGCTTCGAGCCAATTCTTGGAATAGAATGTTTCCTTTCTTGATATTGTTAGATATTAGCTTATTGTTACTTTGTGTAGTCTTATCTTGCTCAGTTCTCAGGAACTGACTCAGGTTAATAAATTTTACAGATGGCTTATGTGAGTAGATGAGGGAAAGACTTGTAGAATATTGCATCAAACTTTGTTGTGAAGTTATTTTGTACAAATCTTATTTGTTGTAAAACTCTGGAATGGGTTATGTGGGGAATTTAGAAGAAAACTAGTACCTTAGTATATTATGTGTTGTGGAGTAATGTTGTCATAATTTGAAACTTTAGACTTGTTTTGTTATCGTGGAAAATATAAAAGTTGATTACCATGGTTATGGGTGATTCTAATGTATTATAGAAACCTAATAAATAGTAGCATGGCATGACCAATGTTATTACTCTCTTGTTCCCTAGTCATGGTCCCATAGAGTTTTTGTCCCTTTGGGTTGTGCGTCATGTTGGAAAGAATTGATGTAACCATGTATAGTTTTCACAAATGAGTAATGGTAAAATTTTCTCTTGAGATAAAATGTTGTGTGGTAAACCCTTCTAAGACATAGCAACAATGTAATTCTATGCATAATAAAATGGTTGGATGATCCTTATAAAAGTTATAAAAGTTAAAATAAAATATTTATATATGAATAAATTAATGTAGATGTGAGCTTATTGATAACTTTTGGGTCCATAGGTGATCAAAGAGGAAACTATCTTTTGTAATAAAAATATATTTACCTTGTTTTTCTGCAAGCTAAACTAATCAACATTATCCTTTTATGGTGAATTCTTAAATGATCTTAAGGTGAAATCATTGATTAGTTTTGGAAGATAATAAGGTTGTATAAGTAGGAGGGAAATTATTAAGAAACCCTTCAATCTCTCTCAATCGTTTGAAATGTAAATTGTTTTCCTTTGTCAAACATAATCAAGCAAATCTAAAGTTTGAAACTTTTAACCAATCTATGTTAAATTTCTTAGCCTCAATAAAAGGTGGGTTAAACAATGAGACCTTGTTCTAAGCTGAATTTCTTCAGAGCTTGACATATATCCCTTAATCCTTGACAAAGTAACCTTGTGAAATGAAAAATTTCTTAAGTCAAATGTTAAACAATTATCCTTGACATAAATGATATTATTTTAGAACCTTGGTACCTTCCCTCAATAGGAAAGCTTAAGTTCTCCCTTGCAAAAGAGGTGTGTACAATCATTAAGATTAATTATCCTTTATAAATAAATGTTATTAAAACAAGTTAAGAATTAAATATTATAGGATTTAGTAACTTGGTCAAGAATTACCTTAAGAAATAAGTTCACCTTTGTGGGATGCAAATCAAAACATGAATCCTAAAGTCAAGTTTGAAAGTGTGTTCTGTGGGTTGCCTTAACTATAACTATGTATGTGTTGTTATGTTGTTGAAAGAGGAAGTGAATAGTTTCATGTTGGGTATCGTATGATTTCTTGTACCTTGGGTGGTCAATGTTGTGTCAAGCCTATCATGAGTTGGTGGTAGCCATTGTGATCCCTTTTTGTGTCGTGTAAACTCCAAGTAAGTAAAAAAAAAAGTTATCTGAGTTTTTTAGTGTTGTATTTGTGTGTTTTATAGTGGTGTTACACTTGGTATTAGAGTAGAGGTTCATGCTCTTGAACCTTTAGGACAGATTGGAATTGTGATGGTGTTACCTAATGGTGTTACACGATGGTGGTGGATATTGGAAGAGTAATGTGATATAAGTGTGATGTGAACCATGTCATACTTGTGATATTATGAACGCACATGTTGTGTATATAACTTAGTGCATAATTTATGGCATGTTGATGTGTTAGAGATGAGAGTATTCTCTCTCCTTTCAAGAATTTATGAGAATTTGAGTGTGAAACATTGTCTTGTTGTGTGTGTGAAAGAAATGTGATTGTTGATTCAGAGTGTTGGATCCTTTTGGCATTTGTGATGTGTGGGTGTGTTGATATGTTGTATGACCAGGTTGGTTGTAGTGAACTAGATTTCTTAATGATGTCATTATCATTTGTATAGAAATGTGTGTGTCCCCATGTTATATGGTGAGTTGACTGTATGTTGTAATTGTGCTCATCATAATTGTAATTCATGTAATATTTAATGATTCATGTCATGATCTAGGGACATATGGTGGGTATGTTATCCCTATCGTATAGTGATTACACTTGGGGTGCAGCATGTGGTGATGTGGTGTGTTGTAAACTGTGAATGTTATGTATGTGACTTACCCTATTTTTATACCTTGTGAAGGCACTATGTTAATGTGCGTGAAGTACCATTGTGTAGTGATGTGCATACATGTTATGTTGTGAACCTTACGCTAACCGACCCTAAGGGAAATTGGTAAAAGTGTATTTATGGAGTGATGGAATGGTGTACCATGGGCCAGTAACTCAAGCTGACCTTAGGCTCAGTAGATGATGACATATGCTTCTCTTTCTCTCTCTCCTTGTGGTTGTTGTATGGATGCAACCTAAGTGTAGCTATGACTGTGTTTAGCCTTGTCGAAGTGGTGGTGGGATGATTCAGATAGAGATGATGACAGTTGTACTATTGATATGTTATTTTATGAGCTGAGGCTTGATGTTCTGAGTGCCAGCAACTCGTTGAGTACCCCCTTGGTGGCCAGATAAGGCCACATAGTCATCGTAATGTGTTATTATTATATGTGTATTTTATTTGTAAATTGACTTTTTTAATTTTTGCAAGGACCAAGAGTTTTCTTGATTGTCGTGTTTTATATTTTGGGCATTTCCTTGGTTTTTTTTACTAACTTGCAGGTTTTTGCACTAAATATGGCTATTGGGCCATTTTTTTTGCTTGGTTTTTGATCTTTTTTTTAAATTTTTAAAATTTTACTGCCTTGCCCAAGGCTTGTACTTTGCCACTTGGCATTTGAATCAGATTGCTATGCTGGTTCTATTGTCGTGATGTGTGGAATAGGGTCATGGGATGCACCATGGAATGGTTGGACCTATGGACCCACTTCATTGTATGGGGGTACGCCCCAAGGAGTTACAGATAACTAGTGGGTTGTTGAACCACGCGTTATTATGTCACTTGGGTTAGACTCTATGTGCCTAGGGCCATAGGGAAACTCTATCTTTGCCTAAGGCCATAGGGAAACATAAGAGACCTAAGAGATTGAGGGAGGCATAAGAGACTTGAGGGAGGCATAAGAGATTGAGGCATAACTTGAGATTGAGATGGAGGGATACATAAGAGACTTGAGGGAGGCATAAGAGATTGAGGGAGGCATAAGGCATATTTGTGTGTATGATTGATGCTTTGGGATATATGTTGAGTTGTTGTGATGTCTTGGGAGTGGTCCTATGATGTATGTGTTACTCATGTTAGTTGGATATGTTTTGTGATGTTGTGGATATGGCATTGATGCCCTTGTTGACACTATGTACCTATAGCTATTGTTTTGAGTTATGTGAAATCTTCATCTGTGGAATTGTGGAAATTTCTAGTTGTTGTAGTACACTTTTGTTCGAGTATTATATGTCAGTCATAAATGTGTGTCAAGTATGATGTTATGTGAACCATGCATGTTCTCTTCCATAACCTGGTTAAGATCTTGTGATGTGGTACCGTCATGAAAGTATGTAAAATTTATGCTTGTGAATAATTAGTGTTGTGTATGACCCTGGTAGGGTGTTGTGATAGCAGTTCATGTTGGGCACCCACAAGAAAGAATAAACGAAAACTCTTCAACAACAAAATTTTGAAGAACTTGAATTAGGGATAATGTAAATGGAAAGAGACTAGTGAAATAATGAATAAGAGGGAAACTGCAAATCTTCATAGAACAATGAAAGTTGAATAATCTGCCAAAATTTCTAAGGCTACCCCATGGCCATGCTTTAACAAGTAAATTTTAACCATAGGGTGTACTTTCATCTTTATTGTCCTTAGTTTGCTTACCTACCTTCCTTCCTTCAGTGTTATGTCACATCGAGGATGATGCTTTCTTAAGGGGAGGAGAATGTAATGCATGTTTCAGTAGAAAATTTAATATATAATTTATCTGACCCCAACCACTCGACCTGCCATCCGTTATGGCCATTTGTGTATGTCCTGTTTTGGCGTGGGGGAGAATCTTACCCCATTGGTGGGTGGGAGTGGTTGAGCTCCTGCCAATTATTTTCTTTATTGTTTTGCAATTAAATTGCTCCCCTCTGTATACCTTTTCCTTGCCTGGCAGATGAGAAGGAGATGACCTACATGAGATGAAGGCGAAGGGAAGAGGTTGTAAAACTTAACCCTTATTGTGCTTGTTGTTTCAAATCCTTCTTGGGTGCCTGCAGCTACAACATTGGACTAAATGTTCCTCTCGTGACATGCGTGGGAAGATGTCCATACCTATTTCAAGCTACCATTTTGAACTCTTCCTGTTGGGTGTGCTTGGAAAATTTTTTGAGCAGTTCAAACTGGACACTTGGTGATGGTGTGGGGGTGAAGCAAGGTTGAATTTCATGATTCCTTTTTTGAATGCTTTCCTTCTTGAAGACAACATCTCTTGCAGGCACTATAGTCATGCAATTTTCTTACCACATGTTTTCCACGCTTTGCAATGGGTCCTTTGTTTCCTATGACCCCATCCTTTTGCATACATCTCCTCTATTCTGAGATGAATGTTCTTTCCTTGTTCCATTGTTTTCAATGGATTTTTTTCCTTCTTGGGCCACGTGTTTTCTGCTTGGAGCGTATATTTAGCAAGGGTATTTTGTAAACCTTTTTCTTTTTTTTTCTTTTCTTTTCCTACATTTTATGGTGACCCTTGAAGAAATGCATATCTTTGAGGCATTTTTTTCCAACAGTTTGTTGCCTCATGATTATTCCATACATTTCATACATGGCCATGGAGGCACCTGCGACTACTTTGTCAAATAAATATGTTCCATTATGTACTTCATGGATGTCCATGTTTTCCTCTTACCGTCCCCTTTTAACGTAGGTTGGGAGGATGTTACAAGGTTGTGGAGTCTGGATTTTCCCCCTCCCCTGTCGCACATGTTTTTGAAATTCCTGAATTTTTTTTAATAAACCTTTTTTTGTGTATATACTGCAATCATGGCAGTCCTTGAGTCCTCAGTTCTTTCCAGAAGATGCAACTCGTAGTTTTGGAGCTCCCTGCTTGTTTTAACATAGGAGTGAGTCATATTTCAGACCCATCATGTTTGTGGATGGAGATTCAACCTGAGGAGTGTTGCGACAGGCCTGAGAGTGGTTTTTGGCGACTTGTAGAAGTTGGAGAAATATGCAAGATAATTCTACCATTGCTACAATTGCTAAAATTTAAAAATATCATGAAATGGAACCTTCCCTTCCCTAAAATCGAATTATCTTTGTTGTTGTTGATGTGGGTTTGTATGCCTTACTGGGAAAGATCTTGTTTCCTCTTGAAATATTTTCTTGTTTTAACTATACTACTTATCAGTGTTAAAGTGGAGAACAAAGATGTATTCCTCTTCTCTAGTTATTGTGTATTCATGCTTAAATGATTGACCTTCTAACATTATTATCTGCATTTCTGGGTTTGAGTAACAAGTTTGTCATGTTGTTTAATACTAGATTTTTTGGTTGTGAAAACAAACCTGTTGTAATTTAAACTCCTTTCTCTTCATACGAGCTTATTAGCTCTAGATTTTATTTTCCTTGTGGATAATCGAGTTGTTCCTATTTTCATGACTCTAGATATGAATACTCTAGTTACCCTATCAAAGAATGTCTCTTCCTAATATGCTAGATGTTTTGATCTTCAATGTTTATAATTTTTTTCCCCCCTTCTTTGATACTCCTTAAATCAGTAGGATTAGTGGAATAAAATCCAATATAGTTTTACCTTCCGTTTACGGGTATGTTGAGCACAATTTACTTGGGTCATGACAACCTTACTTTAGCGAACAACCACTAGGTTGAACCTGATCCGAGTTGACTTTAGTTTTATGGACACTTAGTCACCCTTTTGAGTTATGACAACAAATTTCGTAATGTTAGTTGTTTCCTTTGGTGTTTCCCAACCACGGTGAGGTGTGGTTGTCGAGGTTTGTTGGACCTCCATGTTCTCCTTTCTTGGACTAGGTAGGTGGCCCCTTCGATATCCAATCAATCCCGTAGATTTACAAAACTTTACGTGTGGTTGACTGCAATGGTTCAATTATGTACGAAGGGAGTATCGTGGCTAAGGTACCTGATTGCTCAGTCATTTTGCACCTTGGTTATTCCTTTAGAATTGATTAGAATACTAGACATTTACCCAATTACTTGATGATCATCGGTGTAGGTCCAGATGTTTAAGTTTTTCCTTAAGGAGCAATTTTACCATCCCTCATGAAGCATGTACCGTAACTAAATTCTTGGCACCGAGATTTGAAGCTACATATGTGCATTTATGGATAGTACTCTTTTATTATTAAACTACCTTGGCCTAGTTCTATTACATGATGACTATTGGTAGTATTTATATTTGTTCATCTCACTAATTTTATTGGAATTAATAATAATTTTTATTGACTATTGATGTTTCATGCATATTGAAACCTGGTTGACTTATGATAGAATTGTTAAGATTATTAGAGATATTTGGGGGTATTATATTTTTAGATGCATTGTTGATGTTACGATTGAAACTGTTGTTGAGATAATGGTATTTGGTGATTCATGAAAATGCAATTTTCTTTTAATAAAAGAGTGGTTTGATTATGGTAACGAGGGTTTTTTTTAAAAGGAACTTGTGATGGAAAGGAGTGATACTTTTTATGTTAAACCAAAACTATAGGCTTATAGAGAAGGTTTGGAAATCCCTAGTGTGGTAAAACTTGGATTGATGTTTAAAATGTTAACTTGTATGCCGAAACTCTCTTTACTCTCGCTTGTCATTACTAGCCTATAAGGGCAGTGGCCTCTTCTTGAATGATTGTGAAATTCCTTGGAGTCAATGGATGAAACTAGTATTATCTGCTTTCCCTTGTTAAACAATGTTGAGTGGTGGTCGTGTATTAGTTTTCCATTTATTTAACCTATATGATTACATGATTAAAATTTTAATACACTTGAACACCTTGCATGAGGTTAGATTTGAAGGTTTGGAACCAACCCTAGCTTTGTTTAAAGTGGTGCCTTTTTTCCAGATCTGGTATTATGCTTCGGTTTCCTTTGGCTGGGAGTTGATACGACCAAAGACCATGATTTATTAGGATTTCTATTTTCCTTATTGTGCATACCCCTTGCTTTTGCTGGGGAAGATTGGTAAATGTTTTCTACAGTGACCTTTCTAGAGTTGACCCCTATTTTGCTAAATTTCGTAGCCTAAGAACCATTTGCACTTAAGCTCTTAGAAGGATTGATGTCACCTCTCACATGTTTCGCAAAGTTGCGGTTAGAGTTCTCAGAATCAGTTATGCAAAATAATCTCAAAAAGTGTTTTGGTTAACCATGGTAAGAGTCAAACTAAATACGTAGCACCAAGATCATAAGCCTAACACTACACCTCACAACACACCTATTTCAACATTAGTTTGTAATTATTTATAAAATTAATTATGACTAATTTTTCCCACCTTCAACATATTTGTTTTTAAATTAAAAATTTATATCACAGAAGTATTTACTAGCATACCCATCTTAGATAAATCTATGTAAAATATGTTGAGAGATATCATTATCAAGGCGCCTATTCCACTTAAGGCTCAAATACAATTTAGGCGTCTTGAGAATAATATCTCTTAGCATATTTTACAAATATTTATCTAAGATAGGTATGTTAGTAGCATTTATGTGATTTACATTTTGCATTAACATATAATATGAATTTTTCATTAAAAATTAAATGTGCTACATACATCACAATAAATGAAAACAAGAAAAACATTTTAAAAATAGTCCAAATACATTGTATACAATAAGATAAAACAAAATTAAATAGTCAAATAATATTAATCAAAATGTGTCATGCACATAACATAACATATTAAGAAATAAGTCATTTTATATTCATAGAAAGAAGTTGGTAATATGTACATGTCTTTATATATCTTCCTCTACTCTCCTTTTGGAAAGTTGTTTTCCTTTTTTCATATTTTCGTAGAGGTCATAAGTAAATGGTGGGAATATTATTAGACCTTCCAAAGACATTACATGAGATATTGCAACAAATGTTAACCCTATTCTTTCATGTTGTCCTATATCATTTGTAGTTTTTGAAAGAGTCAAACCTTGTGATTTGTGTAAATTGTTAGTGCCCAAGCCAACCCTAAGGGTATTTGTTGTGTGTGTCCCATTTGTTTTGGAGTAATTGGAAATCAATGTGGAGTTTCATCTTCAAATGGTATTCCGGAGTAACTGTCAAAATCAACCATAACATATGTTGGTGGCTCATGTGAGGTACTTCTGAGCTTATATATAATATTTTGAATATGCCATAGAGGTCCATTTATGCTTCTATCTAAATATTGGAGGTTAACATCACCCTTTACATCTCTAGCAATTAGTAATTCCACAAAAAGTTTAGCATTTCGACCTTCTACTAGAGTGTTGGAACTTCCTACTTTGGTTATAATACTATGTGCAACATGTATTTTAAGTGAATACAATTTTCTATTGTTGTGGTTATTCACAATATCTTTTATGGCAAACAAATGAATGTTATTATCAAATGAATGTTATCATCAATTATTGGATTTACATCTCATAAATTTGTAAGAAGATGACAAAACCTTATTTGATCCTCACTTTTTCCTTCCTCTCAAAATATCTTATACAAAGTAATAATTATTTTAAAGTCTTCCCACACTAGTTTTTCATACCTATTACTACCGTATGGTCATCTCAGTAACATGTGACAGCTATCCCAAATCTCCAAACGAAATCATAGATATTCCTCCAAAACTCATATTTGCATTTTTAGGAAATATTTTATGATGTCGGGAGTCTATGTTTTGTAGCATATTGTGTCCAATGAAACTCATTTCATCAATAAATATGCATTTTATGTCGAACATCTCTTCTTGAAAATGTATAAGTTTTGTTCCTTCTAATTATGTAAAATCATTTATTAGAATTCGAAGCTGTGAATGGATTGTTGAGGCAGAAATATTAAATGTTGCAAATCGAGTTGGTGCAAGTAATAGAAGTGGAGTAAGCTCAAGGAAGGTTGTATATTGCAAATATTGACAAATGATACCAATTAAATATGATTTTCCTATTCCTATAATTCCTTGAATTATCATGTATACCGAGAAGGACTTTTGGCCTTGATGATAATGTGCCATACTTATATTGAGTGCTCGTTTTTTAACATCAAACACTTCATAGTTTATAGGCGGTGCTATATCATCATCTATGATAAACCCATTATCTCTCATGATTCTTATGAAATTTATCACTTTATTTGTATACTCTTCACCTCAATATTCAATATTCCATTGTGTTTATCTATCAAGATCTCTTGTTCCCAACATATATACTTCACTTACTTTTATAATGTGGCCACATTGTAGCCTAGATAGGATTTTCCACTCATGTTTCATTATGTTTTTTTAAATATTTCTGTTGTTGCAAATCAGCAGCACCCCTGGATGCAAATCAGGTTTCTAAGTTGATGTTTCAGGCATCCAGTGTGATTGCACAACATTGAAACCTCTCTCCAAGTGTGGGACTTGTAAAATGAGAGAGGAATCTCCAGATTAGAGGCTGGTTCCTCAAACTCCTCTGATTAGATCTATTATTTGCACAACTACAGAGGTTCAGATCCTAATTTTATCTTAATTTGCAAGGAGACAGGGATAAGAAATGCAAAAATTAAAACTAAACTGATAAGGGTGATACACCAAAGGAGTGGTGAGCACTTCTTGCTCATGCAAATTGACACAAATCAGAAATTGCAACATAAAACATCATGCACAGGTTGATAAGCTGTAAACAAGGGTTTGAAATGAAGCAAACAACACATACAAAGGACTGAAAGCATTCACAGAGCCTGCATTGTGATTTTCAACATCAAAATCCTTGTATTCCAACACCAAAGAGGTAGAAAAACCTGTTACAATCCCTGGAAGGTCTGATACTTGCCAAAATCACTTGTTGAAAGTGAAAACAGAAGCTTGCTGTGTAAAAAAAGTGTTCCCCCTTTGAAAAATGAGCCAAATCTGGCTTTTACAGTGCATGGGTCGAGCCCAGGAGAGAGAAAATGTGAAAAAATGTGGGAGCCATTCCCCATTGACCAAAATGCATTAAAAACAGCATGGAGGTCCTTACAAACCCATGCCCTGACATTTTTGACCATGCTGGAGAAGAATGCGACCCATTTTGCATTAAAATTGGCTGTTGAAACGTCAGTTCTGTCCATGGGCGCGTACCAGAAGTGTTTTTTGATTTTCTCCCTCCAAACTGAACCAAAATTCAAAATTGACCATGGAATCTTGTAGATCATTTCACCATCTTTCCATTGATATAAAGAACGCGAAAATCCGAGCTCTGGATCGAAAGTTATGGCGATTTGAAGTTTTAGGGAAAAAATTTCAAAAAAATAGGCCAAAATCGGATCGCTTTGATATTTTTGACCTGGACACGTGGCGAGTTCTGATTGGCTGCGGACCTTGCAAGGGAAAATTTCCCACAAAAACTCCGCCGAGCCATAACTTGAAAAATACGTGGAGTTAGGAGGAAATCTTTACCTTTCTAGAAAGCTGAGAAAGAGCTCTATCCAATGGTGTCATTTCCAGAAGGTTTTGAGTGCCTAAAAAGTAAAAATTTATGACTGAGGCACAATAGAAGGAAAGAATGAAAGGGAGTTAGCCACAAAATGAGCAGGGGGCACATTTGGATAACAATTTTGGTGACTCAGAGGGGTCATCTGCCTGCTGGATGAATGATCAGTAGCCTGAAGCAATCCATTGGGCATGGAGTCATGAGTAGTAGCCTGAAAACTGATCTGAACTTTGAAAACTTCCCTCTGAACCGCTTGAATCCCACTGGACATGGAGTTGTTCCCACCAAAATGCCATCAAAACGAACTGTGCAAGAGTGAAACCAGCAGCACCAAAACTATGTACAAACTGAAAATCATACATGCTCCAAATGGAACATGCAGAGTGTGCACAAGCACTTCTTCTACTGAAAGCAAACCTACCTACTCTACTCTAACTGGAAGCAAAGGTGAGCTAAATGAACCCTGCAACTGGTTGTGCAAAATAGCTTCCTTTCTTCAAAATTGGCAGCCATGCAAATGATTTGGAGCTGAGTATGGCTGATTGGATGAGTGGAAAATCAACAAGAAGCTGGTCTTCTACCCAAATTAGCAAGGTGTCAACTAAAAACAAATCCAATACCTCTTTTAGTTGCTCTGCATTTGGATTGGAGAGGTATGACAGCTGATCCTTGGAACTTTGCAGCTCATCCTCATGCTTAGAAGCAAGCATGACTGGTTGTGGCTTCTCCTTTGGCTCCAATGAAGCCAAATACCTGATTGGGCAAGGTCTGATCCATTGAGTATGCCCATAATTCTGATTTTCAACTCCAAGAATGGAGTTCTCTTGTAGACCTTGAATGGATGGTGTGGAAGCAATGGTAGAACCCTTCTGCCCTTTCTCTTCCTCCAATGAAGGACATGAAAGATTAAAATCTTCCAATCTTGGTTCCAAAGAGCTTCTATAAGATGCAGGCTGCTGCAAATGAATACTCTCCTCCATGACAGCAGGCTCTTGTGTTTGGAAGATGGATGATGAAAGAGAGAATGGTGGAAACTCAACCGGTTCTTCTTCATCAAAACAGTCCTCCAAATCAGACAGGTAAACTGCCTCATTGTTGTCCTGCTGCAAATGTTCAACCTCTCCCATGGCGTTCTCTTGATCTGCAACTTGATCACCATGGTTTCTTTCATCCTCCAGCATTGAGTTTGAGGGATCAAACTCTTCTTCAGTACTAGAACTTGAGAGAGATGAAGTAGAGAGAAGAACTGAAGGTTCTTCTATAACCTGCTTTGTGCTCAAAGCCTTTGGATCTGCACTTTTCTCCCCCACAGCTGGAATGTGCTCCTCTTCTTTTGGATTTGGAGCAGCTTCTCCTTCCTCTTGCTGTCCCTCATGACTGATTTTTGCAATTTGAATTGGATCAGCATTTCCTTCAAATAGGGTGCCAACATGGACACTATATTCTGAACAAATTGATTGTTGATCTGCAACTCCTTTTTGCTCTTCTTCTGCTGCAACAAAATCAGTCCTGACCACCATTTGTTCTGTAACTCCAACCTCTTCTGAAGGTTTCATCAGCAAAGGGATCTTCTTCATCCCAAATTTAAGAGCCCAACTCTTCAAAATTTGAATTTCTTCATCCTTGTTTGGCTTCTCTTTTTGTTGTCCTTCATGACTGATTTTTGCAATTTTTTGTGGTGGTGGAGGAGGTAAAACCTCTTGTTTCTTTGGAGGAGAGGGTGTTTCATTTAGCTCTTGTGGAGGGGATGACTGTTTGGAAGGGAAAAGGACAGAAGAATTGAGATGAGGTGGAAGACTAGGGGGTGGAGAAATGGATTCAACACTTGGGACAACAGATGGAGAGTTTAAAACTTGACACTGCTGAGATAAAACAGATTGGGAAAGAGGAAAAGAAAAGGCATGAGATGGTGTGCTTACCCATTGACAAGGTTGCTGAATACTCCTCTCATACACCTCTATTCCTTCAATCCACTTTGCAAGCAATGGCAGCATTGCAATCATGAAGTCAAGCTTCTCTTGAGGGCTGTAATGCCTTGGGAAAGGTCCCACCCATGGACAGGGTGCTCCACAACTGATTCCAAATGCTTTCATTTGTGCTTGAGCCCTGGATTGCACCATGTTTACCTCCATCTTTTGGATTTTCTCCAACAGACCAGCATCTTGCATCTGATTGTCTTCATTGTATGCACACCCTTGCTCTTGGAAAGCTCCATAGCCAAACTGATTTTGGCATTGCTGCTCATATGGGTATGTATGCTGATTTTGAATTTGTTCAAAATGCTGATTTGGAGGATTTAAAAAACATGTTGGAGGTGGGAAACATTGCTGCTGTTGTAAATGTGAGTTCCATGATGGAAATGAAGTCATGATTGCACAACTTCATGGAATGGAAAAGAATGAAAGAGATGGAAAGAATAATGGATGGAAATGGATGAAAAACAGGTCTGCAACTTCAGAAATGGGTTGCTGATCAGATGGAGTCGCCAGATGTGTTTGCAAGTGCCTCCAAAGGCTGAAATCTTCACAGGAACACACCAACCTGCAAAAGATGAAGTGGAAGACCTCTAAGGTCCCACCGGGCGTGCCAAAACTGTTGTTGCAAATCAGCAGCACCCCTGGATGCAAATCAGGTTTCTAAGTTGATGTTTAGAGCATCCAGTGTGATTGCACAACATGGAAACCTCTCTCCAAGTGTGGGACTTGTAAAATGAGAGAGGAATCTCCAGATTAGAGGCTGGTTCCTCAAACTCCTCTGATCAGATCTATTATTTACACAACTGCAGAGGTTCAGATCCTAATTTTATCTTAATTTGCAAGGAGACAGGGATAAGAAATGCAAAAATTAAAACTAAACTAATAAGGGTGATACACCAAAGGAGTGGTGAGCACTTCTTGCTCATGCAAATTGACACAAATCAGAAATTGCAACATAAAACATCATGCACAGGTTGATAAGCTGTAAACAAGGGTTTGAAATGAAGCAAACAACACATACAAAGGACTGAAAGCATTCACAGAGCCTGCATTGTGATTTTCAACATCAAAATCCTTGTATTCCAACACCAAAGAGGCAGAAAAACCTGTTACAATCCCTGGAAGGTCTGATACTTGCCAAAATCACTTGTTGAAAGTGAAAATAGAAGCTTGCTGTGCAAAAAAAGTGTTCCCCCTTTGAAAAATGAGCCAAATCTGGCTTTTACAGTGCATGGGTCGAGCCCAGGAGAGAGAAAACGTGAAAAAACATGGGAGCCATTCCCCATTGACCAAAATGCATTAAAAACAGCATGGAGGTCCTTACAAACCCATGCCCTGACATTTTTGACCATGCTGGAGAAGAATGCGACCCATTTTGCATTAAAATTGGTTGTTGAAACGTCAGTTCTGTCCATGGGCGCGTACCAGAAGTTTTTTGATTTTCTCCCTCCAAACTGAACCAAAATTCAAAATTGACCATGGAATCTTGTAGATAATTTCACCAGCTTTCCATTGATATAAAGAACGTGAAAATATGAGCTCTGGATCGAAAGTTATGGCGATTTGAAGTTTTAGGGCAAAAACAGGCCAAAATCGGATCGCTTTGATATTTTTGACCTGGACACGTGGCGAGTTCTGATTGGCTGCGGACCTTGCAAGGGAAAATTTCCCACAAAAACTCCGCCGAGCCATAACTTGAAAAATACGTGGAGTTAGGAGGAAATCTTTACCTTTCTAGAAAGCTGAGAAAGAGCTCTATCCAATGGTGTCATTTCCAGAAGGTTTTGAGTGCCTAAAAAGTAAAAATTTATGACTGAGGCACAATAGAAGGAAAGAATGAAAGGGAGTTAGCCACAAAATGAGCAGGGGGCACATTTGGATAACAACTTGTCATAGAAAAATGCATATTCTTGTATCCATCAATGAAAGATACAATTTTCTCTTCATGGTAATATTCGTCATTGTTATTGTTGACTACCCCTCTTGAGCACCTCTCGCAAATCTTCCATTCATCTTCTTCTTCTAGGTTGCGATCTTGATTCCTCTTATAGATCATTATTTTAAAAGTTGTTTATAACATCCACATCGATTGTATCTTGACGTGCATTCTCAGGGGCCTCAATAATACAATCTATCGACACTGAATGTCATTCTTCTAAATTGACATGAACATTAAATATTGATTGATAATAATACCTTTGAGATGCTTGACAATTTTTTTCATGTGTTTTGTCTTTCAGACTCACTCAGTTGATTTGAACGCATTTGTCTTTGTGATTTTCTTCTCAACACATATTAATGATCTTGAGATGTACGTGCAGGAACACTTCTCATCATATCAGTGTTCTTGATTGTGTGCTTCCAATTCTTCAACTGTTAATTTGGCTCTGCGTGTAATGACTCTTTATCTATCATTATCATTTCTTCATTTTATTTATCTATTTTTATGCATATGTCATTCGTTGTTAATCATATTTGATATTCTTCTTAAGTATTCATGTTCGTTGCTTTCATTTTCAAATTTCAATTCAGTCGAGTCATATCTTCAAATTATTTGAAAAGAAATAATTATTAATATACAACCATTAATATAATTCTTATTTTCTTTAAATATTAGTTATTTTAATTATATTAATATATAATTTAAATCTAAAGTGGTTAAATATATTTTAGATTCAATTTTAAACTGTAAATAACACGATTTGTACATTGGTATTATATAATATCAAAACAATGAAATCTTTATCATAACATCTAAACAAACATATTTTGTCATAGTTTCTATATCAATTATTGTTATTGGTAGCAGAATTTCATTCCATACATACAAACTCGTATCAAATAAGTTCTTGTCTCGGCCGATCAAGCATTTCTTGCTGTTGTTCGGAATAGCATTTCTGATGTGCAAGATTATAGCATTTCAAGTTTTATTTGTAAATAGCATTAGAAATAAACATCCGACAGCACCAAAAATAACTACCAGTTAATTAGTGCCAAAATGCTCAATACCGGTGGTAAATTATTTGATTAATGTTTAAATTAAAATAAGTTAAAGTACATGACCTTTATATGTACAAGAATGTTTTAATAGCTTTGATCATTATATGTAAAGTTTTTCTCAACTTCAATCCTTTATAATTATTTTTTGAATACATTTTATTGTTGTAAATCTTTAAATAAATAAAAATTATAGTTTAATGTTTGTATATTAATAATTAATGTTTTTTCAAATATTTTGAACATATGGCTCGATCCACGATTGAAATTTGAAAATGAAGAGAAACAAAGATAATACCGAAGACAATATCAATGAGAATATTAAAGAGGACAACGACAACAAATGACAGATGTCACAAAAAGAGGAAAAGGTAAAATGAAGAAATGATGCATAATGATAGATAAAGATCCCCTACACACAAGAGCTGAATTGACAGTTGCAGAATTGGAAGCACAAAATCGAGGACATGCTAATACATTATGAAAATGTTCATGAGATTTTCACAGTTCATCATTGAGTGTATTTATGTGTGGAAGCTTGTGAGTATGTTTTTAAAGTACACAATGATTTGAAATTATAAAAACTTAAAATAATGATCTAGGAAGAAGATTAAGATGAATAATGATAAGATAGTTGATCTTAAAAAGTATGGACAGTATGAAAAAATGAATTAATAACAATCTATAGGTTGAGCTACTACATGAGGATTTGAATTGATATTTAAAAGGGAGAAGCACAAAGAAAGAGTAAAATGCTTTCTATTTAATAGTGAGGTAAACAATTCTGGGAAAAAGATAGAAGTTAGATTATTTAGGATTTTAAAAATTATTATGATAATGCACATAAAGATACAATCGAATTTTAAATTAAATCAACATTATTAAAAAATTATCTTACAAGATACAAAAAGGCAAGACTAAGAAATAAGATACTTAACTTATGCGAGGTAATAAATTCAAAAAGATTAAATTGGACTTATACTGGTTACATCCTAAATAATAATATTAAAGATGATGAGAAAAGAAAGTGACATTAAAAAAATAATTGATAATCAACCTATTCCGGGGAACACAATTAAAATGAGTGGTAAATATTATGTAGCTAAGCACTAGTGACAATTACTAATTTTTAATAAAGACAAATTGCTTTGGGATCATAATTAGGATTTAATTTAAAATGGTTCAACTTATGTTTTTAATTGAACATTCAAGATTTTTAAAATATCAAAAAAATAAGGAAGAGAAAAGATGGACATAATCATAGGACATTTAATGGTGTCCTTATCATTACACCTAAATGTATCCATTCACTACACCTAAACACCTATGACATGTTTATAGATATTTTAAACTAATGATAAATGCTTATGGAAAACTCTATTTATAATTATGACAGATTATCATCAAGATATTTTGTAATAGGTTCATTAAAAAAATTAAATTAAAGGAAGAAGAAAAGAATAAGAATGAACAACTATTTAATTGAGCCATTCAAAAATCACTTTTACAAGATGACAGGTTTCCAGGTGCAGCTTATGAACTTCAACTTGCATATTGATTGATTTAATATGAGCTTCATTGGAAAATAATATTCAATATATTGTTTTCGAATTGAATGATATCTCTTACATATTTTTAACATAGATGTGCCACATGAAATACATATTGATTGATGAAATGATCTTCATTGGATAAAATATTCTACAAAACATAGACTCTTGACTTCGTCAAGCATATCTTGAAATTGCAACTATGCAGTTTTGGATGAATATCTATGATTTTGGCTGGAGATTTGGTATAATTGGCCCCTGTTAATGATAAACCACCATATGATAGTAATAGGAATACAAAACTATTGTGGGAAGAATTTAAAACAATTATTACTTTGGATAAGATTATTTCGATAGAAGGAGAAAGTGAGGATCAAACGAGGTTTCGTCAACTTCTCACAAATATATGAGATGTAAATCCAATCTTAATTATTGGAAGATTGACGAGGAACCAATGATAAACTAGATAGACACTAGTAATGAAGAATTTGACAATATCATTCATTTTTTTCCATAAAAGATAATGTGAATAACCACAACAACAAAAATTGTATTCACTTAAAAGATATATTACACATAGCATTGCAACCAGAGTAGTCAGTGCCGACACTCGATTAGAAGGTCAAAATCATGAACTTGTTTGGAATTAATAATTGTTAGAGATGCAAGGGTGATGTTAACCTCCAATATTTGGATAGAAGCAGGACTGGTAAATGGAGCTCTAGGGTATATTTGAAACATAGTATACAAACCTGGAAGTACCCCACCCGAGCCACCAACATATGTTATGGTTGAATTTTAAAGTTACTTCGGAATATCATTTGAAGATGAAACTCCACATACAGTTCCAATTACTCCAAATACAAATTAAAGGGACATAAAAACTACCCTTACGGTTGGCTTGGGCATTAACAATACACAAATCACAAGGTTTGACTCTTTTAAAAGCTACAATTGATATATGACAACAAGAAAGAATAGGGTTAACATTTATCACAATCTCTCATGTAAAGTGTTTGGATGGCCTATAAAAATATTTCCACCATTTACTTATGACCTGCTATGAAAGCATGAAAAAAGGAAAAAGACTTTACAAAAGGAAAGTTGAGGAAGAAAGACTGAAATCCTTAAAGATATGTAAAGGCATGTACATATATTATGAACCTATTTATATGAATATACAATGACTTATTTCTTGATATATTATGCTATGTGCATGACGCATTTTGATTAATAGCATTTGACTATTTAATTTTCATTTTGGGTAAGTGCACCAAGTTGGGGGGCCAAAAGGGGGTCTTAAGTGGATGCATTTTTCTAAAAAATAAAAAACTTCAACTTGTACGAGTTTTTTGAAATAGTTACAATCAAAATTGGAAGATGTTGTATAAACATGAATTGTAACATTTTGAGACTAGTTTCTAAGCTACTAAATTTTATTGAAAATGGATAAGTTTAAGTGGGTCAAATAACTAAAATATCAACATGTGCTCTTGTTTTTGTTAAAAAACATAACATAACGAATTTCGTGCCCCCCACCATTTTTTGAGCACCATTTAGTATTTTTGAAAAATATTTTAGAAAGATAGCGAGTATTGGGCTATTTTTTAAAGATTTTTTTAGAACATGATATTAGTTAAATTTAAAAACATAACGGAGCTCCAACCGTGCCCTTCCCTCTAACTACCTCAAAAAATATCGAAAATTAGATTTTTTTTGTTTGAATGTGTATAGAATTTCACTTAGTTTGGGCTAATAGTATATTTTTGTTTCAATTTTGATGAGCCAAAAAAATATATATAGGACAAAAGATATACGTGTTTAAACTTCAAAAAATAGCTATAAAAAGGCATTGTTATTAAATAAATAATATGGAAACCGTATATTATTCAGAAAATAAGAAAAAATATATTTTTAGAAATAAGATAATCTACACTGCATCGTGGTATAAGTATTTTTAAAAAGAATCAATCTTTTATGTTGATTTATCATGGAGGAAGTGAATTTTTTATAGTTTCCTGCAAAAACACACAGTATGTTGTGTTTTTGCAGGTTTATGCCTCAAGCTTGGGGATCCAAACTGGATCCAAGCCTCGAGGCATGGCTTGAAAAAAGTGAAATAGAAAAAACACATGTGTGTTATAACGCGTTCACACTATAATGCGTACACAGTAGTATGAACATTATATGTGGGTTTGACATGCTTCTATTGACAAAAATAAATGTATAAATTTTTCATTTATTATTATTTATATTTTCTTATTTCTTATTCTTTAAATTTATTTTAGTATATATAAGAAATTAGGGTCACTCTGCACCTTATGGAACTAGTCTCACAGCTCTGTTAGCCACGGTTTAGGAGATGGTTTTTTCTAGTATAATTTGGTCAGTACATAGGTAATTTTCAGGATTTTAGCATTCAACCTAAAGCTTTATAGGTAATTTTCATAGTATGAACATTATATGTGGGTTTGACATGCTTCTATTTACAAAAATAAATGTATAAATTTTTCATTTATTATTATTTATATTTTATTATTTCTTATTCTTTAAATTTATTTTAGTATATATAAGAAATTAGGGTCACTCTGCACCTTATAGAACTAGTCTCACAGCTCTGTTAGCCACGGTTTAGGAGATGGTTTTTTTCTAGTATAATTTGGTCAGTACATAGGTAATTTTTAGGATTTTAGCATTCAGCCTAAAGCTTTTAGCGTTTAAATTCTACAATTGAAACACTAAACCTTAAACCCTAAACCCTAAACCCTAAACCCTAAACCCTAAACCATGATCCCTAAACCATAAAACCTAAACCCTAAACCTTAAACCCTAAGCCCTAAAACTTAAACATTCAATCCTTACTCATGAGCCCTAAACCCTAAACCTTGAGCCAAAAGCCTTATACCTGAGCCCTAAACACTAAACCATGAACCATGAGCCCTAAATGCTAATCCCTAAACCCTAAAAACTAAATCCTAAAACCTAAACCCTAACCTGTAAACCCTAAACACTAAATCATGAACCCTAAAGCCTGGGCCCTAAACCCTAAACCCTAAGCCCTAAATCCCAAACACTAAACCCTAAACTACACGACCTAAACCCTAAACCCTTAACTCTGAGACCTAAGCCCTAAACTATAAAACCTAAACCCTAAAACCAAAATAATAAACCTTTAACCCTAAACATTAAATCCTGAACCTGAAACCCTAAACCCTTAACCCTTAACCATAAACCCTAAACCCTAAAACCTAAACCCTAAGCCCTAAACCCTAAACACTAAATCCAGAGCCATGAGCTCTAACCCCTAAACTTTAAACCCATAACTCCAAACCCCAAACCTTTAGCCATAAACCCTAAACCATGAACCATAAACCATAATCCCTAAACCCTAAGCCTTCAATCCTACACCATGATCCTTGAACCCTAAGCCCTAAACCTTGAACCCTGAGCCCTAAACCCTAAACACTAAATCCATATCCCTAAGCTCTAACCCCTAAATGTCATAAATATTTCACATAGGTCTCATGAGTGAGTTGATCTTTTTGAATATCAATATTAGGACCATATTTCCTATTCTTGTGCTTAGAACCTTCATTGAGTTTGTTTGTACAACTACCTTGTTTATGAGAGGTGGGACAAGAAACTAAATGGATATGACATCTACCTTGTGCCTTGCAATGCATATTACACATTTATGCCAAATCTTTTTCTCCCCACATATACTTGCGCTCTTGAATGTCAATTTCTTCACACTATGAAACAAAATTCACGTTTATCATATTTCCATGTATGTTATTATGCAAGCTAGGATGACCCATTGGCATTCGGACAAAATAACCATCGCAACACAAAAATTAATCTCAAAGGAAATGGAAGAAACACAAAGAATATTCCAACGCGAAGGTGTAGGATCATAACCGAATTGGCTACAGTATCATCTCCTCTGGAGAAAGAGAAAGCTCTTATGTTATTGGAATGGATAGAAAATTTTACATTACTTCCTGAAGTGTTCAACATAAGCATAGAAACTAGGGAATGCGTAAGAACACAAAAGGGGTTATCAATCGCCTAGTAAATATTTCTTGTTTGGTTCTGAATGGGAGTCAGCTAGCCTACGACTTAGTGACCTTCCATTCATTTATAATTCCTTCTATGATAAACCCATGGATGATTTCAAAAGTACCTTAAAAAACATAGGGGTAGCCATAAAGCCTAGTCAAGGGTGTGATGTGATTTCCAAACAACTTGAAATTCATACAAATTTAGAGGTCATAACATGAATTTACAAATATTTCTATCGTTATAAATGGAAGCCAAGTAACAATGGCTCCCTATATCCAAGGATCGAGGACTACTAGGGTATGTGGTAGGATTGGACATTCAAGAATCATTGAGCGTATGAATCATAATGTCGTTGCATCTCGAGAAATATTTTCAAACATTCGAGTAATGGATCTTGGAAAATAAACTTAAACCTCAAAAATCCTCTCAAATTCCAGCTTACACAATCACTAGACATATCAAGCTTTGTTCGTCAAATGAAACCTTCATTCCTGACAACTTGCAACTGGAAGAATTATTCAAAAGAGCGTCAAAAACATTTCTTTATACCAAATTGTTGTTGCATATCTAGCATTTACCACCTTCAAAATATCAACAAATGAAAGCCATAAAATTGTGATGACTCTCTTTGAATGTTCTACCTAGGAAGCAGATGAACCCTTTTCAGTTGAATATTTTGTGTCAATACTAATAAGAATGAGTAAGACACAAAACATTACAGTGAGTGAAATAGTTCCCATGTGATGGGAAAAAGAAGATAGATGTATTGGGTAACATTTATTTTTACCGAATTGGTCTTAGGTATCTGTAAATTCCCTCCTTTAAAATATAAGTAGATGAAAGACATCAAATTATGACGACTCCCTTTGAATGTTCTACCTACGAAGTAGATGAACATTTTTAGTTGAATACTATCAGTAATACTAATAAGAATGGGTAAGACACATAACATTACAGTGAGTGAATGGGTGAGCCTAAACCCTGAGCCCTTAACCCCGAGCCTTAAACCTTGAGCCGTAAACCCTAAACAAGGTTCATTTTAAGATACCTCTTAGAAATTGGAGGTGGAAAATACCTGGTGAATATCCTCGGAACCGGTTTCACTGAAAGACGAATTTTTTGGGGGGTCTGACCCTAAAATTGAACCCTGATTTTTAAGTGGTGTGACAAAAGCCCTAAACGCTACAACAGGAGATTTACTATTGCGCATCAACAAGGCGGTTGACACATGTCAACCGCCTTGCTGATGCGCAACAATAAATCTCCTATCGCGCATCTGCATCCTCCGCCCTCTGTTCGTGCGACAACAAAATCTTTGTGTTGTGCGTCAACAAACTCTCTATCGTGCATCAACAAACTCTCCATGTCGCGTGTCAACAACCTCTCCATGTCGCGCGTCAACAACCTCTCCCTGCCGTGCGTCAACAAACTCTCTATTGTGCATATGTAGCCTCTACCCTCCTTTCGTGCGTTTACTGAACTTGATAATACATATACCCCAAGTGGTATGAGAGATCTAGTAGTGTTCTACCTGGCTAAATAATCTAGGATTATATAGGGGATAGTTTCAAGGGTCAGCGACCCCTAAAAAAATCAAATTGTAATTTTTAGGCGAACTAGGTCACTGACCCGCGCTAGAAAATTCGTCTTTTCTAATTTTTCAAAATTGGAATATTCGCCATATTACAAATATTCACCACTAAAATTATCCCTTGACCCTAAACCCTTAGCGTAAAACTCTAAACCCTACACCTTATGCCCTAAACCTTGAACCCTAACCCTTAAACCTTAAACCTTAAACCCTAATCCCTAATCCGTAAAACCTAAACCCTCAACCCTAAGTCCTAAACCCTCAACCCTAAACCCTCAATCCTAAGCCCTAAGCCCTTAACCCTAAACCCTAAACCTTAAACCATGAGCCTTCAACCCTAAACCATGGGCCCTAAACCCTAAACCCTAAAACCTAAACCCTAAGCCCTCAACCCTCAACCCTCAACCCTCAACCTAAACCTTGAGCCTTAAACCCAAAAACCTTAACCTTGAGCCCTAAACGAGTGAACCTTGAAACGTAAACCCTAAAAAGTAAATCATAAACCCTGACCCCAAACCCTAAACCCTAAATCCTAAACCGTAAACCTTGACCCTTAAACTCTAAACCATAAACATTGAATCTTAAACCCTAAACAATAAGTCCTAAACCCTAAAACATAAACCTTAAACCCTAAGCCCTAAACACTAAACCCTAAAACATGAACTCTACAACCTAAACGTTAAACCCTTGACTCTTAAACATGAGCCCTAAACCCTAAACTATAAACCCAAAAACTAAAATAATTAACCCTAATCCCTGAACACTAAATCCTAAACCCTAAACCATTAACCCTAAACACTAAACACTAAACCCTAAACCTTGAACCCTAATTCATGAGCCCTAAACCCTAAACCCTAAATCTAGAGCCCTTACCTGTTAGCCCTAAACCCTAAACCATGAGCCCTAAATGCTAAACCATAAACCCTAAACCCTAAAAACTAAATACTAAACCCTAAAATCTGACCCTATACCCTAAACCCTAAACACTAAACCCTAAACCCTAAATACTAAATCCTAAAGCCCAAACCTTAAGCCGTAAGCCCTAAGACCTAAACCTTAAACCTTAAGCCCTTAACCCAAAGCCCTAAACATTAAATCCTAAAAGCTAAACTCTGTAACCTAAACCTTAAACACTCAACCCTTAACCCTAGGTCCTAAACCCTAAACCCTAATGCCAAAATAATAAACCCTAAACTATGAACCCTAAACCCTAAGCCTTAAACCCCACACCCTGATTCCTAATTTCTAAGCCCTAAACCCTAAACCATGTACCTTAAGCCCTAAGCCCTAAACCTTAAACAGTGAGCCATAAACCAAAAATCCTAAAGCTTTAACCCTAAACACTAAATCCTAAACCCTACACTGTGAACCCTAAACAGTAAACACTAAATCTCCAACCCTAAACCCTAAACCTTGAGCCCTAAACCCTAACCATAAACCCTAAATCCTTAACCCTAAACCCTAAACCCTAAACCTAAACCCTAAATGTTAAACCATTAACCCTAAATAGTGGTAAATAAATTAAATTGTGAATTATTCATCATATTCAAAGGTGAAATGTGGAGCTTAAGGAGTGACGTGATGATCATCATATCCTGACAGTGTCATTGTACCCAAATCTCTCCAAAGAACAAGCTAAAATGAGCTAGTCATGCAATCGAGGTATCTAGGGCCATCATGTGTGAAGTATTAAGGCATCGTATATCTCCATGAGATACATATGAGCAAATACACGTATGAGAATCTTGAATTTTATCCCAGGAAAGGATGATTTTAGAGTTAGGAAAGGTTAAGGGATGATATTTATATGCAACACCATCTTTCTAAGAATGAGAAATCATCCAAGTTCACTTGATACAATTAACTTGGTACTATTCGTAAAAACTCATTTGACACCTAGTAGTGTGATCACAGCTTAAGGAGGAGGCACATTACAATCACCTCATTCTTTCCCTAGAAAGTGAGGATCTCATTTTAGTAAGAAGTAAGACAAGCATCCTAGAGTTGATTCATGGTCACTAAAGTGAATTATGGACCAAATTTTAAAATTAGTATAAATTCAAGCAATGATAGTGCAAAAATCCAATCCGAAAGGTCAAAAACCCTATAAAATGACTATATGTTTTCCTAAAACAAAGACTGACTACAATATATATGGCCTGAAATTTTATGTCATTGCAAAAATCCTAAAAAATGAATAAGTACTGACCAGATTAGAATTTGAAAAACTAACTTCTAGATTATAACTGCCATAACTAGAGGATGACTTCCATTAGGTACAAAGTGACCCTAACATCTTATATTTACTAAAATATAATTTAAAGTATAAGAAATAATAAAAGTATAAAGAAATAATAATAGAAATCTTATAAAAGAAATTTTATAATTTAACATTTATTTTAGTAAATATGGCTCTTTAATCCCTTACAAACTTCATATAGAGAAAAACATATGCTCGTTTTGTGACCCAAGAAACATGTGCGTGTTATAACATGTACATGTTTTAGGTTCGTGAATTGCCCATCCTAGGAAAACATAACGTGAATCTCGTTCTTGCAAAACGCGATCGCGTTTCGTCCATTTTCAGGTTTTTCTCCACTTTTGGCCCCCCATCTTGGTGCACTTTCCCTTTTATCTTATTGTATATAATGTATTTGGACTATTTTTAAAATGCTTTGTTTGTGTAACACAATTATTTTTTAATGAAAATTTCATATTATATGTTAATGCTAAATGTAAATCCCACAGATGCTACTAGCATACCCATCTTTGATTTATCTATGTAAAATATGTTGAGAGATATCACTCTAGAGGTGCCTATAAATTGATGAATTATATCTCTCAACATATTTTACATAGATTTATCTAAGGTAGGTATGCTAGTTTTATTTTTTTGTTATGTTGGTTATATATATATATATATATATATATATATATATATATATATATGTATGTATAGATGTTGGTTATATAAATGTTTTATTTTTAATATGTCAGCTGTAATTTATTTTTATGTACACAGTCATACCGTGAGAAAATGTTCACCTCTATAAATATAGAATTCCTCTAAACATAATGAGGAATTATCGATTACAAATGTAAACATCAAATTTTCAAATTAATATAATAGGTAGCATTTGCTAAAATTGTTTTTTCACTCTGCTCGGTTTTGAGTGCTATGCTTCTGGTCGCGGCTACGTACTACCTACCACACCACGTTTTTTATCAAAGTGGGACATTTACCTAGTTGTTTATTTCTCTTAATTATGTTTTTCATCCTTTGGGCGGTGGTGCTTGCCTATTTTAATGGCGGCAGCCATCATTCCTGCATCTTCTGATGCAGGTTTAAAAGGCAGGAACTTGATTGACCCTGCCTTTGACAAAGAAACGAGCTCAAAAAATTTTTTATGAAAGTGTAGGATGAGGAAATGAACCCCCTCTTCCTACACATGATGTTATTTTATATTTACTGTAATTTGAAAATACTTTCTCTTGGCTTGAATCTTATGCTTTGGTTGTGTATATTGTTGGTCGTGCCCCCCGGAGAGTATTCTCAAACATTGGGTTCACAACCACTGGAAAGGTTATGGAGTCAAGTTTGAGGGTGTCCAAAACGTTACCAATGGCTTCTTTCTGTTTCATTTCTCTAACCCTGAACATTGCAAGGCCATTGTCAATCATAGCCCCTAGTTTTTTTTAAACACCCTGGTGATATTTTCCCCATGGACGCGTGATTTTCAAGTCTCTAAACATGTTAAGCTTAAAGTGTCAGTTTGGGTGGAATTTCTTGGCTTACCTCTTCATATATGGGGAATTTTTTGGAAGACCTAGTCAAACCCATTGGGCATTTCGTATGTCATGAGCCAAACAAGTTTTATGTGGCCCAGCCACAACGTCATGTTTGTGTGGAAGTTGACTTAGCCAAATAAATTAAGGAAACCATTGATATCCACGTTGGTGACGCCAACTTTTCTCAGCATGTCCTTTATATTATTGTATAAAACATCTGATTTCGCTGCTAGTCCGTAGACCACGTGATTTGGGAATGTCTGTTAATGGCCTCCACGACCCCGCCTGTCAATGATAAGAAATTTGTCACCCCTAAGTCAGCATCATCTACTGGCGACAGCTGGACCATTGTCACTCACAAGAAAAACACTAAACCCCAAATGTCGATCTATCGCCCTATTGGGGGGTATTCCTTGGATCTAGCTCTCGTGGTGAATAAACAACCAATGGCTCCTCCTCTCGTTCATTGCTCCCCCATTGTGGCATCCTCCGTTGTGCCTATGCCTTTGACTTCACAACCTCCCCCTGAGGTGATTTTTCATATCTCTGGTCCCAAGTCTGCCCACATGTGTTCTTGTAGTCCTCTCTCAGAGGATGAAGAATATATCATGTCGTAGAGGCGCCAGTTTTAGATGAGTGATTATATTCCTTTTTCAAAAATTGTTGGCTCTTTCCTTTCTACAAACCAATTCTCCAATTTGGGGGATCTCGAGGAGGATCTAGGAATGAACCTTGATGGTTCTCAATGATTGAGTTCTCTTGGAATGTTTATGGACTTACTGAATCAACCTGCCATTACAGGGTTCAGGACAGTTGTCAAAAAATTGGTCACATGCATGTGCTTTGTCTACAGGAGGTTAAGCTTGCTGGTTTTCTTCTTGGTTCTATTGCTCGTACTATTTTGCCACATGCCATTTGTCACCATTACAATCATGAGCTTGGGAAAGGGGAAGATATTACTCTTCTTTCTCCCTCCCTACAAAGTTTTCTTATTTCTTGGGGTTCTAACCCCTCGCATAGAGTTGTGTGGTCCCTTTTTTATATGCATGGTCATATTTTTGGTATTGCTAACATTTATGCTTCTAATGATGTTATTGAATGATGTTTACTTTGGTGGTGGCTTGCTAATGAGGTTCCTGACACACTAGATTTTGTGCGGTGATTTTAACATGGTGGAGTTTGCTGAGGACAAATTGGGGCATCTATCTATGCAATGGTGTGTGGGGGAATGCAAAGCTTGGTTCTATATGTGCAACAAACTTGGAATTTATGATCCTAATAATTGCTTTCGGCATGCCATCAATGCTCCATGGTTCACCTAGTCCAACCTTCGACAAGGTGAAGACAGAATTCTCAAACGGCTTGATCGGGCCTTCATTACATAACAACATGTGTTTTCTTTTTCTTCCATTTCGGGAAGACCCATTTCTATTTGGGAAGGAACTCTGCTCTCAGATCATCAACATATTTTTTCGAAATTATGTGGCATCTGATTCCTTCCAAACCCCAAAATTCTAAATTCTATCTTAACATTGCTCACCTGTAGCATCAACGAACTGTGGATCACATCCTTTGTATTTGCAATATAGAAGATAGCCCCTCTGGTTGGAATATTTGGTGGCAGGATGCCATTACCAAAGTTACGTTTTTTCTCTATTTGTTTGGTAAACAACCAACTCTTTTAAGAAGACAGGTTCATAAGGCCTCTTCCCGCGAGTATGTCAGAAGTTCTAGATCCCTGGAGCGCTCGCCCTTCAACACCCACCTTTAGACTGAGGTGACACAATGAAGGCACAAAATCAGGATGGAAGAAGTATACCAAGCCCATGGAGCTCAAATTAGAACTCGGTTGCATTGGCTCAGGATAGGTGAACGAAGTAACTAAAGAATTCTTTGCTTTCCTTCATCCTTGCCATTCCTCTAGATCAATTTGGGTGATCAAGGGTGCCTCTGGTCGTCTCACTGATCTCCCGGATGTCCTAGAGGCTTTTGTGCAAGACTATCATGGGGTCTTTATTGCGCATCCTTACATTCATGTGAGGGATGTTGCTTTGGTTCAATGCCTCTAGGTTGTTCCCTGCAATCTTTCTGAGACTCAGATTATTGCATGTGATTGCCCGCTTTCTGTTGATGACCTTAAGGAAATGGTTATGCAAATAAAAAATTGAAAAATCTCCTGGTATTGATGGTTTTCCATGTGAATTTTATCAAGTGTTATGGGATATTGTTGGTCTTGATCTTCATCATGTTTATTGTGAAGCGATGGATAATAATCTCTAGGGGCTTTGATCAATCAAGGAAATATCAAATTTATCCCCAAGGCTGGAGATCCTGAACTCATTGGTGGAGTTTACTGAGGACAAATTGGGGCATCTATTTATGCAATGGTGTGTGGGGAATGCAAATCTTGGTTCTATATGTGCAACAAACTTGGAATTTATGATCCTAATAATTGCTTTCGACATGCCATCAATTCTCCATGGTTCACCTAGTCCACCCTTCGACAAGGTGAAGACAAAATTCTCAAACGGCGTGATCGGGCCTTCATTACATAACATGATGTGTTTTCTTTTTCTTCCATTTCGAGAAGACCCATTTCTATTTGGGAAGGAACTCTGCTCTCAGATCATCAACATATTTTTTCAAAACTGCATGGCATCCAATTCCTTCCAAACCCCAGAATTCGAAATTCTATCTTAACATTGCTCACCTGTAGCATCAACGAACTGTGGATCATATCCTTTGTATTTGGAATATAGTAGATAGCCCCTCTGGTTGGATTATTTGGTGGCAGGATGCCATTACCAAAGTTACGTTTTTTCTCTATTTGTTTGGTAAACAACCAACTCTTTTAAGAAGACGGGTTCATAAGGCCTCTTCCCGCGAATATGTCAAAAGTTCTAGATCCCTGGAATGCTCACCCTTCAACACCCACCTTCAGACTGAGGTGACACAATGGAGGCAAAAAATTAGGATGGAAGAAGTATACCAAGCCCATGGAGCTCAAATTAGAACTCGGTTGCATTGGCTCAAGATAGGTGAACGAAGTAACTAAAGAATTCTTTGCTTTCCTTCATCCTTGCCATTCCTCTAGATCAATTTGGGTGATCAAGGGTGCCTCTGGTCGTCTCACTGATCTCCCGGATGTCCTAGAGGCTTTTGTGCAAGACTATCATGGGGTCTTTACTGCACATCCTTACATTCATGTGAGGGATGTTGCTTTGGTTCAATGCCTTTAGGCTGTTCCCTACAATCTTTCTGAGACTCAGATTATTGCATGTGATCGCCCGCTTTCTGTTGATGACCTTAAGGAAATGGTTATGCAAATAAAAAATTGAAAAATCTCCTGGTATTGATGGTTTTCCATGTGAATTTTATCAAGTGTTATGGGATATTGTTGGTCTTGATCTTCATCATGTTTATTGTGAAGCAATGGATAATAATCTCTAGGGGCTTTGATCAATCAAGGAAATATCAAATTTATCCCCAAGGCTGGAGATCCTGAACTCATCACCAATTGGCGGCCAATTAATTTGTTAAACATTTCATACAAGATCATTGCCAAAGCCTTAACTCTTCGGATTCGAAATATTTTGCCTCTGATTGTGCGCCCTAAACAAACTGACTTCATCCAGAGCAGGTTCATTCTGGACAACATCATTGTAATATGGGAAGGTATGGAATGGGCCCGAGTTTCTCATCAAAGGGGCCTTTTTATCAAAATTGATTTTGAAAAAGCTTTTGATAGGATTGAATGGCACTTTATTATTACTATGTTCCAAGCTCTTGGTTTCGGCCCGAGGTTCATCTGGTTGGTCAATATGCTTTTCCAAGATGCTAATGTTAGGCTTACCATTCATGGAGTTCACTATGATATGTTTGAGATGCACAGATATATTCGACAAGGTTGCCCCTTAGCTTTGTCACTGTATGTGCTTGCTGCAGAGGGGTTCAACTACATTCTTGCTAAGTTTGATTCACAATGGTTGGTTAAGGGCATTTCTCTTCCTAACTCTGATATGCAACTTATTAATGGTCATTTTGCTGATGACTCCTTATTAACTCTGACTGAGGATGAAGATTTTGTTACTAACTCTTTACAGTGTTTAGACATATTTTGTCTAGCTTAAGGGTCCTCCATTTAGTGGGCTAAAACTCAATGTTACAAGAAATCTATGGATCTTATTCCTCCTTGGCTTGCAGGTTATGCTTGGTAGTTGATTCAACCAGGGGTTCAATTCAAGTTTTTGAGTATTCCCTTTGCTTTTCAGGGTACTCCTGCTACTTTGTGGTCCTATGTCGCCCCTACCCATGTATACTATTCTTCCTCTTGGGCACCCTCTAAAGCTATGTATGCTAATATGTAAAAGCTCCTTCGAGATTTATTATGGGCTAACACTACTAATCACAAGGGCTTCCACTGAGTAGCTTGGGACATCTGTTGTTCTCCTAAAGATGCAGGTGGTTTAAGTCTAATTGATATTCAGCTTCAAGGCATTGCTCTCAGTGTCAAGTGGATTATCAGATGTTTAGAAGGTCAAGAGGCCTGGAAAATTCTTCTTAACCACTATATTTGTTATGGGACTTCATTTGGCAAAAAAATCAGAAAAATTTGGATATGCAAAGTTTGTTTCTCTCCCCTGTTCCTATCAAGATAGATGGTTCATTTGTTATTAAGAACATCTGGAAAGCTTGGGAACCCTGATCAAACCTTAGCTGGGTGGGGGATGGTTTAAGGGTTGGGTTGTCCATTAACTCCTAATCAATATGGTAGTCTTTTGTTAACAATTTTCACAATGTTCTTTTTGATATGGTTCCATGGATTAAAAGCCTTCAATTATTTAAGCATGGCATCAGTAAGCTGGGGGATTTGTTTTGTAAAGCCAATCATTCTTGGAATCTTGGGTCCTTCTTAAAGCTCAATTTTCTCTCAATAATGGAGATAAAGAGTCTATATAGGGAATACAATTTTCCACACCTTATGAGATGCTTCACAAAATTGGTGTTGCCCACAGCTCAATGGTGACGTGATTGGTACTGGCCTACTGCAAATCTCTTTAGTCGGTACAAACCCCACCTTGGTTACCAGCTTCTTACGTCTTAGCACATTCCTTTTTAAAAGATAAACTCGACTGAGAAGCTAAATTCCCCACATAGGGTCAGGAAGAACAAATTAAAAAACATTTATAAATCTCTCTGAGAACAAAAGAAGGCTCATTTCCTTTGGTGCTTATTTTACCAGGGTTTGCCAGTCAGAAAGCATCTTCAACATCTTGGGGTTGCTAATCCCTTGTGTTCTGTGTGTCAGTGTCCTAAAACCCTCATGCATTTGTTCTGATTTTTACCGTTTGCCCAGTCTTCCTGGAAGTGGATTCACTCCCTCTTCTGACCTTTTCGCGATAAACCCTTCACCTGGAAAATTGTGTTGTTGGGGGACTCGACCTTGCTGCCTACAAAATTCAACAAATTTTTGGCAATTTTTTCGTGCCGAAATTCTTTTTTAAATATAGAAGACTATAAATGACTCTATTTTTAATCACATTCCACCTAGCCCAAAGGTTTCTATTTATGCTTAAAATGGAATTATTGCTCATGTATTACTTCAGATTTAGGTCTAGGTGGAGAAAGTACACTTGGAAGTGGAGCATCTGCAGGATTTTCTCTCCCATTAGGGTACTGCTTTGTGCTCTGTCAGCAGAGTTTCATCTCTACTACACCACCATAACGGTGATGGTCCTTGCCTCCTCTGCCTCGGTTTCATGGTTAGGAATCTTGTTAGTGGCAATGTGCCTGAGCTCGGCGCAGTTCCTCCCCTCCTTGATGATAATCCGATGATGTTTTCTAGTAGCTCAGTGGCAATGGTTGTGGAGGTCCTCTTCGTCTCCACGATTGTGATGATTCTGGCTGGGGGGATCCTCCCCTCAATCAAAATAGTGGCAGTGGTTCTAGTTGGTTGTCTTCTTCTCCAGCTTCCGATTCCGGGTTGAGTTTCCCCCCTGATAAATTTCCTCACTTGGCTCTTGTTATTTCTCTGACTTGGCAAACTTATCCGAACTACAATTAAGGCGATTGGTGGGATCCTCCACCATCTTCTCCAGACCCTCCTGCTATGGGTTTGGGTGACGCTTCGCCACAGTCGCCACCGCCTCCTCCGTCTACCATGTTTGTTGCTGCTGCCTAGTGCTCTGTAATTTTTCACTGTTGTGACTTGCGTTTTTCGTATGCTTTTGTTTTCCCGTGGCACGTGTGTGCCTGGTGTGTATTTTGGTGGTGTGACTTTTCCACCTGGCTTTTTGGTTGAAAACCTTATGTACTTTTCCTGATCATATCAATATAAAAGTGCATTTCAATAAAAATATTAATATAATAATATATTAATAATTCATTTTTCAATATTTATTCATATAAATATTAGTTTTAACATATTTTTATAAATAATTGTTACTCATTTTTAAATTTCTTATTGATGTTTGTAACCAATTCTTTCAATTAAAAACCATAGCATATTTTCTTTTTATTAATAATAAATTTTTTAAAATATGTTATTATGTAAATATTAGTTTCTAAATGTTTATATACATAATAGTAGCTTATTTTGTATCAATTTAATCAGTAATTGTTTATTAAATAATTGTAATTCATTTTTTAATATCTTTGGTATGTTTGCAATTATTTAAATTTTGATGTTTTGATTGTGTTAAATTACTTAATATTTGTTTATAAGAGTGAAATTTCTTTTGTATTTTTATAACATATTAGAAAAATTAAAACTAATTTTTTTAAATTATTTATTTATTTATTTATTTATAAAAAGAATTAATTTTCATTTATGTAAATAATTGTACCTTATTTTATTTAAAACCATAGAAAAAACATATTCAAAACCACACAATATTTAATATAATTTTTAACAAAAAAAATAAGTTAAAACACACAATATTTATCTATTTATGGGAAAATACTTTTACTTTTGATACTTTAATTCCTTAACTAACCATTTTAAAAATATAACTTGATATTATTTTTTGGATTAAAAAGTGTACTTTTATTAATATAAACTAGAGATATGCAACACTTATTATACAAAAGATGAGTGGAAATAGAGTCATACTCTAAAATGTCAATTACATGAGTTAGCTAAGCCTTGAGAAGGATGTCAATTACATAAAATTAAATTTAAGGTACGTTTATCTATCATAATAGAGTGATAAAAAAAGGAGCTAGAAAATTAGGTTGTAACGGAAAAAATGGTAGTTTGGTGAGGTAGAGGGTTAATCTTGTTGTACCAGTCGGAACCAGGGTGAGCCAAGTCAGGGATGGGCTCCAAACGAATTTCATCTTGTTGTGGTTATTCCTCAATCTCCAGAAGATGGTCACAAAGGATAAATGGTAGGGGCCTACTTTGGAAATTTTCCCTACTGAGGGACTTTTCAACCCACGTCACTAAAATTATCAAGGCAATTAAAAACCCTGCCATGGGGAGGTGAAGGGGGTGAGAATTAGGGGACCGCCGATGGCGAGGAGAGGGGCTTTACTGGATCTAGAAGCACCGTATATGAAAACCTTGACCTCTGGGCAAAGGGGGAGAGTGATACGACCAAAAAGGTGAGTGGCGATGAGTATGAGCATCGGGGGGAACTTGACTAATCACACAAACAACAACGATCCAATGGTCAAGTAGGAATTGGAGGTGCTTATTCACCAGTTGAAATTTCTCAACCTGGTTCTGTAGGTGAAGCATAATAATGGAGAAAACCACTTTATTAGTAACAGATAAAGTTTTATGCATAAGAACATTATTAAAAATTACATTTACAATATTTTCGTAGATGAAATAAAATCAGTTTTGAATGTGCCAAAAAAAAATTCTAAATTGCAAGAAGCAAGACTTACTACCCCCAAGGAACCATCTTTTAAGTAAAGAAATATGGAAACAAGGGTTGAAAATGGGAATTAATCCATTTCCAGGATGAATGAGCATGAGGGTAGAACCAGAAAAATTCCAATTGATGGAAGGCTAGGCAAGTGGAGTTAAAACCCAAATGTTAAATGTGATATTTTAATTGGTTCCGAAAGCACCCCGCCAATTGTTGGCAACTTTCACTTCCTACCCGATTCATCGGCTATGTGCCCTTTACACCTAGTCATTCTGAATAACACTTGCCCCCCTCATCTTACCGCCGCTGCTAGCACGGAGTAAGCCTAGGCTTCTTCCTCAAGTCCCTTCGCAATATCTATCAAAAATATCTTGTGCGTTTAAAAAACTTGATGCCATAAAAAGTGAAAACGTATAAGATAAAAGGTCAATCAATGGATAAAATCTTATTTTCATTCCTGTGTCTAAACCTTGAAGGGGCTCAATTATTGATGGGTGGTCATGTGTCGTCTTTTTTCTCTGTAATTACTCGAACTAAAAACTGAAAAACATACCTACAACATGCTACAAGAAGCAACCAATGTGGTTGGGTAGTTAAATTTCACCTTTAAATTTCCAACATTCTAATCACGTCTCTATCTTACCTATTGAATTAAACATCGTCCAATTGAAATCCTTGGTGCCATGAAACGAAAACACTAACAAGATTGATTCACGGATAACATCAACCTATCCACAAACATATTTAATTCATAACATTTTTTATATTGTCCAATTTTGCATAGAATGTACTCATGTGGATAATCCGAACAAAATCAAGACGATATAAAGGAACAGAGATAGTGAATCTTATTTGGGTGAAAACAAATTGATCCATGGAAATGGGAAATTTGTGGTTCTTTTTCCCCTCATCATTGCCCATTACTCTCTCCCTTTGCTTTGACTTATTCAAGAATGTAATACAATAAAGCCAAACCTACTAATTTTAAATAGCAACAATTTCTTTTGAATTTAATTTTTCTATCCAAGCAAAAGAATTCATTGGTGAAAGTAAAAAACCAAATTGGTGAGTCTATTATCTTTGAAGAAAAAATCAATGCAAACGTGTAAAGCATGAAAGAGGGAGACAAACATTGATTCGTAATCATCATATAAGATGAATTTCTTGATCAAACTCGTAAGTGATTAAGACATTTATGAAGGATTTTCCTCCCTGGGATCAAATGTTTTACTACATTGGTGCAATTGATGACGTCTGTGGTGGGTAATTTCTGATGGCGAAACGAATATAACCTTGATATTTCTAGCATCTCTATCCAGAATGAACTATGGAACTAGAAAAAACATTACTATTCAGTACTTTAAACTCTTCGAATCGAGCCATATTAAACTCAAATTGTATTTTTCAGGATCGAATGTGGCTACTCAATTTACTAAAAAAAGATTTATTCAATGTCTCAAACAACTAAATATGAGTTATAAAGTAGAAATTGAATTTGTAAAAAGCAGAAGAAGAACAAGAAAATCCTACTGAGAGGAAATCAAGCCAGGGGGGGTTAAGCACTACTGCCCTAGGTAGACTAGGCAGCTGCCTAAGGCACCAACAGCGAGGTTGTGTCTAAATCTAAATTTTTAAATTATTTTTAAACTATTATTAAAACTTAACTTAATTTTGTTTTTCTTTGAAGTCAATATTAATTGATCATTTTATTGATATTATTATAAAGTAGTTCGTAAATTTTATACACATAAAAATATACTATAATGTTTTTCACTTAAAAATACAAGTGCATATTTTTAAGATCATACAAAATCGTTGGTATTGTTACCCATTCTCTTAAATAATTCGGATGTATACATTTTCCTCTGAAATATTTCATGTATTTCTTATAATTTCACTTATGTAGCTAGTAGAGGTCAATATAATTAAAGGAAAACATTATTTAATTCTCTATTCCATGTACTGGGCGAAATTCCTCTTTTTTATGGAGCAAATAGTAGGCTTGGTCAAAATACCACTCTTCCTAAAACCATGGGAGATACCTAAGAATTTTATTTGCTTTGCAAAAAAATGATGCTTTGTTTAGTTTTAAGTCCTGTCATTGAGTTGATACTGGTAAATAAAACGGATAAAAAAAACTTTTATAAGATATATACTTGTATTCTAAACACCTCTTGCGATTAATTGTATCCATCCATGTATTATTATTTGTCCTTATTTGATAATTTATCTAAATTGGCGATTTATTATGATCCTTGTGATAATTTTAAAATATGATAATGTACATATATTTTATTTATTTAATTATTTGATGGAAAAAATAGTTAATTAAAATTTCAAGGACATCAACTTCAATTATTGCCTAAGGCATTCATAACCTTTATTTCAGCTCCAAATTATCAGGTTAGTCAATAGCCCCATTTTGTTTATTACCTCAACGACACTCAATCCTGTAATTTTTTGGTAATCAAATTCTTTAAACATAAATTTTTTTCTACAATTTTTGTATAAAATAAGAAAACACATTAGAAAACACATCTAATATTCCCCTAACTTGTTCCAAAGCAAACTTTGAATAGCAAGTTCATTATCGAAAGAAAACATTGATCAGCGTAAGTGTCAAGTGAGGTTGTGGTGCACTGCTTGGGCACTTGTCTTGTATGCATGTTGTTGGGAGTTCAAATTTTGTTGACCACACACCTAATTACATGCGTGATTGTTAAGCTATTCCACAAAAATTGGATGATTAAATTGGGGCAATGCCTTGTTAGCAAGGAAGGCGACACTAACATTCCAATCAATGAATAATATATAGTTCCATTCATAGATTTAGTACCTTCAAGCCTCTAAAAATAGGAACATCCCACCTCAATATTTATTTCCCTTAAAATATGAAATGTAAGTTTATAATTTTGTAGTGATTGAATTCTTTTAACATATAAAGTAGTCTGATGAAATTATAAAATACTGTAAAAAAACCAATATAATATTCCCCTATCATGTTGTTTGTCAAATAAGTCAATGATGCAAGTAAATTTGAGCAATGTTTTATCACTCAAGAAAGCAACGATGAATATTATATAGTTATATGAGATTTAGTACTCTTATGCCTCTCAAAACATGAACATACCACCTAAAAAGATGAAATATAGGTTTGTGTAGACATAAAATCTATGCACTTGGATACATTTCTAGCTCCTAAAACATACTAATGTATACATGACTCCTAATCAAGAAAACTAATGGTTGACAACCCCTTTTGGCATTTTGGTTGTTTTATCTCTTATACTTTACTAGCTTTACACATCCTACAGTTCTGTTACCTCATAAACTAGCGCCTAGTTAGGACAAAAGCTTCCAGACGCTGCTATCACTTTTGAGAGCTCATGTCCCTCTCTATCTTCTTCTTACTCTTTTGTGTCATTTTCACTTCTTGGTCACCTTTTAACAATTTGAGTTGTCCTCTCAATTTTCAATTATGAAATTCAAACAAGGGAATCATATATATATATATATATATATGTATATATATGTATATATATATGTATATATATGTATATATATGCACTTAGTTACTTTTAAATAAGGGTTCAAGAATTATAAGCATTATCTATCACCACCTAAACTTGTACAAACGTACAAGAGCACTACAAAGCATACATCTACCACTTTCATAAAAAGGACAAGGATTGCATTGGTCTGCATACACTACATAGGAGGGGAGTTCATTATACTCCACGCACATTCTGCATGCTCGGGACACATTTTAGCTCTTTCTTGCTATCATCGTGCAACTTGCATAAGGACATCCTAGGGCATGTGAAATGGATACACACACGAGGAGAACCACATGGATTCTGAGATGTAGTGCACTGCTCAGTTGTAAGTTCACTCTTTTGGTGACTATGGAGGTCAGTCCGACTCCCCATCCTACATATTCTTCATTGCATTTGATGTTATTTGTGGACTTCTGCAAATAGTCATTTGTTTTGCAGGTTATAGGTGTAGTAAGCAATCCAACAAAAAAACCAAAGTGACAAAGAGATAGCAACGCTGAAGACCTTTTGACTCTGGAAACCCCAGATTCTGATCATTTGTGTAAACACAAGCACCCAGAATAGTGACCAACACCTGGGGTGCTCTTACCCTCTTGTAGGAGCTCCAATCATGTACGTTCCTGAGTTTCTCAACCTTGTGCAAGCTATTTTGACATTGTTTCTAGCCAATTCCAACAAATACACAGTCCCAAGCACTCCCAAGTTGCTTAAAATCAACTAGATCATCATCTCTCTCATATGCTTAGGGTGTTACATATTTTAATGCTTAGTGCTTGCATATTATTGCACTTAATTACTTCAATATCATTTGTTAAAGTAAGTTACTCTAATATTAGATTTAATCATTTGGTTAACCCTAATTCTCCACGATAATTCTTCCGATCTTCTTCCACAACTAAGATCTATGGCCCCTTTAGGTCAACAATGATCTTCGTCATCTTTGGATTCATCTTGTTGAAAACCCTTGAGACCTAAATATCTTATTATTCACTTCTAGTGATGAGGCCAAGTGGTTAGTCGGGCTCAATTCTCCCATCTCCAATGATACTTTTTCTCATGTTATGACACTTCCTCCTTCTTCCGTCGCCACTCTTCCATCTACATCTATTGTCTTGTTTCTGTGCCTACCCCATCAATTCACTTTACCCTCCCCATTACTTCTCACATATGACCCGACTCCTCTTCAAAAACACATGACCTCACCTCATTGTATCTTAATTTGCAAACCCAAATTCACCAATTACAAGAAGCCTCATTATCCTCCTCTCCATCTCTAGCTTCCTCACTCCTTCATAACCATTTTGCACCTGTCGTCTCCTCTTATTCGTTGCCTCCTAACTTCATCGCACCTAAGTTTGATATATTCAATGGTCATAGAGACCCTTAGGAACACCTTCGCTCCTTTCACATTACATGTCTTCATTATGCAGATGACCTTAGACAATTGGAAAAAAAATAACCTGGGAGCTTACATGACTATGTTATGCGATGGTGTTATGATCTACCTATCCATTTGGCAACATCTTTTACATCTTCATCCGACACATTCCTTGCTCATTTTTCTATGAGTATCACCACCAAGATATCCTATCCACAACTAGCTAAAATTAAACATGGATTTAATGAACATCTTGTAAACTATGTCTTACAACATAAGAATAACCCTGTCAAAATTACCAATGTTCTCGCTGATTTAGAATTACAAGGTCTATTGTTCCTCTACTTCAAAAGTGTGTTATTTCATAGACTTCTCCTTCTTTTGATCAATTGTGCCACACACTCAAATTTGCACGAAAACAAATTGTTATCTATGGGAAAATTGAAGTATTATGATACCTCTTCCACATCATTTTCCAACAATGTTTCAAGAAAAATCTACATTCAAATCATCCACTAATCCTATAGACTCTAAATCAAATGTCAACGTTATTTCTACACAAACCATGCTTCAATTGCAATCCAGGAGGCACACTTTTACTAAGATACGTTACTCATAGCGGCTCCTAGTATTGTAACTCGTTCAAAGCAATATGATTGCTTTCCCTCCACCACTCAGTCTATATCATTGTCGATCACATGGACGTAATTACGATGAAAATGTACACAAATTATCACCAATGTAATGGACAATCTACTAATCGTTGTTTTAATCACATACACCTAATTCAATATCTTATCTACAACAATGCGATCAAGCTTTCAGAATCGTCTACTTCTAAACCGGTCGACAATAATCAAAAGCTTAAAATCTTTAATGACCCATTACCTAATCATGAAAAGTTGGCTATTGATTCCTCTACCAATCACACATATGATGTGATACCTCATCCCTGATCAACATCGCTTTAATTTCTTATCATTTTTGCTAATACACCACCGCCAATTATTAAATTCTCGAATCGTGTCTACCATGCTACATTTTCCTCTGATTCACTGCATATCAATGTTTCTATTGGTACTCATATAGTCAACAATACTATGGTTCATCCCTTCGTCCTTCCCAATGCATGCTCTCTAACACTCTTGCTAGCTATCACCTTTCCAATCTCTCAAATCACATTTTGAATCCCCAATTATTACGAACGTGTCATATTTCCCATTACTATTTGATCCCTTACTATATCAACATCGTTGCTCATTACATCTGAAATCAAGCACTTTGACATTGTCTTAGGTCTCCCTTAACTTCACAATGCACAAGTTATACCTTTCATGCTCCATTTATGTCTTGAGTTCATTCACAACAAGAAAGTTTTCACCATTAAAGGTATCCCACCGTCCACGCCATTACCTCGGCCCATTCTCCTTTCTGTTTCATCCCCAGTCATGGCATCTACACCTCTGCCACCTCTCAATCTACATCTATCTCTACATCTAGATCTTCCATCCGTACACGACCTACATCACGACCCAGTCATGTTTTCGGTCTATTATTCCACCCATCAACATAAGTTCCCTTCCCACAAGTGTTCTCCACCTCCTTTACCACATAGCTCTCCCTCACATACACATATTTACTCTCCTACACCTCCGATCCTAGACCATTGTCACACACATTCTCCCTCAAGTATACAAGCTAAAGGACCTCACTATTCACTATCGTCAGATAGCTATTCATCACTAGAACACTTGGGGGGAATTGTACTTCCCCCCCTCCATCATTATTGGTTATCTCTCTCATCTACTCTTAGCTTACTTTTTGTACTTCACACCCTGAGTTTCACAATAATTGTCTCCTAACATCTAATCTCAAACACATCCAATACCTTTACCACCCGATAATGTAATCTTGTTCTACGACTCATGCTTGACTGATGAGGGTACAATTCCTAAACGAACATCACGTCATACACATTTGTTGAGAGCAACACATCCCCTCTCATCTACACATCTTGTGTATCATAGCACACCACCACTTTCACACAACATCTACAAATCTTGGTTGTATTTTCTCTTGTTAGCTTATATTATTTACATGTTGCACTTTCTTTCATATGCTAGTTCAATAGTATGTCATTATCTTTTTCTATACACACATGTACATTCATGTGGTATCTTGAGGTTTGTGTGAGACTTTTACAAATTCTTACATGATGCATGATGCTCAACACCGTTCTTTACCAGTCCCACCAAATCTCGTAGGAGCATCTACCTTTACTATTCTAATACTCCACACTCACATGTCCTATTGTTACAATATTTAATTCTTCTTATCACTTACTTTTCATTGCCCTATACATGATTTGACATACATATTATCTTTCTAACAATGTGATGGTTGCTTCTTGTGCAACATTTGCTTTGGAGGATTCTATAAAGCCATGGTTTTTCATTACTTCTTATTTGTTATTGTTTATCTTTGTTTGGGTGTTATGCCCAATGTCATACTCACTCATTGTTTTATTATGGCCGCTTTGGCCATGATTGTTTTGTGACATTGTGAACAATGTCCCATGTATGTAACCCACTTTTCGGAGTACCTCTTGTCTTCATCATTACTTTCTACACTGTATTTTATTAAATCCTAGCTCTTTTCCACTAACACTTGATTGATTGTCCATATTATGCATGTGCCTTAGTTTCTACCATGCACATCCCCTACCCCTGCAGGTATCCAGCCTATAATATGCATATTAGTTTCAAGTCTGCTCGTTTGGGCCGCCTCCTCCTACATCAGTCGCATGCACCTCAAATGAGGAAAACTATATGATGAACAAATCACCCTTCCAAAAGCACGGTACTGAATTGGCAAAGGAACACAGTTATAGTGGTCCTGAATCAAACTTTGATCACAAACACAGAGCAGACACTAGTGCCTAGTATTTGACGGGAACAGTGTGCACTTGTGTCCCACTTGGGCCGTAATGTCCTAGGGGCAAAAATAAACAAACTATCAAATCAACATAATTTCAAATAGATTACAAAATGAATGTACATTATCAATCACTTACATTCAATTCCAAAATTTAATCAATTGGGTAAAATTATATTACAAATCGGTTTCAAATCAGAATGTGTCAATCTATAGTGACACTTATCATTTGACAAATGTCGTGGAAGTGTAGAAAAATATAGCTCTCCAACACTCTTCTCTTAACATGAGATCACCAATAAATCTCATCCTTGGCATGAGATCTCTGAAAAACCTCATCTTTGGCATTAGGATGCTCAGATACGTGGCTCAACCCCATCCGACAACATTCCTAAAACAAACAAGACGAATTTATATCCTATACTCTTTTATGCATCAAACATGTCTTTACAAGCGACAAGAAGTAGCTCAGATCAACAAGCACAAGATCCAACAACACAGTACTATGCATATGATTCACCCCCAAGGTCTACCTCCTTTTCCTAGTTGCCACACTTCACGATGAGATCACTACATGCTTCACACTACTACTTGTCAGCTCAGCATGCTATCAATTACACTACTCTCCGAATTAAAAGGCGCACATCTTTTATCTACATTATGTTGTCAAGTACTCACAAGCATAAAGTGAGGAAAATGTAAACATAAAATCTATGCACTTGGGTAAATTTGAAGGTCATAAAACATACTAATGTATACATGATTCCTAAATAAGAAAACTAGTGGTTTGAACTCCTTTTGCCCCTTTCAATTGCTTTATCTCTTACACTTTACTCGCTTTACACATCCTACAATTCTATTAACACTTGACTTATTTACCTTTTTATGACATAAGACATAAGACACTAGCGCACAATTCAGACATTGTCACCAATGCACTCTTGTCCCCCCTGAGCGCTCTTGTTTCTCTTTATCTTCTTCTTGCTCATTTTGGTCATTTTTTTCTTCTTGGTCACCTTTTAACACTTTGAGTCGACCTTTTAGTTGTCGATTACAAAATTTAAACAAGGGAATCATATATATATATATATATATATATATATATATATATATATATATATATATATATATATATACGTAATTATTTCCTCTAAATAAGGGGTCAAAAATTATAAGCATTATCTATCACCGTTTAAGCTTGTACACAGGCACAAGAGCACTACAAAGTATACATCTACCACTTTCATACCAAGGACAGGGATTCCATTAATCTACATACACTACATAGGAGGGGAGTTCATTTTTTTCCATCATGCACATTTTGCATACTCGATACACATTTTACATACTTAGGAAAAATCTAGATCTAGCCAACTATCATGGTGCAACTTGCACAAGGGCATTCTCGGGCATGGGACAAGGATACACACACACACACACATCAAACTACATGGAATCAAAGATGTAGTTCAGCTCTCAGTTGTAAATTCACTCTTCATAAGAAATAAAGAAGCCCACTTTAAGGATATTTATTGATAACAAAGGGGAAATATTTACCAAGATTGTCGCACCTCTTGTCGATAAGGACAAAAAGGGAACATGTACCTAAGATTATCAAGTCTTCAAGGTCACTCTAAGGAAGGTTATAAGAGATGTTGCAAAGAAAAAAGCTAGGAACTCAATTAGTACAATAGTTGATAAAGTGGATAACTATCAAGACACCAATGACCATCTAAGGGAGAGAGTTGATCAACTCACGAATCTTATTTAGAAAATAATCAATCCCCTTTAATCTTAAAAATCTACAAACCCTCAACTTTAGATAACTAATTTGGTCTTAATAAGTGATGCTAATGTGATAAGATGTATAGGCCAAACAACAAAGTAGTGGTCTAAGAAATTGGTCCAACAATCTATCTAAGTGATCATAGAAGCTCATAAGGAAATATTTAATTAAACACTAGATAGGTATCAAACTAAGTTAAATTTTTCCGTCAAAACTTACCCAAGCCTCAGAATTTCAAGACTGATGAGATACCATAATTACGAGAGATGTTATTAGTCAAGAGAAACGAGGGAATCAAACTAAACCTCTTATATTTGCAAAATTTATCTAGAGTATACCTACAAGTCGAATTGTCTACAAAAAAGTTAGATGGTCTAAAAAATATATAAAATTATTTGTATACGAAATAAAAATGTCAAGATATTTTCAGTGCACTTTGAATGGGGTGAAACTTATATCGTACACAAAAGATACATTTTATAGAAATTTCTCTTCAACTAGAAAAAATAGAAGTGTAGTGTGCATAGAGATGATGTGGCATGACAAGTGGACGAATGATATGGTCTCAAGTCACAAAGTTTTCTCTTGCAAAAAAAATCCTCTAGTCTTCAACATTTGATCTAGTTCCGACATGATGTGTTAAATGGGATCCAAACAACTAGTGGGGTCGACTCTTATCTAAGAGGGGGAACCTACATCCATTCTTCACATTGCATAGTGAAGTTTTTTTCTTATAAAACAATTTGAAGACCCAGTTTCCATACATTTGGGACTAAATGACAATGTTTTTCAAAGTTCATAATAGCCTTCTCAGGTGAGTCGCACAACTATGTCAACGATCTAAGGGCTGAGCCACCTTATAATATCCAACTCAATGCATTTCCAACTCTATGTCTAAGCCATGTCACTTCATAGACTCATTCATATCAACCAAGTCAATGGATCCAACACTTCATAGTTCACAAGCCAACCAAGAGTCAAGTCTATGCAATGAGCTATGTGCCAAGACCTACAAGTTACACAAACCAACAAATCCACCTTGCCACCAACGAGCCAAGAGTTGAGATCGAAAGGTGAGACAACTCAACCAATTCACGAGCTCAAATGTGAGTATACAAATCAGCAAAAATAGGCTCAAACATGACTAATAAAAAAATTGGACATGTTTACTTTTATTTTTTATTAATAGAATAAATATATCAAAAAAAAAATTCTTTAATTTTAATAATGTTTTGTTTTTCTTTTTTTTTAAGATACCTCTATCATGAGCATCTCATTTTTTTAATTTTCTTGTTACCACTTTGTTATAGTTTCCTTAAAAAAAATCAATCTATTCAAAAAAAATTCAAATGACCATGGGAAGAAAAGATCTTGATAGACATTACTGTTATGAAATGATGAAGAAAAGAAAATTACTTTCAAATGGAAGGTTGAAATAACAATTTATACCATGAATGTCACATTTTGCGTTGTAGATAGAAATTTAATTAATATTAAATAATTTTTAATTTTCATATTAAACATTTTAGTTTTTATATATGCTAATGTTTAAGTATCATTCGCAAACTATGTGTTCCACTCATGTCACAAATACAACATAAGCACTTCCAAAATCACGCCTCAACATCTCTTACATATATTTATGTAAAAAAAGTATGGGACTGATTATCATACAAATAAAAAATAATAAAACATACATCCACATATATGTGAAAATTTTGTCTGTATTTACACTGACATATATGATTTACTAACGATGATAAAGCATAATTATATTTACTGAAAAATAATATCCAATGCAAAATATAGAGCCATACATGTTGATAAACATGTAAAATATTTTCATGTATAGTACAACATATATCAAAACTTATTTACGAACATTTATAAAAAATTAAGGATTTACAATACAACATTTGATTGATTAAAGGCGAGTAAAATACATCTCCTTTGAATATAATTATAAAACATTAAGAGCATAGTGATAAGGCCAAAATATGTCTCATTAATGCACAATACATAATCTTATTTTACTCTCATTTTTATCAAGTTTGACTACATTTTGTGACTTTTGTTTAATCTAATGTAAGTTAAGATGTAATTGTCCATCTTCTGTTAAATTTAGTTCTAAAATTTATAAACTCTGTAATTTGTAACGAAGTGTGTGAAAATTCAATTTTTTTTTAATAAAACAAGTCATAATCAATTAGTGAACTGAGTATGAGGCAATCAACATGTTTTTGGGAGCCTTGGCTTCAATACGACTTAATTCCTGAACTTCCAAACTTAGTTTCGAAACTCTATCACACAATTGATACGCCCGAATTAGCAAGGACTTGACAAGGTCATAACTTGAGCTCCAGGTGTCCGTTTGAGTCCGTTTTTTTTTTGAAACCACGTGTTTTGATGAGACGAACGCAGTGGCAATCCACCCTACCGGTTGGGGAAAGTTTTCGACACGTTTTCGGGCCCTAAATCTGCCATCTTAAGGCCGAAAATTAGGATTTAAGTTATAATCTAGTTTTCTCCTATTTTTTAGCATTAGTTAATTTTAGTCTATTAATTGCATTGTGAGCTAGAAAGTTGGCAATTCCTCTAATTTATGGATGTAGAAGATGCGTGGCAATTTCTGTGCCCGTAGGAATAAGCATGCAAACTTACTAAGAATAACAGGTTCTAGTAAACTGCTAAAAATAGTAATTTTCGCCACCTAGAGTAGATTTAGTCAGAGTTAGCTAGAGTTTACTTGGCAACTCGAGTTGGGAGTTATTTTGCTATTTAGGAAACATTGTAATTCGTTATTTGATAACGAATAAGGAGATCTATTTTCTTTTGGAGTTCATTTTATTTCAGTTTATCTGGTTGTTCTTAATTTGGCTACATTAACAATTTATGAGATTTATTGCTTAGTTTCGGAACTCTTGCCTTTAGCTCTGGGACTTTCACAGTTAAATCAAGAATGGTCTCCTTTAGTTTCAGAACTTATCCAAAATACCAAAACCAATGGGAATCAATTATTTTAACGACATCCAATAATAAAACAATCAATGATTCTTTCAATCAGGAGCAACTCCGAAGATTTCCGATTCTTCATACTCGACGATCCAAGGATAACTTATCAAATAGTTGTACATCCAGTAAACCAAATTTAACATCTATTTTGGGCACTATTCTATTCCATCTGAATCAATAGAACTATCGCCTTAAATGCATCTTTAAAAGCATGTATATACATTAAGGAGAAGATAACATATACATACAAATATATAGAAAAAGATATAGAAAGATTAAGTACGTTTTTGTAAGACATAATATTTCAATAATAATATAGTCACTTCGTTTTGAGAGAATATCACTTTGTTAAATCCTAATTCAAGGTGGATCAACAAGGGCCCACTCATCCAATAACCACAATTCTCATTTTTATTGGTATTTATATTTTTAAAAGCAAATAGTATAGTTCTGTTAATTATGTAAGTACTTTTTTATTTTTTAATTTGAACTTTGTTATATACTTATCCCTACAAGTTTTATAGACTAGATTTTCATTTCCTTGCAAACTTTTCACAACATTTTCAACAATGTGTTTATTTCCAAGCAAAGTGTGTTTACTTCTACATTGTGTGTTTATTTCCAACAATCTATTTATTCTTGTATATGTATTTATTTCCAACAATGAGTGTTTATTTCAACAATTTTCTTTAACATATAAATATTAAGGATTTGACCATAGAATCCTAAGGACACTTAAAAAAAAAAACCCAAAAAATAAAATAACAAATACCTACAGTCAATTTCTAGATCACTAAGATTTTCTTGTTGCAAATAACTTCGGACACCCCCCAGTTTGAATATGACATCAACAAAGATTTGATTAAATGAAGGGAATAATAACACCCATCACATAGAGGAACAATGAACAGAGGAATAACATAATATAGTCCTACCTTCGACCCCTTAAGCCTCCCTTGTCATGGGCAAAACACGGGCAAAAAAACTCTTTGGTTTTACTCATTGGGAGCCATTAAAATTATTACCCTCATGGAGTAGGATGCTCCATATCTAGAAATCCCTGAGAACATTTAGGACAACACCAATAATAGACTCAAATATATGGTTATGGGTAGCTTTGGTGACCTCAAACCAAATATCAATCTTGCGTGAGATTGGTGCAAAAAAAAGTGGGCTTACAAGATGGAATTTTGGTCGCCTGTGAAGGTTAAGTCCTCTTTTGTTTCTAGGATGATTCGACCCTGGAAAGGGTGCTTCTGGGGGCACCCTAGATTTATGGGAAAGCAACTCTTAGCCTTGTGCAATGAAAGACCTGGGATGACTATGCAAAACTCTTTCACTGAACTTCCAATTTGGATTTGCCTCACAACTCTCCCCTTGGAGTTTTGGTAGCCTAAGGTGTTTTTTCAAGATAACAAAAGCCATGGGTGGTTCTCATTGTTGTTGATTCTAGTATAAAGGCTAGTTCCAAATTAGTATTTGCGAGGTTGTGCATCAATGTATTGATTGGAACCAAAGTGCCCGAGAAATGTTTTGAGGATACTTCCTATGAAAAATGTGAACACAATCAAGACCGAGAAGTCAAAAATTATTTGTGATAAATGCATAAAGATCAAATTCTAGGCAAAGTCTTACCATTGCGCTAATGAAACGACCCAATTAGAGGATGATGGAGAGCACCAATTACCTATGAACCAAGTTGATAATGATTCAAAAATTGACAAATCAATTAGTAAGGAGAATAACATGGAAGATGACGAAGAAGGAATTGCAAGCACCTTTGGGGAGAATGTAGCATTCGAGAAGCTTGGTGTTCGTGATTCTACATGCAAGTTTGGTGCCTACGTGGTGGAGCTAAAACTGCCTAGCCACTCTTCCTTCGTAGGCTCTAGCCCTGCAATTGCTCTATCGGGTTTTGGATTTGGTTGGTCAAGGTATGATCAATTGATGGGTCACATATGGTTGGGCACCCCTAACATGCGATAGTGGTTTAGTGGAGCGAGGATGGCTGGAGAACCATTAGGCGAGTGTCACAGTGGACAAGGAAAATTTTAAATCCCTGTCAAATTAATGTTGTTGGATCTAATGTTAGTTCTAGGTTAAAACATTGGGTAAATGTGGTGGGTGTCTATTCGATGCTATAAGAGATTGGGTCCTTGGGTTGGGGCTCACCGCTTAAATTTCAATAAAAAATGATGTTGACTCGAGTAGTGGCATGATGGATGTGGATGGTCAACAACCATTGGCCGTTTCACATAACAAGATTAAGGTGGACCTTAGGTTGAGCTCGAATAACAATGCCTTTGGGGCCATGAGTGATGGGAATTGGTTGACTTTGGTCCAACCCAAGCATTTCAATATGAGGCATTCTAAACAATTGGCTTAGAGTCAATCTTGAGTTGATTTGAGGTCATAGGGATTTAGCTTCTTTAGTCTTTTTTGGTGTGCTTTGGTCAATAGGGACCTAACTTGCCTTTATTGCTATATCTTTCGCTCCCTTTGTACTGATGGCTCAGAGTCGATCTTGAGTTGATTTGAGATCACAAGAATTTGGCTTCTTTAGTCTTTTTTGGGTGCTTCGGTCTTTAGGTACCTAACTTGCCTTTATTGCTATATCTTTCGCTCCCTTTGTGCTATTGGGCTTTTTGCTCATCTCAAAACCCAAAATTACCTTATCTAAAAATATATATAAACATGAAACATTTATGTCATTTACGTTTTTTATTAAACATTCATTTAACCCACACAATTAGTTGTGTGTGTATATTTGTATATATGTTTGTTTATCTTGAATATAAATATTTATAAAGTCATTTATATGTCCTATTGCATGTTATCATTTTTTTACATTTTATATTGGGTAAATTTGGTAAATTATATTTGATTATATTTTTTGTAAAATTTTGTAATACACAATCACATTTTATTATCATCCCATGCTATATGATTTGGAAAATAATCTTATAAAGTTCTATGCATTATCAATTTAAACAATAATCTATACTTATAGAATGTCACATACAAATTTAATAATGGATTGGCCACTAATCACAATTATATACTCGCCCATATAAACCTAGTAAGGCGCTGACCACTAATCATAATAAACACAATTTTTTCTGTATAAGAATTCAATTAATCTCTACAAACAAATCAACGTTTTAACAAATTTCTACATCCATGAAATTTCAAACAGATTTTGTATTAATATTTCCTTCACCTAACAAAAAAATACAAAACCATCTAACTCTATAAAACATATATCTTAAATGAATAATTACAATTAAACACTACACGTACTTCCCTATGACAAGCCTAGCCAATAATTATCATATGATATCCTCTAATAAACACTACCGCATTCTCACTTATAGACGTTTTGAACAAAAATAGAAATAATATCCTACCGTATTTCTATACCCACTTTATATTAAATTTTAAAACCGTAATTGTATATTTCTTCCCACTTTTCTTTAATATCCTACCATATCCCTATACCCACTTTATATTAATTTTTAAAACCGTAATTATATATTCTACCTCGATTGGAAAAAATTATTTTTCCCGAGTAATATAATTTCTGGCCGTATACCTTTTGGACTCTAAGGAGGAGCTGCTAGCACATTTCAAATAAAAATTGTAATCTATAATGTTATAGTATTTAATATTTAACGAAAACCATTTAGATAAATTTTAAACTATAAAAATAAAACCATCCTAAAATTTATATCTGCATTAAAGAGATTTTAAGCAATTCAAGAAAGCATGTAAATGGATACAAATACCAACAGATTTCTTAAATAAGATAATTAAATAATAATAGTTCACACATTATATATGTCACTTTATTTTGTGACAAAATACATTTAACCAATGATATTTAAATTCAGAACATATCCAAAAAAAAACACAACTAAATAACAATCATATTTTCAAACATGATATATGTCACCACATTTTTTGTTGTTCATAAATACATTTAAACAAACATATATCCCCCAGATTAATGTCGGAATGGTTAACACTATACATCCTTATCTTAAAATATTTAAATTCAAAACATTTATAGTAAAATAATAATAATAAAATATTTTTCCATTATGTGAGTCAATATGATTAATTAAAATGTTTTATAATTAGTTGAATTAATAAATAGTCTAAATTCCATCCAAAAACAACTATCTGCCATCCCATATGTTACGAGTACTAGTTGGATTATATAATTTCATTATACGAATTCGAAAACCATTAAGACATGCACAAAAAAATAATTTTTAAGAAAAGTCGGAATAAAATACAAATGAGTTGTATCCACTACATTAGATAAATCCTAAACCTGCAAAAGGCTGGGTTATCTCACCTGCAAAATACTTAAACAGCATCTATCAAGCAAATGATTTCAATCAACAGCAATGTGAATAATTTTTTACTCATTAACAATATGCACATTTTCCCTAGAAAAATATCAAATATATAGTACCATGTAAACACACACAATCTCTAAAAGCACAAGATACATCAACCTTATTCAATACCATCCAAATGCTCACTTTTCAACATTATACACACTGCCTTCAAAAAACTATCAAACAAAATTTTATATCAACCGGTGAATTTTTTTGTTGAAGTTTTAGCCATTGCCTCATCACCAAAACTACTAAAAACAGTTTATCAAAATTACTAGTTAATTATTCCTTACAAAACATTACACAAATGTCCACATCAGCAATCAAACTAAATATTTTCTACTTCCAAGTATACTTACAGACTTTTGTTCTCACAGACTGCTACATATAATAATTCTCTATATTTTTTGAAGTATGCACAAACTGCATGATAAATAGTTTCATTCAATTTTTATTTCCAGAAAATACATTTCCTACCGTTTTGAGATGGCTTTGGATTAGATCCATAACCTATAAAATCTTCAAACTATTGCAATACAGCTTTGGATGAGATCCTCCTCATTATTAATAAAATATTCTAACAATTTGGGAACATTGAAATATTGAATTCATATGCTTCATCGGGCTCATACTTCATTTTGTAAAAAAATAAATTCTTGTGTTTTTTTGGCTTTATAAATATTTGGAATCTCCTCCAAAATTCTGATCCATTACTGATCTACAGGATAGTACAATAGGATACTATAATATATTTGTATTTGTTTTCGTTTTCTGTGAAATTTCCGAACATACGAAAGCCTAAGATATTACATAGATAAATACATAGGGGGCTCTATTTATCTTGATTTCTTAAAGTTATCTCGACAGGGGTAGTAGACACTAAAAATGCAGCCACAAAGAGAACCTCCAGACTACCAAAGATATGTTCAAATACCTAAGCATTTACAATATTACAGATCTTGGATGACAGATCAAAGCTAAAGCATCTGTTTAGACAAACAAGTCCCTGCAAATATTGTAAATAACTTTAGTATTGTACAGAAGATTATATCAAAAGTTTAACCCTCTTTTAATATAAACGATGAACGATACACTGCAACCATACTTTTTTTCCAAATATAGTGATCCAGATGACTCAACTAATTTATCAATCTGGATACCAGCATACATAAGTGAATAAGCATGACAATAAATCAATGAGCCCCAGTATTTTAGGATTTAAACAAACCCTCTATCTTCTAAATTGTAAATGACTCGGTGTATATTTTAGAATACTATTTCAAAGTATATGGATCCGGATAAGGCAACAAACGTACTCACAAAGGCAGCAAACAATATAAGTGAATAAGTATGACAATAAATGAATAAGCCTCTCTATATTAGATTTTAAACAAGCCCTGTTAAATAGGTACTTTCTATTTTAGATTTTAAACAAATCCTCTATATTTTAAATTTATATAACCCTTCAGAATTTTAGATTGTGATAACTTCTGTCTTTAACATTTTATATAAACCTTCTGTATTTGAGAATGTACATAACCTTTGTTTTATAATATTAAATAAGCCCTCTATTTAAGGTTTTAAATTAATATTATGCTTTTGATGTAAATTTAAATCTCTAAACGCTGGGCCTGTGAAAAAAAAAATGTGATGAAAATGCAAAACAAATTTCTAAATCTTCAAAATTCTTTTCGTACATTTGAAGAAAAATTAAATCTTCGGTACTCCCTTCGTACATTTCAAGAAAAATACCTAAAAGTTATATGAGAAAGCCAAGGCACATGACAGTTTAATAAACCCTTGATTCTTTGTAAACCTTATATGTGATTCAGAAGATTACAGAATGAAAAAATAGAACCCTTTAATATGAAGGAAAAATCAATTCCTTCTTCAAAAATAAGGCAAAATCACTAACCTGTCTCTGTCTCCGTATCTATCTGTCTGCGTGTAATACAAATGTCTGGAGTCATTCTTTATCAAAACTGCCATTAATAAGAGTATCTCCTAAATAGATGGGAAAAAAACCAGGCCTTCACCATTTTCTCTCTCGTGATGTGTTGCAGATGTTAACCACACATAAAAGAAACACAAAAATTCCAAAAAAATCAGAACAGGACAGAACAGATAAAACTAAATAAATGGGTCCTGCACACAACATGCAAACCGAAACAGAAGCACAAAAATGAAAGGACACCGCCATCACAACACGCTCTGCGCAGATCTCAAACCCTCCAATTTTATAGTCATCTGTGTCTGGCGTTCAACGTTCACTTTTAGTGACCCGCAAACGTTTCATTTTTTGCTTTTTAGCCTGAATTGCGGACTCTTATCTGCTCCCTTGTTATAATTCATTTTTTTTTCGAGTCCGTGTACTCAAGTCTTTTTTACTTTTCATTTAATTTTTTGCAAGTCCGTGAAACTTTTGCTTTTACTTGTTGTACACGTCACACAAGGAGGGCAGATACGAAAGTATTTTTCTTGGGATGGTTATGTGCAGTTCCCAATGAATAATTCAACGTCCCATTTTCTTCCACCTCACGCCTCAAAACATTTCACTTTTTACTTTTACATCAAAAAACTCGAGTCCGATTTAAGTATGTATGTATTTAAGATAGTAGGAATATTTAGTTTATCTGAGTTGTATTGCGCGTTGATATTCCCTGGATGTCTATATGTTGTTGCAAAGCTCTTATTTTGCTATTGTCCATATTTTTGTAAGACACAATTATGATAGTCACCAAACTAAATCACGTTTCATCATTTGGTCAAACACCGAACATTTATCTATTAAAACTTTCAAATCTCAAAAAATTTGAACAAGATATATAACCAATATTATTTTCCAAAAAGTATGACTAAATCACATTTCATCATTTGGTCAAACACCGAACATTTATCTATTAAAACTTTCAAATCTCAAAAAATTTGAACAAGACCTATGACCAATATTATTTTCCAAAAAGTAAACTATAGAATTTACTTTATGAAGATAAAAATCAAAATCAGAAAACTTTTGAATCGCAAAAACTTTGAACAAGATATATGACCAATATTATTTTCTAAATAGTAAACTATAGAATTTACTTTATGAATAATAAAATCAAAATCAAATATCTAGGATATTAAATATATGGGACTGTAGAAAAATATCTAAAATCCGGCAACCTTTAAAATATCTAAAATCCGGCAAGATAATAAATATTGGAGCAGCCGAAATTTGACACTTTCCAGCGAGGGCATCTTCAAAGTAGACGCCTACTGGCGAATTAGGTTAAACTTCAACCACGTTGTTTCTTTGACTTGGGGTAGGGGAGAGACACCAATAGTGGTGCACCCTATGTTAGGGGGCCCACAAAATAAATTCTATAAAATGTGGGAGCTTGATTTTTTCACGAGCATGTAATTTAAGATTTTTTTAAATTACATATATTTTTTTGAATGTTGAATTAGAGGGAAAAATATATTTTGAATTTATTTAAAATTGTAAATTTTAGTTACACTACATTTTGATTAGGACCCATATTTGATCATGGGTGAAAATGGTTGAACATTTAAATTTTCAAAAAGGCAAATCTTACATGTCATGATATGATTGAATGTTGTCATGTCAAAAATGACTAATCACTGGGTACCTTTATGACAACTATTGGGTGTTTTGTATTCAAGACACTATATCCACAATTAGACCCCGCTCAACTATTGGTGTCTCTCCCCTATGAATTTAACAGATGAGGGGAAGTGCCGTATCAGTGGCTAGGGTGTTTAAAACAGACCTGACGATGTTTAACCTTTTGTAGGGGTGAATATAGCTCTTTAAGATATTTGTAAACATTCATAATTAGCAATCATACCGAGAGGTGTAATGGGAACATTGATATGATGCGGTGTAGAGAAGAGAAAAAAAAAAAGGAATAAAAGCGTTATAAGGGGAACGAAAAAGTTTAATATTGCATGTTAAAATGTTGGAGAGAAATGTAAAAACATTAAGTGAAATGTTACTTGAGGTAGGCAAAGACATTTTCATTTGAAGAGAGTTGATTAGGATTAAGTGCAAGTAGTCGTTCTTCATCCTTTCTACAAATTTGGACATATGATTCTCGAGACAAGTTGGAGTATCGTTAGAAGGTTATAGGAGGAGAAATACGAAGTCGATTAAGGCTCTTTACTCTAAAAATTGTTGTGAACGTTAGAGCTTGGAATTCTTTATCTCTAATGTCAACAATTGCTCTATCCAAAGTGAGCCCATGTGATTTATGTATTGTGAGTGTCCAGTCCATCTTTAGTGAGAGTTGACACTGAGATCCTCGAGAAATAGAACCTATTGGAATGTGTTGAGGATTGTTTGGACCTCATACAGGGCCAATATATCGTTCAAATTTGAGAAAAAAAAAAGAGAGGTAGTTCAGGTGAACAGGAACTGGGTGTGTAAATAATGGAAACCACAATGGAAATGGAGCCATTACAAGGTCGACATCTACCTATAGGTTTGATGTATACATCACCTTTTGGACAATGCAAAGAAGAAGTGTGGGTTGTAAATGGTCATCATAAAGGTCGAAGCAAGTTGTTTATCGTGTGTATTTTACTTTGCAATGGGAAAATGTGACGCCAAGAGAGAGTAACATTGATTTATTGTAATGGTCGACAAGATCATTTGCTGCAAACAAATGTGGTGTAGTTTGGAACTTTTTTATCTCTTCAACAGAAAAAATTATTTTTGTGTGTCATTAGTGTATCTCAGTCATGGAAATTTGGATCCGCATTTCGAATGTTGAGAAGAAGTTGACGAAAGGAAACTTGAGAAGGGTCTGAACCTTGATAATGGAAGATGGTCTGAAGGGTGACACATTTGTTAAATCCTTTCCATAGTGTTGTGTCCTAAGAATGCCCAACATACATGGGTACATCCTTCACGGGAGGAAGTTGGTCGAGGTCCCCACTAAAGATGACTGGCCTTGTTAGGAAATTAAGGTTAGTGTGAAACATATTGCTTGGGTGAAAATAATAGTGAGATGTAATAACAACTCACGTAGACACTAAAATTAGTACATGAGTTTATTTGCTATATGGTTGAGTTGGTTGAACAACTCGTATGAGAATAGGTACGAGTTGTTATAGAAGACAAATGAGGATCCCTATTTTATATGTGATTTTATCCCTATTATTTGTAACATGTTTCATATGAATCAATTAGAGAGTTTTTAAATGATGTATTAAGCTACAAATTCTTATTCAATTTACTATTTGGTATCAAACCAACGATTTTAAAAGCGAATATGAAATTTTGAGTATTGAATAGGGAAACTTTTTCATAATTTTTGGCTTCCTATGTACAAAATCCATACTTATGCAAGGAGTTTGGATAATCTTAAGATATTTTTGTATAGATTTACAATAGTTAAAACCTAGTTTACTGTTACTCTAATATGCATTCTTCCTTGATATGCACTCTCCCACAGTTCATTCTGCATTTGCTCAAAGGCTTGACTCAGATCGAGCGTGGCATTCACAACCAACACAATTTACCAAAATTTTGGAATAGACTTCTGGTGCATTATCATTCACTGTCGATTCTGAATTATACGGATCTACAAGTTCAGATATGTATTCTCCCAAATCGCCCTTAAGTTGGAACCACATTAGCATGATTCGCAACCTACCCATACGATTGAACGCTTGTTAAAAATTTAATCCTTCTTGTCCCTTCTATCTGAGTTGTGCATGAAGTCTCAAATCAATAGCTTCTATATAAACATGGCAATTCTCTAGTGCACTGAAAAAATGGGATATGCATCATACAAATATGTAGATCATATTTGATTAAAACTATTTTGTGAAGAATCGAGCCACATGTTTATATTGGTCAATGCATGCAAGGAGACGTTGAAGCCAACATTATTGCTAGATTTATTTTTCATCTTTGTTGACATCTCTTTGACAATCGGTTGTCTCTTGATGCGAGAGCATAACTTCCGGAGACCATAAATTTTGATCCGACAATAACCCCCTGAGGCCATAAGGCATGTTTTGTAAGTAAAAATTGGGGTCCATCTGAGGCATTTTAATTTTTATGGGTTTTTTTGTGTGTTTAGGGTTTTTTGCATTTTATGGTTTTCTTAGAGATAATGGGAAATAAAACAAAGATTGTAATCTTGTAAAATATTAGTGTGGATTCAAGAATGTGAAGTAAACTATTTTAAGGCTTCTAGAGTTTTACAAAATCGTGTGTGTATGTTTTGGAGGAATTTTGACCTCTTGTAGCTAGATCCACAATAATTGGTATCATAGTAGGATTTGGATCTAACGGGAATGATGATGTTAATTTAACTTACATTTGTTTGTTTGACTTATTACCTTTATTTTATATAAACATGGCTAGACTTGGAAGTAGAGGTTATGCCTAGATGAATAGGCATATGCAGGAGATAAAGAGACAAGTTGTTGAGCTCATAGGAGAAGTTACTAGCCTTAGATAGAGACATGCAAATGGGTATGTAGACCCAAATATTGACACTGAAGAATTATCTCAATTAAGGAATGAAGGAGGCAATGAAGAAGTAAATGAGAGAGATGAAGAAACATTGAATGAGAGGTCATTTAAGGAGAGACTGATTAAAGTTGTGAAGGGAAAGAATGACAATATTAAGATTAATTTTCCTAATTATGGTAGAGGGTTACGACTAGAGGAGTTTATTGACTAGTTGAATCACATGGAAAAATTATTTGAGTGGAAAAACTTTTAGAGGAGAAGAAGGTCAAGTTTGCATGTACTAAGTTGACTGGACATGCATTGATCTGGTGGAATCACCTACAAAATGAAAGACAAAGGAATGGAAAGGGTAAGATTTGAAATTGGAATAAAATGGTGAAGACATTGAAATAAATGTTTCTTCATGTAAATTATGCCCAGACACTATTTCAAAGGTTTCAAAACCTAAGACAAAAGGATCTCAACATCAAAGCTCGTATACGGTCAATGAATTTTACAAGCTATCAATTTGGGTGGAACAAAGAGAGTCTGAAGAACAAAAGGCTAAAGGTTTGAACATGGTTTGAGTTATAAAATGCAAGATGAATTGAGTATGTTCCAGATATATATCCTAGATGATGTTTATCAATTCCCATTAAAAGATGAAGATAATAACAAGAGGAGTAATTTTATAAGAGAAGTGAAGATGGGATCATCTTCATCTCTAATGAGAGGGAGGGGTAGATTTGATTCCACAAAAGGTGAATCCTCTAATGCAGAATCGCAACAAGAATCTTGTCAAGGTTGTGGTAACTACGAAAGAGGTAGGGGGTTTCAGAGAGAAAGAGGATATGGTAGAGGATGGGGTTGGAATAGCCCCCAAAGGTAGTATACTTGTTACCAATGTGGTGAAGAAGGGAACATAGCTTTTGAGTGTGTACGCTATCCTACAATTTTATTTAAATCTAAATGTACAACTATAAATGATATTTAGTAAAATATGAATGCTAAACAATTTATTTTATTTTATTAATGAAAGGAAAATGAGAAGGATAAGGTACCAACCTTGATCTTGTTTACCTTGTAGTGACATGAGACTGAGTAGCGTGATGAAATAGAAGAATATATTATCCAACGAACCACAGAAAAATGTAGCAGAGGTAGAACTGGTTGGACTAAGGCTTGGAGAGGGATGGGGGCACCCATGGGCAGTCCTGGTCTTATTTCTGGTCTGCAAAAGAGGTCAGGACCTATTTCCGATATGAGCGTTAGGATTTTTCACTTGTTTTCCTTTGGTCACGTGTATGTCTCACTTAGATCACCAAGGTACCTATAAACCTACAATGAAGAAAGCACCTACAAAACCCTCAAATAGACATCAAATCCTAAAAAATAAAGATGTAAAATGAGGGGTCAGACTGTCCTCAGCCACCACAATGGTGGACTTAAAACTGAGCGTTGCACTACATCTCAGACCCAATGTAGTTTTGTGTTCTTGTGTGTGCAATAGTGCTCCTAGGTTGCCCTCGCCAATGACCCAAATGGAAATAGCTAGATAAAAATGCAAATGTGTGGATGGAATAGAATGAACTCCCCTTCCTATGCAGTGTGTATATAGAGTAATGGCCCAAATGTAGTCCCTTGCTCTATGTAGATAGCTATCCCTTGATAAGAATAGTCCACCCATATAATGGTATGTATGTTGTGTTTATATAGGGATCTCTTGTTCAAATTTCAACACTAATGACCCGACATGCCGACTAGTACCTCAGGAGATGAGAGGGAAAACCAAAAATACCGACCTCAAATGTCAAAAATAAGATCAAATACAAAGAGGACAAGGGTGCCCAGGATGGACAGGAACACCTGATACTACTATCTAGACCCAAGCTAGTGTCCAGAGACAAGTGACGAAAAATGAGTGATAACTAACAGACTAGGGATCCCTGAGACCTGACAAGAATTGTGTGTATGAGTGATAAATGTGCAAGAAAAACAACAATAAATACTAACAAGACAAACAAATGGACTATGGAATGGGTCATCAGTGAATAATTTTCTTACACAAGATCCATATATAAAACAACATACTTGACTGTATAATAATAGTAGTAAGTGCATGATTTTGTGTCTACATTTTCCCTCACTTTATGTTGGTGAGTGAAAGCTATGTAACATAAAGTAGATAGAGATGCATACCTGAGAAGTCTGGAGAAGCCCATGTCACTGAAGTACATGAAGAGTGTAGTAGAAGTACATGATGAGTGAGAACATATAGAGCAGAGAACCATGGATCATGTGTTGATCCATGTGGTATGACGAGGGATGTGGGACCGTTATGAGAAGCACTAAGCGAAATAGATGATGTCGATAGTGAATGATTGGATATTGGGTGATTTTTTTAATGGAGATGTGATGGGGAATGGAGTGATCAATTCCCAACCTATTTTGTGTGTGTGTATGTGCAAAAAATAAAGGATTTGGGCATCCTACCACTAGAGGAAGGGTGTAGGGAGAGAATTCTAGTGTCTCTCCAACTTTAACCACATCCTTAAAAGATCTAGCCACTGTAGACGGACACAAATCAAATTTTTTTGATTTTGGATCCAATTTTTTTATCAAACGTGATAACCCATATAGGATTAGTATAGGAAAGGAAATGATGTCTCATTTCCCCCACTCCATGGGTGTCACCGAAATGTATTGCTTCCATGTTAGGTCATCTGGAAGTAGCCGTAAAATGTAAATTAATTTCCCATGTTAGGTCATCTGGGAATGTGGTGATGTAACTCCCAAGTTAGGTCATCTGGGAGGATAAATGCATTGTGTTATGTCGATTTGATGAATGTGTTGGTGAAATTCATATTGTCTTGAGTTGAATGTGTGTGATTGATTTATTGGTTGATTACTCATGGATAGATTTTACACTTGTTTCCCCCAAGTTAGGTCATTAGGGGGAATAGCTAAAAAGTGATGTGACATGTTATATGGTGTATGAGAAAATGTTCTGATAATGGTGGATTTTGAAGTGTAGATTGATCACATAGTGGTGTAAGGGGAATTATAGGATGACCCCAATTATATTCCCCCTTTCAGTGAAAGGGGGAGTGATGATGAGAATGAACGTTGAGCTGAAAGTAATCGTGTAATGATGTAATGAAATGTATTGATATCACAAAAGGTTGTGTATATTGAGTATAAATGATGATTAATAGGAATATAAATGTGTGTGAAATGTGTAGTGATACAGTAGTCAGGGAATTATGAAGAGAATACCGTAAACGAGATAAAAATCAGAGTAGGTATGCTCAAGATATGATGATTGAAACTATGCGATGTGAATTAGTTGAGGGAATGAACACGGCAAATGACTATAGTAAAGTGAGTAATGGAAAATTAATATAAATAGTAGTGTAAAAAGTGAATAATCAACTCATTTGTCTTTTGTGTGAGTGTGATAGTGAGCTGTGAGTGTGTAAGGATGCCGCAAGTTAGAGCAACATGACCAAGTCAATTCAAGATGGTGGTGACAGTTGTGGCATCGCGTATGACAATGGAGTTGGTAAGCATGATTTTTTTCTGAAAAATGTGGTGGTAGTAGTCAGTTTGAATGAATTTTTGTGAAATTTTTATTTTTGAATTTCTCATTCTAGACCTGGACAAAAGTGGTGAAGGTGCTAATGACCTTTGGGACAGGAGCACCCAGACATGGGCACTAGGTGTCCTACTCATGGGCACCCCAGTCCTGCTTCTGGGCGCCCATGTCCAGAGAGTGTGAGTTGAGTCTAGAGTGATGTAAATGTGAAAGTTAGTGTGTGTTGATGTTGTAGGTGAGTATGTTTGTATATGGATGAAGTGTTCTAATGTTGTGTTTGTTATTGTTTTGTGGTGCATAGAGGGATATCCATTCAATAGATTTTTGTGGAGGCCTACCATTTGAGTACATTGCTCGGATTGGGGTTGTTGGATGATGAGTGGGATGTTTTGGACCATGACGGCCTACGGCACATATTAAGGATGGGGGATGTGCCCCATAATATGTCTATTCTTACAGCTCTATGCAAGAGGTGGTGTTCATATACATGTACTTTTTGGTTACCTATAGGGGAGGTGATAGTCACACTAGAGGATGTGTATCGCATACTGCAATTACCTACGGTTGGTGAGAGGGTACATGTTATGGATGTGGATGATATGTAGAGACAAATGAGGGATACTAGGTGGTATTTTTTGGGGACTCGAGTTCCTACCGAGGCCCATATTAGCCTAGATGTTATTATGAGATTAGGGGTTCCACGATTGTAGAAGTTTATTGTCGTGGTGATAACATTGTTGATTACAGTGGAGGGTGGTGGTGTAGGAATCTTATATAAGATGCATGATATCTACCACCGGATAGAGGAGGAGAGCACTAGGTATGCCTGGGCATGATGTGTATTGGCCCACCTGTATAGATATCTATACAAATTTACACATGAGGAGCATGGGGGTGGCATTGGAGCTACGACATTGTTGCATGTATGGGCCTACGAGCATATTGCAGTATTGAGGCCATTTGGTGGGATGAGGAGAGTGGGCCAAGTGAGATATATTTACATGTAGGTGGGTTGGTGTACGAGGCAGGAAGATGGACATAAATACCTATAGAGCTATGATAGATCGTATGGGGCCAAAGGCCATTATATGGAGGCCATACCGAGACTATGGAGGATGGAAAGAGGATCTAGTAGAGCTTTGATGTGTATGTCGTATTATGTGGGTAGAGGATCGGTTTCAAGGGGGTGGCCAAGTTATTTCAGGTTGAGCGCATTTCACGATAGTTTGGCATGGCCCGGGATGTACCCCTAAAGCCATATGTATTGGTTAGATCTATTAAGGCACCAAGGAGGGTTGGAGCAAGACCAGGGCCCACATTAGGCTAGAAAGTACCTCCAGGGATAGATGAGGAAGATACGGTGATAAATCCAATAGATGTAGATGATGTGGGGTGTACAAAGGCATACTGTGCATGATGGGCCTCACATCGGAGGTATTTTTATTTCTAGTTTTTTTGGATGTAACGAGGTTACCACCAGGAGGAGGAGTAGAGGGGCAAGCACCTACCCCTCGGTGGTATAGCGGTGGCAGTAGATGAGTGTGAGTATTTGTATGGTTATGTTGTATGCTTTATTAATTTTTTATGTGATGGTCATTGTTATCTAATGTGTTGTTCTTATGGTTGTAGGTGATACGTATTGGTCATTGATTATGGAAGAATATATCCACATATTGACGCAGAATGTGCCCATCGACATACTCACGGTTGGAGGCATGTTATAGCAAGTAGATGATATCGTGGGTGAGCATGCCCATTTGTTAAAGTCAGTGGCGATAGCAGCAATAATGTGTACCATGTTGTTGAGCAAGAGGGATAAAGCGTGAAAGGAGACACGACAACAAGCTAGAGAGGTGGCAGGTGGAAGTCCTCTAGCGCATGATGTATTTTCTCATTTTTTTGAGTTACAGAGTTGGTTTGCGGAGCATTCGGTGGAGAATATCCTATTTTATAGACATATAGAGAGATATAGGGGCCGAATCGAATGAGGCAATGTAGGGTGAGCAAGGAAGCTTCTAGTTCTAGAGCCCTTGTATTGATAGATAGTGATATTGATGATGAGATTTGATTTATTTTGATGTATTGATGTAGGGGGAGTTGCCCCACTAGTGATGGTTTTTTTTGTAACTTTGATTTTGATCGAGATATATATGGACCATTTTCATATGTTGTTATATTTGATGTTTAGTGATGGTGATTGAGGTTCGTACATGGATATATGATGTGTTGATGATTGTCATTTTATTGGATGTTTTGATATTGTGAATATTGTGTTGTTGATTTGATTTTGCAATGTACAGTTGTTGATGATGATGATATAGTGCATAAGGATGATAGATAATGTACGTGTAATAGACAAAATGATGAAAAAGTGCATTGTGTACATGAATAACATTGTGACGAATAGTAAAATAAAAATGAATGATGTGAAAAGGTATGATGTTAGTATGATAATAGGGGGGTGTAGTGAAATGATGAGGTTCATTTATATAAGTTAGTAGTCAAGAATGAAGAAAAGGGAGGATAATAGTTGATAATGTGTGCTAGATGATGCCCCCCAGTGTATAGATGATAAGGTTCATTGTAATAGAATCCCTCGGCAGTCAAGAATGAACCATAAGAACATGAGTGCATCATCTTGGGTAATGTGGTATAAATCACCTACTAAAGACCAAGCCAGCATGAAGCCTTGGAAGAATGTGGAATGAAAGCACCATGAGTGTATGAGCCAAACTAAATTTCATGTGGAATGGTGCTAATGATGGGTAATGTAGTGGTGAAAAGTGGGGGTGTCGAGGGCTGTGGAAGCCAATGTGTAGTAGTAGCATGACATAATGGATGAGATGGTAGAGTGGTGGATGGGTGAGATGGAGAGTGTGCATGAGTAATAACCCATGGCGGTGGATAAATAATGACATTAGAACTAGATGAAGGAGATAACTCAATTAGAGTAACAACATGCCTATGAGGGAGTGGATATATAGACCGCTCATGTGAGCGAGAGGCAAAGGAAATGATGCCCTTATCTTCTAATTATTGCAAGCGATCATGAAGGGCATAACAATCATTTTCCTATGGCCATTGATACTGTGATGATTGCAGTAAGGTCTGATCACACTTGTGTTGTAAAAAATGTGGTGGATGGTACTGATTATAAGGTAAGCAAATAAAAGTGCTTCCTAAGTAATGTATGCATCACATCATGAGGTCTAGCGTGATGAGAAAAATGTAACGGTTCTTGTGAAACAATAGGAGTATGATGTGGAGCCTCATATGGAGAAGGAGTGGAGGACGTGTAAATGGAGTAGACTGAACATGTTTGCAAGATAGAGGAGATAGAGACTCTGAAGGATGCTCAACAAATGGGAGCAGAGAAGAACTAGATGATGTAATAGTAGTGGAAATAGGAGGAGGACATATAACATGTGTATCAATGAGATCTTGTTCTAAGTCAATGACTTTATAGCATAAAAGTGTGAATGATTCACATGTGTCATATTGTAGTCATTGTTTTAAAGGAGGAATCAAACCACGGCAGAAGATAAATTGTTTCTCTAAGTCAATAGGTTGGAAGACTAGTTGGTGCATGTAGACATTGAATCGTAAAATGTAATCAATGATAGGTTCTATTTTTACCTGATGTAAGGTATGTAGATGATCATATGTGACTCTAGGGATGTTTTTGATATGAATTAATGAAGAAAAACTTAGTCCATCTCACAATAGGTACTAATAGATCAAAGGGCATATGCATGTACCATTGGAGAGCATCATCTGTGAGACTATGGCGAAAAGTTTAAGTAATAATAATCATTGGAATATGAACCCATAGTCATATGATAATTCTTGAGATACAAGTATGGATTTCCAGTACCATCAAAACATGAAAATGTAGGCATAATAAAATCCTTAGGAAATGTTGAGTTGTGGATATATTTGGGAATATGGTTTTCGTGCAATGAATTATTGTCAATGGAAGCGTAATAGGCCTTGCTTTCTAGTGTGAGAGATTGGACCTGAGAATGTAAGTGACCAACAACATGCATGAGGGACAAGATATCAATGTGAGGAATATCAGAGGATGACAATAATGTGTTAAGCGCTTACAATTTTTCATTATTAATAATCATAGGAATATATAGGGGAGATATAGGAGATTTCGATGCTAAGGGAACACTAGATGTTGGTGCCGAAGAAATAATAGGTGGTGAAGGACATGGAACATCCATAGAAATAACAGGACTAACATCAGAAACATCCATGGGGGATGGAGCTGAAGCGATAGGAAGAGGTGAGCCAATAGAAGGAGATGAAGTGAGAGGAGGAGATAAACTAATAGATGGAGATGAAGTGATAGGAGGAGATGAAGTAATAGAAGGAGATAATGCATGCATATTAATAGATACATTCTTAGAAGAAGATGATAGTGGAGCGAGGGATTCATAATCAATAGTATGTAAAGAAGTGGAATCATGACCATCAAATGTTTCATCGAAATCAAACAAAGATTCAGATAGAAGGATATCGTTAAGCATATCATCAACATGGAATGAAGGAGAGGGAGAACTATTATGTGATGTGTCATGCGAAATATTTTCAGAAATGGAAGGAATATGATAAGTAACTATAGAATCATCAAAACTAATAGGAGTAACAGAAGCATGCACATGTTTATTGTTATCAAGATTAAACATGAAACTAATAATGTCATCATCTAAGTTCTTATTAGAAATAACAGAAGGTGGAGCATGGATAAATGAATAACAAGACATACAATGAATAAAACTCATCGGATCAAAAACAATTCTAATAGTATAATTATCAAAGTTAGTAGGCACATTACATTCATTAGCTAAGAGTTGTTGAGTATCAACCAGAAGAGTGACATCATGATATAGGGCATCGAGTTCAACTATGGTTGCCTCATCGTAAATAGGATTAATACTGACAAGAGGCATGACTATCCTAGGAGGAGAAGAGCTATCCTTAGCTATTAGGTTTTTAGTGGATCTTAGGGAAAATAGTTCTAAGCTACGTGTTCACCAAAATGATTCAATAAAACCTGAATATTTTATTTAAATCTAAATATACAACTATAAATGATATGAAGTACAATATGAATGCTAAAAAAATTATTTGATTTTATTAATGAAAGGAAATGAGAAGGATAAGGTACTAACCTTGATCTTGCTTACCTCTCAATGACCAATGACTGAGCAGTGTGATGAAATAGAAAAACAGAATGTCACAAGGAACCACAAAAAATGCAGCAGAGGTGGAACTGGTTGGACTAAGATGCCTAGAGAGGGATGTGGGCACATGTGGGCACTCTAGTATTGTTTCTGGGTGACCTGGTCTGCAGAAAAGGTTGGGACCTGGTTCTGATATGTTCGTTAGGGTTTTGCACTTGTTCACCTTTTGTCACATGTATGTTGCACTTGGATCATCGAGGTACCTGTAAACCTACAATGAAGAAAGCACCTACAAAACCCTCAAATATACATCAAATCCTAAAAAATAAATATGCAAAATGAGGGGTTAGACTGTCCTTAGCCACCACAATGGTGGACTTACAACTGAGTGTTGCACTACATCTCAGACCCAATGTAGTTTTGTGTGCTTGTGTGTGCAATAGTTCTCCTAGGTTGCCTTCACGCCAATAATGCCAAGATAACGGGTAATAGCTAGATAAAAATGCAAATGTGTGGATGGAATAGAATGAGACTCCCCTTCCTATGTAGTGTGTATGCATAGTAATAGCCCAAATGCAGTCCCTTTCTCTATGTAGATAGGTAGCCCTTGATAATAATAGTCTGCCCATATAATGGTATGTATGTTGTGTTTATATAGGGATATCTTTTTTGAAATTCAACACTAATGACCTGACATGCCAACAAGTACCTCGAGAGATGAGAGGGAAAACCAAATATACCGACCTGAAATGTAAAAAAATTAAGATCAAACATAAAGAGGACAAGGACACCTAGGATGGATAGGAGCTCCTAGCGCTACTATCCAGACCTAGGTTCTAGTGTCTAAAGACAAGTGATCAAAAATGAGTGATAACTAATAGACAGGGATCCTCGAGACCTAACCAAAACTGCATGTATGAGTGACAAGTGTGTAAAACAAAACAATAATAAAGACCAATAAGACAAACAAATGGACTATGGAATGAGTCATCAGTGAATAATTTGAGTACGCAAAATCCATATATAAAATAACATATTTGACGATATAATAATAGTAGTAAAGTGTGTGATTTTGTGTCTACATTAACCATAGATAAAAGATTCCTAATAAAATTTTTGATTGGGAATACCTACAAGGATGAGGTGTCATGTGATGTTATCTCGATGGATGCATACCATATATTGTTGGTGAGGCCTTGCCAATATGATAGAAATGTTACGTATGATGGAGGGAAGAATATTTTTACTATTTGGAAGGATGGTGTAAGTGTGGCCGTGTTTCCCTTCAAGGAAGAAGAGAAAATTGAGGGCTTGTTAGATACAAAAGAGTTTGTTACAGTAATGGAAGAAGTGGGTTGGTGTTATGCATTGATGGTAAAAAAGGTGGAAATAGAGGCCTTTGGTATACTTGATATGACAACAAAGGTACTAATAGAATACACAGATGTCATACCAAATGCGCTACAAGATGGGTTACCTCCAAAGAGGGATATATAACACCATATTGATTTGATCCCAAGATCGGCCCTTCCGAATTAGGTAGCCTACAGGACGAGCCCAACATAGAGTGAGGAGTTGAACATATAAGTGAAAGATATGATACAGAAAGGGTTAGTGAGAGAAATAATGAGTCCATATGCAACTCCAACACTATTGACTCCCAAAAAGGATGAAGACTAGAGAATGTTTATGGACAATAGAGAAATAAATAAATTCACAATTAAATATCAGCTCCAAATTCCAAGATTACATGATATGATTGTTGGACATTGTTTCTTGTTAATGTCATTGATGTCAAGTGTCATTTATGACAACGGGTGTCAATGTGGCTTAGGTGTATGTGTGAGGTGTCATCCATCATATAAAGTTAAGGTTGATTGGAAGTGAAGAGATAAGGTTTTTTTAATGTCATGGTGTCTTAGTGCATGATCAAACAAGTATGGTCCAATAAGAATACTTTAAATGTTGTCAAAATTTTACATTAAGTCTAACATGGCTAGTAATATGTGTAAAAGGTTGTAGTAGGTATGCAAGGTGATGTCAAGGTCGGTTCTTGAAGATCATGTGTTGGTTCAAGTCTAACTAGGCCTAATCCTTGACCTAGATCAAGCACATGAGATTATAGCATGAAGAATGAAGTAGGGTAGACCATGGTATGCATGTGGAATGTTTCAATAGATTTCTCAACATGTCTATTTTGTGTATCAAGTTAAGAATCGGGTTTCAAGTGCATGTACAAGGTCATTTTGGAGCAAGACTATGAAGACAAGGCATGTTTGCATGGGTAAACAATTGTGGTTAGAGAGTTTTAGATGTTTGTAGGTAAAAATGAGTGTTGGACATCATTAAGGAGGATTTTTAGTGCTATGGTAAAAGTTTTAGGTCAAGTGGAACAAGACAAAGTAAGAAAATCTAATTTTATCCCTATCAAGTTCTTAGAAGTGCAATTCCCAGCTCAAGGTCAAGTTTGGAGTGCTCATTTGCTCGTAAAATATTTTCATGGGATTTTGATATTTTCACCATAGTTTTGGCATGGAACCAAGAGGTTTTTTATATTTGGAATGAAGTAAAATGATGTCCTACCATTTATGAGCAATTGTTAAGAAGATACGTTTATATAAAACCCTAGTTAAACCCTAACAACATAGCGATAGAGGAAAATTGATATGTATGGCCATGAAATGAATTGGGAAAGCTAATGTGATGTATCAAGATTATAGAGAATTTTTCTGAGCTCATTTTGGTGGTGGTTTCATGTTCTAGGTTTTTTGGCAAGTTAAAGAAAACCCCTCATTTTATGGAAATTTACATGTACAAAGATGACATAAAGGTTTCATGAAATGAAACAAAGTGTTACATAAATATTGGGAGGTGTTTTAGATGGCCATGGAAAGTTTTGGATAGTTTTAGTGGATAAAATCCAAGAAACAATTCCTCCATGTTGCCTTGTCGTTAAAGGGCTAGAAGGTACAAAACCAGTTTTGTCATTTAAAGGTGTGTTTGATGTTTTAGTTGATGTGGTTGTATTAGATGATCATGTTTAGCTACTAGTGATCCCATCACATGTTATATCCCTTGGTATTATCTAGAGTGATGGATTTTATCTTAAACCCTAATGGCCTAATCAACCCTCTTAGGCTTGCCAAAAAGACCGTATGATGGATCATGTATGCAAGAGTGAATTTCTCCAAATGATATAGGGTTGTGAGTGCTTGGAAAGGTTTTTTAGATCTATGATGAAGTGTTCCAAGTGGTTTAAATTCTTGGAATTCTCATTTGAGGTGTTGGATCTTGTTTTACTCAAGACTGGTTCATGAGGAATAAAACCTAGTTTGAGCAGTTTGAGAAATGTAGCTGGTTGAGTTTGTTATGCCCTAATTTGGAGGATTCCATGAGTTGTTCCAGATGCCTGATGATGAGATATTTCCATTGATATGTTTTATTATCCTTGGTAATGATTTTTGATATGCTAAGTCATTATATTTTTAGGAGTGATGCTTTGAGTGCTAGAGACCTAGTTGTTTTTATTGATCTTTGGTGTGTTTCATGATGAAGATTGGTGTTGTAGTGGTAGATGAGCTTGTTGATGATTATGAGGGAGTGTTGATGATGTGTGCAAAGATTTTGTAGGTTTGGTAGAGTTTCTTTTTATTTTGTAAGTTCATCTCTGAATGTTGGTGTTGTGTTACTAGGCCTAATTGAGATGTGTGGTGTGTTTAGGCCTATCTCGACCCTTTGTGTTGGGGTTAAATCATATAAAAGTGTTATACAGATCTATAATCAGATAAAGCATACAAGCAATGAATTCAAAAATAATCGAGAAGATAAAATAAACAAGAGAAAAAAAACACCAAATTTAACGTGGTTCACTCAGTGTGGGCTACGTCCACCAAGAAATGACCAATAATATTATTCAGTGCTTTAGAGAGGAAATACAATGAAGATTTGTTGTCTTCCAACACCTCACAATATGTTCATCTATTTTCCCTCACTCAGCTACTCTTTATTTCTAACCAAGAAAACTTACATGTAAATAATTACTATTTTCTTATCTCTTACCCTCATACAATGCATACTTGCATATATAACTATTATGGGCAGCTAACTATGCTTTTATAATCAATAAATAATCTTTTAAAGTAAGTGATTTATTTTAAATCTCATTTAAAGAACAAAGCACCATTGCACAAGTGAGTGATGTCGGTTCCTTCTTGACCGATGTCGTTCACTTCCTAACCGATGTCGGTCACTGTCAAAACCAACAACATGTAAAAGTAAGTTTCTTGTGAAGCAATTAAGCTCCACAATTAACAATATCCCACTTGGAGATCAATTGTTGCACTGTACTGTGCATCACCATCCTTGGTTTCTTTTCCTTGGCTCGTTTCTTCCTCTTCAAGTCTCAAACTTTAAGACCAACATAAGTGGCTGGTGAAGCTCCAACTTCTCCCTTACCAATGGCTTTGTTAGCATGTTTGTAGGGTTCTCATCTGTATGGATTTTCTGTAACTTCAGCTGCCCATCCTATAACACCTACCGTATGAAGTGATACCTAAACTGAATATGTTTCATTCTTGAATGAAATGTTAAGTTCTTTGCCATATGGATCATGCTCTAACTATCACTGTATAATCTGTAATCCTCTTGCTCCTTATTCAACTCTTTCATGAACTTTCTCATCCACATCATCTCCTTGCTAGCTTCTGTAGCTACAACATACTCTGCCTCTCTAGTAGACAAAGCCACAACCTTCTGCAATTTTGAAATCTAGTTAATTGTCGTTCCACCTACTATGAAAACATATCCAGTTGTGCTCCTCCTACCATCTAAATCTCCAGCCATATTTGAATCAACATACCCACGTAAAGAAGTAGCTGAACCTCCATAGCATAACTCCATGTTGGATGTCCCTCTCAAGTACCTGAGATTCCATTGGACTGCTTTCTAATGTTCTTTACCTGGATTATCCATAAACCCGCTCACAACACCCACTTCCTATGCAATGTATGGTCTAGTACAAACCATGACATACATAATACTTCCTATTTTTGAAGCATAGGGAGCATGTGCCATGTACTCAACCTCCTCGTGTGATGAAGGACACTGATCTTTGCTCAATTTGAAGTGTCCATCCATAGGTGTACTAAGAGGTTTTGAATTATGCATGTCAAACCTTTTTAACACCTTATTGATATAAGCTTCCTGAGACATATACAACCTCTTGTTTTTCCTGTCTCGGTGAATTTGCATGCCAAGGATTTTCTTTACAACTCCTAAAACCTTCATTGTAAATGTGTGAGCTAATCTTTCTTGAATTTTACTAATGTCATGCATACTAGATCCTGCAATCAACATATCATCCACATATAATAACAAAATAACATAGCTCCCATTTTCAAGCTTCTTAAAATAAACACAATGGTCAGATTCACATCTCATATAACCATGCTCGTGCATAAAATAATCAAATCTCAAATACCATTACCTTGGAGCTTTCTTGAGCCCATATAAGATCTTTTTCAATTTGCACACAAGTTTCTCCTTACTCTTAATTTCATAACCAAGCAGTTGCTACATATCAATATCTTCCTCCAAAAAACCATGAAGAAAATCCATCTTAACATCAAGTTGTTTTAAATGTAAATCTTCTGTTGTAACCAAACTTAGAATAGTAAGAATAGAAGACATCTTAACTATAAGAGAAAAAATATCATTAAAGTCAATACCTGATTTCTGTGTAAATCCCTTTATCATAAGCCTCACCTTGTACCTTTTCAGTCCACCCTCTTCTTCCTTGATTCTGTAAACCCATTTGTTCTACAGTGCTTTCTTACCTGCTGGAAACTTGACCAAATCCCATGTCTGATTTTGTTCCAAGGAGTCCATCTCCTCATCCATGCCATACTCCCACTGTTCATGGGTATCTACCTACATTACTTCTTCAAATATTTTTGGTTCACCACTATCAATCAATAATAAATAAGAAAAGGAGGGTGAAAATATTTCTGGAGGTCTGTTGGTGCAAAATCACAACACCCCTAAAATATGCAACTTGATGGGTTGACTCCTTAGTGTGACTGCAAAACATGGAGTATCTCTCAAAGTGTGGGACTTTGTGAGTCGAGAGAACTCTCCAGATGAAGGTCAGCTCCTATTCCTCTGTTCAGGTGCACACGTTCATATTTGCAGAGGGTCGTTCTAAATCCTACTCTAACTTGCCAAGGAGACAGGGTTAAGGGAATACAAGAAAGGAAACCTAAACTAACAGAGGTGATGCACCAAAGGAATGCTAAACATTTGCATTGCTTTTAAACATAAACCATTAAAAGTGAAATAATATCCATGCACATATGACCAAGATTGCAATGAGGGATCAGGAAGAATCAATACAACATAAGAGAGGGTTGAAATCATCACAGACTTATTCTATTGCTCTAAGAATTGATACAGTACATTACAACAGCCAAGAGGTAGAAATTGCATTACAATTTGGATGGAGGGGTTCGAGGCTCCATGAATTTTCCTGCAGAGCAGAGAAAAAGGGAGGGTGCAAAGCAAGAATGTCCAACCCTTTATAATGAGCCAAGCTCTTACCTTTATAGATGAAGAGAAGAGAGGAGAAGAAAAGAGGTGGGAAATCTGATTTGGAAGCTCAGCTATGAGCCATCAATGCCCCTACAAATCTACCCACAATCTGTCAAGTTTGCCTCTCCATGTCTTTTTAGCGTGTTGAAGAAGGAAGAACAACAGATCAAATCAAATATGATCTGGTTGTTGAAGCAATCAGGTCATATATTAATGGAATGAAAGACATTTTCCCATTTTCACCCACCTAACCTTGTCAAAATTAAAGTTTCAGGATCCATGGTGGTAGAGGAGGTTGAGACCTTTCCAATGGTACCAATTTTTTTTGAATTTCGAGCACTAGATCAAAAGATATGCCCATTTGAATGCTTTAATCGGATACGTACAAAAATGGCGAAAAAATAGTTTTGCAAAACGGGTCCGTGGGACCGAAATTCACTTTACACCTTTTGCACAAAAATTACAAAATTGCAAAAAATGCCCCATAGCCCCGCAAGCCTGCAATTCACTTTTGGAAAAAATTTCCCAAAAATTCATCCCCGGGCCCGCCAGCCTGCATTTTCCACTTGGGCGAAAAGTCTTCTCTAGGCCTGCCTGCCCGCTTTTGGTAAAAAAACCTTCGAAGGCCGGCTCCCCGCGTGTAATTTAGGCCTGACACGTGGCTTCTCTAAGCATCAGCGGAGGTGTGGCTTACTTTTATACTTTACGCCTTTTCGAAACAAAAGTAAAAAAATTCAAACTGCCTCCGGCGACCCGCCTTCCTGGCCACGTGTCCCTTTTGTTTGGCGAGGTCATATGTCTAATCCTTGACACATGGAGGCTCAGTGCACATTTGGGACCTACCCCAAGATTTTACCTTTGAAGTTGCGCGGACGAGGCACGTGGAGGCTTCCGCTGACCCTTCTATACTTAGTTGATTTAAATAGCTGGCTCTGTCCCCTTTTTTACTTTTGGACACGTGGCGAGCCTGCACTTATTTGGAACTGACCTTTAGGTCTGACGTTTGAAGATGTGCCGATTGGACACGTGGAGACCTCCATTATCTCTTCTTTCCTTAGCTGATTCAACGACCGTCTTTGCCCCCATTTCAGACTTGGGACACGTGGGAGCCTCGCGCTCATTTGATTCTCTGCTTTGGGCTACGCCTTTGAAATTACGCCGATGAGACATGTGGCTCTTCCACATCTTAGCTTTGTTTCTTTTATACTTAGCTGATTTGGGCCTGCTGCCTTTCTCGGTCCCTGACTACGTGGCAGACTAGCTCATGTTTGAGTCTTCACTCTTGGTTCTTCCTTTGAAATTACGTCGATATGACACATGGAGAATTCCGCTGACTCTCTTATACTTAGCTAATTTGGGCTGGTTCAACTTTCGCGTTCTTGACTACGTGGAGGGTTGGCGCTAGTTTGGGGGACTACCTTCGAAGTTGATCTTTGAAGATGCACCGAGCTGACGCGTGGCACCTTCTGTTGGCTCTGCCCCATTTTGACTTTTCAACTACTGACTCTGTCTCCTTTTCAGACTTGGGACACATGGAAGCTCTGCGCTTATTTGAGGGACCGCCTTTTGCTTTGCCCCTTGAAGGTGCGTCATTGAGACATGTGGAGGCTTCTACCAACACTCTTATACTTAGCTGATTAAGGGCCTCAAGTGAATACTGCCTCGTCGGGTTATGGGACACGTGGAGAGCTGGCTCTAGTTTGAGTCTCTGTCTTGGGCTTTCACTTTTAAAATTGTGCCAAGTTGACACGTGGCTCCTTCGGCTCGTTATACTTTTCAATTTGGGACCGAATCTGTCCATTTTCAGGCTGGGATACGTGGAGTGCTCCACGCACATTTGGGGTCTCTGTTTTGATGTTCCCTTTTGGAATTGTGCCGAGCTGACACATGGGGCCTTCCGTGAGTCTGCTATTTTGCCCCGAGTCGACTCATATGTGGCTAAGTCTGAAAACTTTGAACCTTTTCTTCTATTTTTCTCCTTTGAGCCTCTGGTTTCTTTGATGCCATTTGCCCCCTTTCGACCCTACTCCTCCATTTTTGAGTCCTTCTGCCCCTTGATTTTTGGATTTGAATGTGAGCTCGCATGATTGAACTTACCCTTCGATTTTCTTCTGTGCGGGGTCATATTTGACTAATTTTGCTGGGGGAAAAATTGGGATAACAGTTTGGCGACTCATGGGGACATCTGCCTGTTAGATGAAGAGACTAGTAGCCTTAGAAGTATCCATTGGGCATGGAGTCTACCTGGTAATTTCAAATCTAATCTGGAACTACCTTCTGCTGCACTCTGTTATCTTTGCAAGAAAATTTGGATTCAAGATTTGTGAGAGTAGAGAGTTATTTGAAACCTGGGAACTTTTCCCTCATTTGATTTTCAACAAACATGATCTATTGGGGTGCAATGAAAACATCCAGATCTACTCCAATATGGATACTCTGCAGATTTAATTTCTCATGGCCACAAGTCTTTTCCATGAGTGAGATGAACTGTATACAAGCATACACCAGAAGCAATAGAGCATGTGCACCAGCACTTAGGGAAATTGAAACCTAAACTATAACAAGACAATGTGCATATGCACTTAGAGGAATAAAACCTACTACTACCCTACACTAACGAAAGAGACAAGCAATTTCAAACAAAACCTGATATTGGCAATGCAAAGTAGCTGCCCCTTCTTACAATTTGCAGCCATGGAGATGATTTGGCACTGAATCTAGCTATTGGTATGAGTGGAAAACTGACAATAGGCCAATCCTCCACCAAAATCATCAAGGTATCAACTAGAAACAAAACAAATACCTATTTTAGTTGCTCTGCATTTGGATTGAAGAGGCATTATAGCTGATCCTTGGTCCTTTGAGGTTCTCCCTCATGCTTAAAAGCATGCATGACTAGTTGTGGCTTCTCCCATAGCTCCAATGAAGCCAAGTATCTGATTGGGCAAGGTCTAATCCTTTGAATTTTCCCATGAAATATCCCTTGTGGGATATCACATAAAAATGCACAAAATATTGAAAATTTGCAGCCAAATGAAATACTGATTTCTGCAGATTTTAATAGTTAGGGCAGCTAACTAAAGAAAACTAATATCATCCAAAATACCCACTCAAATTACTTGAAAATTTAAAGAGAGCTTCTAATATTATAAAGAACATAAGAAAATGGCTTTTGGAATTTTTAAATAGTAAAATGCTGCCAGAAAATTACAGTGTGCCCTAGACAGCTTGAAAACTTCTAAAATTCGTAACTCTCCAAATACAAGTGCAAAAATTATGAGACTTTGGAAATAACATTTACAAATATAGGAGATGATATTTCAACCTTCATATCTAAAAATGGCCAACTGGAAACCATCCAAATAAAGTCTGCAATATTCGAAACAAGTCACCTAGCTTGGAAAAGGGTTAGAAATTGATGAAAACTCCTTCAAGTGATGTTAAACTCTATCCAAATGGCTGCCATAAATATGATTTGAAAACCCTTTGATTATCTTCCCTAAATGTCCCCAAAACCCGCAAAACCCTTCCTTTAAAACCTTTGAAAATATCTCTGTAAAACAACCCTAAAAACAACTCTAGGATGACAAGCTAGGGTAGATCTCTCACTACCGAAGAATGCCCTGCTAGCTAGGGATGGATCTCTCAGCACCGAAGCTAGGGTTCCTGTGGGATTTCACTCCACGAGTTGTAGATATGCAAACAACAGTTGCACATGAAGGAAAATAATTATGTATGTAAAAAAGAGTCCATTTTCCTTTCTCCCCCAACTCCTTATATAACTTCTCCAAGGCAAAAGATCCCCCATAAACCCTAGTTGCATTTTTCCCTTGGAAGGGCCAATAAAATAAAAGTAACTTAAGTTAATTTTCCCTTTTTAAGTTACCATGGTCCAAAGTGACCCCCAAACGCAAAACTATAATATTACTACCATGTGGCCCCTTCCTAATGACAAAGTGCAACATCTAGTCCTTCCAACACACCTTTTTGCATATGTCAATGAAGAATTATAACAAAATGGACTAGATATTCATACCCAATAGCTCCCAGTGTCCACATCCCCTTGGGTATGACCAAGGCTTGGACTTGAATTGGCCCTTAGGCCTTTGGCGTAGGAAAGGGGACATTACAACCCACTGCTATGATATTTAACTCCAAAAATGGAGTCTTCTTACAGATCTTCCTGGATGGATGATGTGAGAGGGATGATAGCCTCATACACTTTCCCTTCCTCTACAACAGGCGTGGCTTTTGGAAGATCAAAATATTCCAACTTTGATTCAAGAGGCATGTTTCAAACTGCAAGATGTGCTTGCACATTCTCTTCCATGGCAACAAATCCTTGTGGTTAAAGGATGAATGATGGGGAAGAATAGATTGCAATTTCAACTGGATCCTCCTTATAAAAACATTCTTTTGAGTCTGATAGGAAATCAAACTCTTTACTATCCTGTTGTAGAAAAGTCTCTCCCTCTTGCATGGTGATCTTAAAATCTTCATTATTTTCACCATATGAAGCTTCATCTTCAAACATGAAGCTAGCGAGTTCAAACTCTTCCAAAAATTTAGAATTTTGAAGAGGTTGAATGGGAGAGGGGTCTGTAATATCTTGTGCAACCAGCTCATGATCCAGTGCCTCTGAATCTTCCTTGGTCACCTCCATATGCTCCTCTTCAACTGGACTTGGAGCTGATTGTTCTTCTTCCTTTATGGATTCATCAATCAAATCAGTCCCTTCAAATGAAAGCAAAAAATATTCAATGATGCTTTCTTCATCAAGTGGCTTCAACTCTGATTAGATCTCTTCCAGCTACTCCTCTTCAATGGGAATTGGAGCTGGTTTTTCTTCCTCTATCTTAACTAGTTGTGTAGCTTGGATTGGATCAGCATTGTCTTCAGACAAAGTGCCATTATGGACACTACATTCATAACAAACAGATTTCTGATCTTCTCCTTCTTGTTCTTGTTCTTGTTCTGCTGTAAACTCAGCCTTAGCCACCATTGGCTCTTCAACCTTGAACTCCTTTGTTGGCTTAACCATCAAGGGGATATCTGTGATCCAAAATCTGGCAGCCCAACTCTTGAGATTTTCTATCATTTCTTCTTTATTGAGTTTCTCTTTTCTTTGTTGTTCTCCTTGATTAGATTCTTGAGTATCTTCCCAACATGGACTTGGGAAAGCATGAGTGGTAGGTTGGGATTTAACTAGTTTTTTTATTATTTTTGGTGGTGAGGGAAGTGGAATTTCTTATTTGTTTGGAGGGGATGACTGCTTGGAAGGGAAAAGGGAAGAAGAATTGAGATGGGATGGACGATTAGGAGATGGAGAAGGGAATTTAGCACTAGGGGTAGCATATGGGAAGCTAGAATCATGACACTGCTGCGATGATAGAGTTTGAGAAAGAGAAAATGAAGGACAGGGAGTTGGTGACTTAATTACTAATTGACAAGGATGTCTCACACTTTGCTCATATGCCTCAATATCCTCAATCCACTGCGCAAGGTGAGGCAACATTTCAACCATGAAGTCAATCTTCTCTTAAGGGTTGTAATGTCTTGGCATAGGGCCGGCCCATAGAAAAGGTACCCTATAGCCAATCCTGAATGCTTTCATTTGTGTTATAGCCCTTGAATGCACCATGCGTGCCTCCAATTTTTGAATCTCCTCCTGTAAATCAACATCCTCCGTGTAGTTGTTACCATTGTATGTGTCCCCTTGTTATTAATAAGCTTCATGGCCAAATTGGTTTTGACCCTGCTCATATGGGTAAGCATAATGGTTCTAGATCTGATCATAATGCTGATCTGGAGGAGTTGGGAAATACATTAGAGGCAGAATGCACCATGGTTGCTGCAAGTGTGAGTTTCAAGATGGAAATGAGTTCATGGTTACACAACTTCATGGAATGGATGGAATGAAGGATGTGGAAAGAAAGATGAATGAAGATGGGTGTAAATGGATGAAAAAGGTTTGCAAATCAAAGAATGGGTTGTTAACAAGGTGGAGTCACAAGATGTGATTTGCATGTGCCTCAAAACATTGAATCCCACCAAGAACACATCAACTTGATGAAATGAAGTGGTAATGTGTTTCAAACTTGTCCCATAGGGCGTGCCAGAACTGTTGAATCACATGGTGGCTTAAGATTTGTTGTTGATAATGAGACACCTTGGAAAGATGAGAGAATCTAACCTCAATGTCCCACCGAGCATGCCAAAAATTTGAGTCACACGGTGGCTTAAGATTTGTTGTTGATAATGAGACACCTTGGAAAGATGAGAGAATCTAACCTCAGTGTCCCACCAGGCATGCCAAAATTGTTGATGCAAAATCGCACAGCACCCCTAAAATCTGTAACTTGATGGGTTGAGATCCTCACTGTGACTACACAACATGGAGCATCTCTCAAAGTGTGGGACTTTGCGAGTCGAGAGATCTCTCCGGATGAAGGTCGGCTCCTATTCCTCTGTTTAGGTGTGCACGTTCAGATTTGCAGAGGGTCATTCTAAATCCTACTCTAACTTGCTAAGGAGACATGGTTAAGGGAATACAAGAAAGGAAACCTAAACTAACAGAGGTGATACACCAAAAGAATGTTGAAAATTTACATTTATTTAAAACATAAACCATTAAAATTGAAACAATATCCATGCACAGATGACCAAGATTGCAATGAGGGATCAGGGAGAAGCAATAAAACATAAGAGAGGGTTGAAATCATCCACAAACTTATTCTATTGCTCCAATAATTGATACAGTACATTACAGTAGCCAAGAGGCAGAAATCGCATTACAATTTGGATGGACAGGTTTGAGGCTCCATGAATTCTCCTGCAGAGCAGAGAAAAAGGGAGGGCGCAAAGCAAGAATGTCCAACCCTTTACAATGAGCGAAGCTCTTACCTTTATAGGTGAAGCAAAGAGAGGAGAAGAAAAGAGGTGGGAAATCTGATTTGGATGCTTAGCTACCAGCCATAAATGCCCCTACAAATCCACACACAATTTGTCAAGTTTGCCTCTCCATGTCTGTTTAGCGTGTTGAAGAAGGAAGAACGGCGGATCAAATCAAATCTGATCTGGTTGTTGAAGAAATCAGGTCATACATTAACAGCATGAAAGATATTTTCCCATTTTCACCCACCTAACCTCATCAAAATTAAAGTTTCAAGATCCCTTGGCGTAGAGGAGGTTGAGACCTTTCCAATGGTACCAAATTTGTTGAATTTCGAGCACTAGATCGAAAGATATGCCCATTTGAATGCTTGAATTGGGTCTGTACAAAAATAGTGAAAAAAATAGTTTTACAAAATGGGTCCGCAGGCCCAAAATTCACTTTGTGCCTTTTGCACAAAAATTACAAAAGTGCAAAAAATGCCCTGTAGCTCCGCAAGCCCGCAATTCACTTTCGGGCATAATTTCCCAAAAGTCATCCCCAGGCTCGTCATCCCGCATTTTCCACTTGGGCGAAAAGTATTCCCCAGGCCCACCGGCCCGCTTTTGGCAAAAAAAACCTTCCAAGGCCCACCTCCCCATATGTAATTTAGGCCTGACATGTGCCTTCTTTGGGTGTCGACGGAGGTGTGACTTACTTTTATGCTTTATGCCTTTTTGAAATAAAAGCCAAAGAATTCAAACTGCCTCCGGCAACCCACCTTGCCCGCTTTGACTTGAAACATGGCCACATGTCCCTTTTGTTTGGCAGGGTCAAATGTCTGATCTTGGACACATGGAAGCTCAACACACATTTGGGACATGCTGCCATATTTTACCTTTGAAGTTACGCAGATGAGGCACGTTGAGGCTTCCGTTGACCCTTCTATACTTAGTCAATTTAAACGGCTGACTCTGTCCCCTTTTTTACTTTTGGACACGTGGCGATCCTGCACTTGTTTGGAACTAGCCTTTGGGTCTAACCTTTGAAGATGCACCGATTAGACACATGGAGGCCTCCGCTGTCTCTTCTTTCCTTAGCTGATTCAACGGCTGTCTTTGCCCCCATTTTGGACTTAGGATAGGTGGGAGCCTCATGCTCATTTGAGTCTCTGCTTTAGGCCGTACCTTTGAAATTGCACCGATGAGACATGTGGATCCTTCTGCATCTTAGCTCTGTTTATTTTATACTTAGCCGATTTGGGCCTGCTGCCTTTCTCAGTCCCTGACTACGTGGCGGGTTGGCGCATGTTTGAGTCTCTGCTCTTGGTTCTTCCTTTGAAATTATACTGAGATGACACGTGGAGAATTCCTGCTGACTCTCTTATACTTAGCCAATTTGGGCCGGTTCAACTTTTGGGTTCTGACCACGTGGAGGCTTGGTGCTTGTTTGAGGGACCACCTTAGGAGTTGATCTTTGAAGATGCGCCGAGCTTACACGTGGCCACCTTCTGCTGACTTTGCCCCATTTTGAATTTTCAACTACTGACTATGTCTCCTTTTTGGACCTGGGACACGTGGAAGCTCTGTGCTTGTTTGAGGGACCACCTTTTGCTTTTCCCCTTGAAGGTGCGTCGTTGAGACATGTGGAGGCTTCCACCGACACTCTTATACTTAGCCGATTCAGGGCCTCGAGTGAATATTACCTCATCGGGTTCTGGGATACATGGAGAGATGGTGCTAGTTTGAGTCTCTACCTTGGGCTCTCACTTTTAAAATTACGCTGAGCTAACACGTGGCTCCTTCCGCTCATTTGGACTTTTCAACAGCTGACTATGTCCCTTTTTGGACCTAGGACACGTGGAAGCTCCACGTACATTTGTGGTCTCCATTTTGATGTGCCCTTTTGGAATTGCGTCAAGCTGACACATGGTACCTTCTGCGAGTCTGTTGTTTGGCCCCGTGTCAACTCGTATGCGGCTAAGTCCAAAAACTTTGAGCCTTTTCTTCAATCTTCTCCTATCGAGCTCTGGTTTCTTTGTTGTCGCTGGCCCCCTTCATCGACCCTGCTCCTCCATTGTCGAGTCCGTTTGCACCTTGATTTTTGGATTTGAATGTGAGCTCGCATGACTGAATTGACCCTTCAATTCTCTTCTGTACGGGGTCATGTTTGAGTAATTTTACTGGGGGAGGCAAAATTTGGATAACAAGGTCGTCATAATCTTTGTGACCTTCTTACTGAAATCTAGGGTGTCTAGGGCTCATTCTGTGCCTGTTGCACATTTATGTCAATCTCTGTCAGTGACCAACACCGGTCACATATAACCAACTTTAGTTCTATAACCAACCATGGTTCCTCTGTCTGTCACCGACTCTGGTTGCCTTACCGACATCGGTTCTAGGAGTACCAATGCTAGTTCCTGTAGATGTCTTCTTTGAACCTGATCTTGTCTGTCGATGCCAGTTAGCCTAACCAACATTGGTTCCTATAGAACCAACATCGGTGTTTGTGGATGTCTGCTTTAGGTCTGAAACTTAATTTTCATTCAAAATATCCTCAACCTATTCATGTTTAGGCACCAAAACCTTATCCATGTACATTGTTTTTTCATTCCAATCAATGTCACGACTCCTACCAATATTAGAATATTCTAAATCTAAAAATTGATATCTGAAATCACCAGAGCCATAACCAATGAAAGTACATCTCTTAGATTCAACATCCAACTTCCTCCTATTTTCTCTATCAATATTCACAAAAGATTCTAAGCCAAAAACTCTAAGAAAAGAAAAATCTACCTCTTTTCCAGACGAAGCTTCTTCTGGTATTCCACCATCCAATGTTGTTCAAGGCCCATGGTTGATCAAGTACATTGTTGTATCTACTGCTTCTTCCTAGAACTTCAAAGGAAAGCCGACATGTATCCTCATGCTTCTAGCACATTCCATGATTGTTTTGTTCATTCTTTCTACAACTCCATTCTCCTGTGGAGTTCTTGGAACCATCTTTCTCTTCGTATTCCATTCTCTAAACAATAATCATTGAAAACCTTGCTGCAGTACTCACCACCATTGTCAGATCTAAGGCACTTTAATTTTAATTTGTTTCATTTTCTACAAGGTCTTTCCACCTTTTAAAAGTCTCAAAAACATCAGATTTATGCTTAATACAATAAATCCATACCTTCCTTGTGGCATCATCAATGAAAGTCACATAATATTGGGATCCTCCAATAGAAGCTACTTGAGCTGGTCCCCACACATCTGAGTGTACAAGCTCCAATTTATGCTCCTTCTTTGTTGACCCAACCTTGATAAATCTCACTCTCTTCTGCTTTCCAAATATGCAATGCTCATAAAATTCAAGATCTAACTGTTTCAAATCTGATAACTTACCCTTAGCCTTTAAGATCTGCATTCCTTTTTCACTCATATGGCCTAGCCGATTATGCCACATGGTTGCATCTGAATCTGTAGTAGATAGCAAAGAAAATGAATCAATAACACAAGGTAGACATATATAAATTTCTTACCTTCTTACCTCTTGCCACCACAAGAGATCCCTTGGTAACCTTCCAAGAATTAACTTACGAATGTAACCACGCATCCAGATTCACCTAGTTTCCCTACAGATATTAGATTTCTCTTGAGGCTTGGCACATGCCTTACATCTTTCAATACCCATGGATTTCCATTCTGCAACTTTAGATGAACATCACCTTTACCAGTAATATTTCATGACTCATCATCTCCTAAATAAACTTGTCCAAAATCACCCTGAACATAATTTCTGAAATAACCCTTATTAGGGGTAGCACGGAAAGAAGCTCCAGAATCTAAAACCGAAGATTCTAATTTATTATCTAAGGAGAGAATAAGGGCATCTTGATTTACCTCACTTGCAACATTTTCCTCTTTACCTTTTTATTTACCTTTGTCTGATATATTCTCTTTGTTTTCCTTGGACCAACACTTCTTCTTTACATGTCCTCTCTTTCCACAATTCCAAAAAGTAAATCTCTGTACCTGGATCTAGATATGCCATTTCTTGACTTTGATCTCTAATTCTTCTTGCTCTTTGATGATCTGTCCTTGGATCTTGCCATGCTTTCTACATTTAAAGTGTTTCCAGATGATGCTTCTCTGAGCTTTTCCTAAGTATTTCCTCATATGAGGATTACACTAACCATGTCATCAAATTTCAAACCTTTAGAATCAGTCAGTTGTATTACTAACCATTACCAAGTTATCCCAAATATCTGGCAAAGACCATAAGAATAAAATTTCTTTCAATTCATCATCAAATGGAATTTCTATAGATTTTAATTGATTTACAATAGATCAGAAATCATTCAAATGATTAGATATAGATCCACCTTCTTGCATCTTAGAATTAAATATTTTTTTCATCAAATAAACCTTATTCGAAGCACTAGGAGTTTCATACAAATTTGCTAAAGATTTCATCAACTCTACTATGGTTTTTGCATCTGTAAAATTAGAAGCCACTGATGCTACCAGGCTCAATCTTATAGATCCTAGAGCCTTTCTATCAAGAAGCTTCCATTCTTCATCATTCATCATGTCCAACTATCCGTGCTCATCCAATGGTAAGTATAGATATTTTTGATACAAATAATCCTCCACCTGCATCTTCCATAGTTTATAATTACAACCATCAAATTTCTCTACTCGGTATTTACTATCTTCTACCATTGCTCTGCTCCCACTCAATCAGAAAGCCCTTTGTGAGTAAATCGTGTCAACAACACAAAACCTCCAACAAAAAGCTCTAATACCAGTTGTTGGGGTTAAACCATATAACAGTGTTGCAAATATCTATAATTAGATAAAGCATACAAAGTAATGAATGTGGAAATAAGCTAGAAGATAAAATAAACAAGAGAAAGATAACACCAGATTTAACGTGGTTCACCCAGTGTGGGCTACGTCCACCAAGAAACAACCAATATTATTATTCAGTGCTTTACAGAGGAAATACAATGAAGATCTACTATCTTCCAACACCTCACAGGATGTTCAATGCTTTTTCCTCACTCAACTCCTCTTTCTTGCTCACCAAGAAAACTTACATGCAAACAATTAGTTATATTTTCTTCTCTCTTACCCTCATACAATGCATACATGCATATATATACTATTATGGGCAACTAACTATGCTTTTACAATCAATAAATCATCTTTTAAAGAAAAATATTTATTCTAATTCTCATTTAAAAACAAAGCACCATCGCACAGGTGACCGATGTCTGGTCACTGCCTGAACTGATCCTAATCACTTCTACTTGGACCAATGTCGGTTACTGTCAAAACCAACAGTTACATGTAAAAGATTCTTTTGAAGAAATTAAGCTGCACACTGTAACACTTTGAAAATCTTAAAAGTGATTTATATGAGAGAGTAATTAGTTTGTGTTTCCAATAACTGAAATGAAGTCTTATTTGATCCTGTGGTTGTAGAATCAAGTTGGTGCCAAGTATATTAGTGTGTTGTGGTTTATCATTAGGTCCACTTTTTGAGATGACATGGGTGTGACCCGACTAGACATGATAAGTGTGAATGATATTGTAAGGGGTTAAGGGAAGGTAAGAAAAGGTATGATAATAAGGAAATCATAGAAGGAAAACAATGTCATTAGACCTAATCATTACACTCAATGTGATAAGCTTGAGTGAAGTAGAAGAGATGACTATTTTGAGAGAAGTGCATTTTAGTGCAAATGGAGCTGAAATTTTGATCACAATTCTTGATAGGAGAAACGCATACATCAGAGATATTCATTTTTAGGTGGTTGATTTAGTGCTTAATCACCTTCCTATGTTGTAACATCCTTGTAGGTTTGATGTCCTACTAAACTAGGGGTTTAGAGTCCTTGTGTGATGTTTGTAATATTCACATAAGTCATTTTATATTGAGTATTATATATAGAAGTTTTAGTTAGTTAATTTCCCCTTAAGGGTTTTCACTTTTCATCTGGTATATATGTGTTGAGATCTCTTGTTCAAATGTATTGTGGATAATGTTACACACTTAATCAAGATCACATTGAATATGTATGTTGAATGGTTGATTTAAATGATTTTATGTAAGCTATGGTAATGAAGGAAAAGTTTTGTTTCTGATTTATTCCTACCACCCCCACAGCATCTGTGCTCCTAATAATTGGTATCATAACAATGTCAATTTTGAAGTAAGTTTAAACACTTGAAATAGATCCTTTGAGGCACTAAAATGGCAAGTCAACAAGTTGGTACTTCCACTAGAAAAGCTCTATGTTTGCAGGATCAAACTATGCATTTTAGAGAATCAAGATGAGGAATCACATCATGTTCTTAAATTAAGAAGTGACATTTGGTAAATCAGTGATAGATGGGTATATTGTTCTTCAAACTCCTCCAACTAGTGCTACAAATAAGAAGTGATAACAATGCACTTTTCCAAAGAAATGAATGTTATTTTGTGTGGATTGGTTCATAATCATAACTTATAAAGGTTATGACATTTTACATCTGCTAAAAATGTGAGTAGAAATATGAAGGTCATCTATGATGGATACAATAAGGTAAAATGGAAAATATCCAGATCTATAGGAGTTAGTTTGAAATCCTAAATATTAAGGAAGAAGAAACAACTGCATCTTATCTTCTTAGAGTGATCAAGTGGTGAACACCATTAGATTTGGGAGAAGAGTGAAGAAACTAGTGATGAAAAAAGTGTTGAGATATATCCTCTCCAATTTTGATGCTAAAGTTTCATCCATTAAGGAAGCACAGGATTTTAGTTTCATGTTTATGGATGAGCTCCATGGAATTTTTATAGCCTATGAGATGAGGACTAATGACTCAAAACATATTAAGAAGAAATTAGGATTTCAAGGCTAAGAAGAAGTCAAAGAGAAAATAATAGTAGTCAATGATGATGATTCTCTTGAGAGTGATGATAATGAATTAATTACAATGTTTACTAGAATGGTTAAAACCTGGTTCAGGTAAATACAAGGATTTGAATTATCAATTCAAGTGTTTTAACTGTGTTAAGTTTAGACATTTTTCCAAAGGTGCCCTCACATTGGCATAAGTTTGAGAATGATGAAAAGTTGAGGAATATCATGATGATATAAATAATCCAATACATCTAGCAATAACACAAAGGACTTCAGAAGGTTCAAGAGAAAGAAGAAGCCTTATAGAACAAGAAAAGCAATTATATTCTAAATAAGATCATAGTTATTCTGATTAGTTATAATAACTCTTCTGACAGTGAGGATGAAGTTGTTTATTTGTGATAATTTTCTCATGGTTAATGGAGCCATATTCTCTAAAGAATAAGATTCCATGTTTTATGATGATGGACGGGATTCATGAAGAAGAGGAAGACACAAAATTTAAAGAATATTTTTAAAATACCCTATAGGAAATAAATCTTCAAAAGAAGAAGAATTCCAGAAAATGTCTTGTTCTGGTGCAAATAAGGATTATGAAGAACATATCAATCTTATAGAAAGAAGAGGACTAAGAAATGATGCTAATGAGTTTGGAACTAAATCAATAAATAGCTTGAAGATCAACTTGAAATGAGCAGAAAAAAACTCAAGAAAAATAAAAGGAATGTACAATGTTATTTACAAGTTTTGAAACTTATATTGGAATGTTCACAACCTAGTCTCAAGGCCAAGGAGGATGAACCTGTATCAAGTTCATTCTATGGTTATGAAATCACTTAGAAATCAGAGCTGGAAATAGCTATCCTCAAATAGATTGAAGATGGACCAAAAAATTAAGCTGAGCACAAGAAATATTGATGATCTGTTGAAATTCAAAGACATTGTAGTGAAAAATTAGGTTATGGGGATCAAAGAAGAAATAACGAATGAAGAGAAGCATCTTGAGTCGAGTCAATGATATTACTAAAGCTAAGAAGCATATCAAGGTTCAAAGAAGCATCTTAAGGCAACCCAATGTGATCAAGATATGAAATAAATTTCAATTGTTATTGTTGTAAAAACAATTTAAATCAATTTTGCTCATAGAGAAAGGGAGTTTAGAAGGAAAACCAAGAATGATCACCCATGGAGTGATAGTAGAGATTAATTCAGTCAAGAAACATTATCCACTTGTTATAACTTCATGAGAAGGGAGCATAGCTAGAAATCTTCATGAACCACCAAGAAGAGTTGGAGAAATAAGCAATTAGGTTGTGTGTTTTAACTACAATCATGTTGGACACAAGGATATATTGTTATCAAGATGCCACCTAAAGATATTGGATATATGAAGCTCCTAGAGGTAAGAATCATATTATTTTCTTGAAATGTAACAATGTTGGTCATATTGCAGAGATATTGTAGAACTAGTGAACAAATAAAAGAGGAAGGAAGATTTCAAGTCTGATCATGTTGAGAAATAAAATAAAGGCCACAAATCAAGCTTCATAGTCAAAATGAGTAACATGCCAGTTTCAGAGAAGGGAGCAATGGTTCTGAACTCCCTTTGGTTAAGATCTATTTGAAGATGATGGTGTTGGCAAGTTGTATAGGTGTTTTCAATTGATGTAAAACCTCATTAATGACAAAATGGATTATGGATTTAGGGTCGGAACATGTTGAGGATGATGATCACATGATGATTCATAGGTATTAATTGACTATAAGTTGATTAAATGAGGATGGTTTGTTCTTACAAACCCTAATCAGATGATCTAGCTAGCATAGGTGAAAGTGCATATTTGTATGAGCTTCTTGGTAGCATGAGAATCAATGTTGGCATGTTTGAGAGCATTTTTTTGGAGTGTTTTTTAAGCTCACATGAGATTTAGGGTACATTGACAAGTTGGTGACCATGTTTCAGGGGCTCGGCTAGAGTAGGTATGGATGCTAGGAGACATGAAGTTGAGCTATGGAGCTATATGAGCTCATGGATGTATGTAGGAGATTGATTAATTATGTATAATGTATTTTAGGACCATTTGGAGTGTTTCTAGGATGAGCTATGGGGTTGTTTTAGTTGACCCTAGCCTTTACAGTTCAAAACCCTAAGGGCTAGCTATGCAAGTCTCAGTGGATGGATAATCATTGAGATCTATTTATGACATGGTGATAATTGTATATGTTATTATGGTGTGTCATGGTGTTGTGGAAAAAATTTCATGTTTCCATGATGATAATTTTGTAAGTTATTATGTTTTTTTTGTGAAACAGGGTCAAGAACAAGGCCATTTCCAGCTTGAATTGGATCTTCTCATGTTTACCTGAAATTGTGTGATTTACAGGAGGCCTTTTGGCTTTCAGATATGTTTCTAAATTGAGTCTATAAGGTTTTAAATAAATAATGAGGTTATTTCATCGTCACAATTTGCTTAATGATTGTTAAGAGTGTAAACAACTTTTTATGAGTTTGAAACCCTAACTCAAAAGTAGTTTGAGATATTTGCTTCCTAAGTAGCCATTTTTTCTTGATAGTGCGTGGATGAAGATTGGAACATGTAGAGGTTTCCTCAAGTTTTACACAATGGTATATTAGATCTTATGGTGATGAGTGGACCCCACTCAAACAAACATGTTTATGAAGAAGTTCATTTTGTGACAAGGTTATCCAAAGGATTTGAAACCTAAATGACTATTATGTGATTTATGTGAGTTTTTATTAATGTGCATGATGATTTTAGGTAATTATTATTATGATAAATTGTCAAGTATGATTTATTTATGTTGACTTGTCAAAGGGAAATTTTGGGGTAGTTAAAAGCAATCTTCAGTAAAGTTATGATTACAGGAGCTCTAAGAGGAGTTAGGACGTTATTAAAGTTGTGTTGGAAAGAGAATTCAGAGACATTTCTAGTGATATAATTTTGTCTCATGATGATGATATTTGATATGGTTTCTATGTAAATTTAAGAGTATGAATATTTCTTGCTTTTCACGACATAAGTGTTTTTGCTGAAATATTTAGTTGGTTAGTGCATGAAATGGATTAGGTGATGTTTGATATCACCTAGAATTTTAATAGGGATTCGCATGGCATTCATTTAATCCATTTGAAGGTATTGAAAGTATGAGGAAGGGTGGTAACAATTTCCATTTGTAAAACCATGTTTTAGGCAACTTGATTTGGTGAAGTGTAAAGTTGTTTTGGTTTGAACAAGTGGATGTTGTAAGAGTTATAACTTACTTATAAGTGATCTAAAGGTCCTAAGGTTTCCATAGATTGGTCACATGCCATAGTTGAGTTCATGTTGAGAGGAATTTATGCCCAACGGTAAAGATAGGGTGTTGGAAACAATTATTTAGTGAAGGTAATGGGCCAGCAGGTCCATTGAATGAAATAATTTGATGATTCTTGTAAATTGTGACAATTTTTTATGTTTAAATTATAAATTACTAATGTTTGGTGGATATGAGATCTTGAATAAGCATTGTTTTGGAATGAGTGGATTTTCCTCATTCTAATGATGGGATTTTGAGGATTTTTGGTGCATGTATGAAGGGTATTTACTTGGTCGACCTATATGGGTAAATTGTGAATGTTCTAGTGATTCTTATGGGATGTTTTTTAAGTTTATATGGTCAAGATACAAAATAAAATGACCTATTTTGAATTTGCATCAAGAAGATGCTATAAATGTGAAGTATTGGGTGCTATGATGCTAATCTTTTGGAACCCCTTTTATCTTCTTTTGAAAAAACGATTACTGTAAAGAAAACCCCCTTGAGCCTAGCCAGAAACTCCTAGAATTTCATTTTACGTTAGTTGATAGTAGTCTTTTCATGAGGAGGATTTCAACGAAGCAAAGATGGTTAATTTTCTTTGATGATGAGTTAATGAAGAAGGGAAGATTTGGTGTCATATGTTTGAATGCTAATTTCATAGCTTGTTGATGTCATTACAAGTTTATGAAGTATTTTTAGGTCTTATATTGATTTGAATTCATTTGCAAAGAATAATATCTTCTTATGTATTCATGAGACACGGTTGATTGTCTTAGTATCTCTTGATTGTATCTTTTTGAATATTGGTGAAGACATCAAATCATTGTGATCTAATTTCAATATCAATAAAGAGTGGTGATCTGATTTGAATATACATAAAGAGTGATTTTGTGTATATCTTATGATCCTTGCTTTGAGTATGTTTCATGGTGAAGTATATTTGTTTGTGATCATACATTGATATATGTGTTTCATGAGGATGTGTGTTTGATTGTTTGAATTATAAAGTGAAAGGTTTTATTAGGGACTGATTCACCCCCCTCTCAATCCTTGCCACTTCTAAAAATTGGTATCATAGAAAGCCCTTGGAAGTAGCCTAACAAGCTAGAGGGTGATATTTTGTGACAATAATGGGGGATATTTTATCACTTAAGGTGGGTAGTAGAGTATTGTGAAGAGAAGTTGGAGAAATTGGATGTATCTCATGAGGAAATAATCAAGGTTTTAAAGAATCAACTTGAGGATGACCTATAAGAGTTATAAATCAAGAGAGAATAGTGTATCAATCATGAGGTTGAGAGAGAGGACATGAACACAAATGTATCTACCTTTACAAGCAAGGTATCATCTTTTCATGAGAGTTCAAATACTTTGTATAAGATGTTAGGAAAACAAAAGGCATACGTGATTAACTAAAATTGACTTCTATGAAGTATGTGGGGATAGTTAATCTAAGCTAAGAACAATTGTAATAATGTAAATAAATGCAACAAAGAAGTATGTAAGTGAGCTAAACAATTATGTCAAAGTAAATGCTAACCCTAATGCGCAAGAGAGAAGAGGAAATAACTCATATGAATAACGGATTCTCACAAGACTCTGTCGTAGAGGTGACTAGAAAATATGGAGGTATCAAAAACTATGCAAAAGATATGAAAATGATTGATCTGTACTTATTCCCTGGACTGGAGAACCTGGGAAGGGACTGGGGTGCCTACATACGCACTGGTCTATAAACTGGGCACTCTGGTCTGTGTAAAAGTTTTGAAACTGAATCTTCAGTGGTTCAGAAAATGGTCTAAAATCCTCACTGTTTGTCGCATCAGATTCAGTGTCCTGCACTGAGTGTCACCAATAATCCAAGATTATGTAAAGACATACAAAATACCAAAAGTATCAAAACCCTAAAAAAAGAAAGACACAAATGAATGGGTCAGACTGACCTCAACTGCCATAATAGTGGGCTAACTAACCAAGCACTGCACTACATTTCAAACCCAAATGAAGTTCTGGTGAGTGTGTGCATAATTTTCCCTAGGTGCACTTGTACCAGTCAAACATTGTGAAGTAGAAAACAATAAATAAATGTAGGAAATGTAATAGTATGTGTTCATGGAATATAATAGAATCCCTCCCCCCATGAAGTGTGATGCATATGTCCTAGCCTTGTGCCTTGTGATGGAACTAAGTGGATGCAAGTGATCTCAAATGTAATAGAAGGATGCAAATCTAGATGAATGATATTAGTTAATGGTGCTAGGTCCCTCATTATGGAATCATAACTATTTATTTATAGGGTTCTCTTGATCTAATTTTGTAACTAACCCTAAAATTGTCAACCACTAAAATGATAAGAAGCTAAAATAGCTAGAAAGAGCCTAAAAGATGATAGGAAAGTGCAAAAGGGACATGAGCGCTCGTAGTGGGACCAGGGTGCCCATGGCCACCCTAATTGAGGATAAAATAATGCGGGATGACAAAAGCTGACTGGGCATGTGGATGTAAAATATCGACAGTGACGAAATAAAATAAAACTAGATGGCCAAAAGACTGGGGTTAATTAGTACTTTCTTCACTCAAGAACCTTCTAAATAGTAATATGAAACTAGGATAAATAATGTCTAAAGTGCATTATTTTTTGACTACACATCACCCCACTTTATGTTGGTGAGCGGAAAGCTCGGTAACATAAAGTAGATAGAAATGTTTACCTAATGTCCATGAAGAGTGTAGTAGAAAGGTGTCGAAGGAATAGATAAAGCGTGGAATGACATAAAGATGGAGCATGGAAACTAAAGATTAAAATGCACAAAAAAGTGATGAGAGTGAACCTAGGGAATAACACGTGTGTTGATGCTGATGTGTCTAGTGTACCTGTATGTTTAGTATAGTGTGTTGTCACAAAGTGTCATTGTTGACGTCGTTGCCGTTTTTGTTTGTTGTTGCCCCCATTCGACTGCTTGCTTCTCATATGGCCAGACCTGTAAGAAGAAAATGATCAAGTAGTCAAATATTTATGTATGTATGTGTAAAAACCCAATGTAAAAGTATGTAAATGTAAATCACCTAAATGAAAAAGTGTAAATGGAACATGTGCACCTAATCCATGTCAAGAGAAAGAATGTAGAAAAGATACCATGTACTGCAGGGTTTTTTTGGACGATCCGATGACATAGGCCAAAGAAGTATAGGGAGGAAATGCTCTGTGTCTTCTAACCTTTAAATGCTTCCCTGAACTGTGTGTGAAGATATGTTTGTATCATCCTAGTTTTTTGGGCGATTCGACGCCAGTATTAGAAGAAATATAAGGAGGAATTCCAATGTATCCTCCAACCTTTAACTTATCCTCTGAATGCTAAGGACACCATGTCCTGTAAAATCCATTGTGTATGGACTTTGTAGACAGGTTTGAACTCAATCACTATATGTAAACCCACAATGCCAAGGGCAAAAGGTGCACTGAACTAAACCGGTGTAAATGCGTTGTGTTAGTATGTAAACCCAGAATGATGCCCCCATCTTTGGGGGCACATGCAATGTCGCTGATAGGAGAATGGGGCCCCAAAAGAGGACCAACCACATAAAATGTACCCGAGAAAGTGCTTGGTAGAAACCAAGGTAAGCACGAACAAGAAGGATAGCCAAAGACAGGTGTTAACAAACATGCATATAGAAAATAGTGTAAAGTCTACACAAACAATGTGTAAGCTACCAAAAAGTGTAGTAAACATGTGAAAAGATAAAGTAAGACACACAAAGTAGGCTGCAAACATGAGACATCACTCACGATGTTGCAACACACGCAAGGCCATCATGGCCACAAACACAAACAAGTGTGCACACCAAAAATAGGGAAAAGACCACATACAAGAAGCAAACAAAGACAACCAATGTAACAAACAAGTATGTAAGAAAATATCCCTGCATGAAGCACCTGTTAGCATGTTAGAAAGATACTAGTATGTCAAAAGCATGTATTACCAAGTAATGTAAAGTGCTAAGTACATAATGAAACAATAGCACCTGGAAGAGATGAATATAGATGGCCCCAACAAATAGTGTAGGAAGGGTAGAAGGCGAGAATCCATGTTGCATGTAAGATATTTGTATCTGTGATCACAACTAGAAATAGGTGTGAACACACATGTGTGCATGATATAGATAAATGACATACAAGTAAGCTAACTAGCATGTGTAATAAAGTTACCATGAACAAGCACAATTAAGAAAGAGTAAAAGTAACCATAATATGTAGTATGTTGTGGATGGATGGAATGGAATGCAAAATGGGATTATAGGATCCGGGTGTCCCCAGAGTGAATGGAAATGTATGTAGTGAGGTTCATCTAGTTTTCCAACTCACCAGTCAAGAATGAATTGTAAACGAGAGTGTGTCATCAGGAAATAGTAAAAGTGTGTTTTGTTTCTAACGCACTATGATGAATGTGTATGTGTATTGATTATATGTGACCTAGAAATGATGTGTACATGAACCCTATAGCCTAAGTGTATATCAAGACTAAATTTCATGTGTAAGTGATGATTTAACCTAAATGTATATCACTATAAGATGAATAGATGAGTGATGATTTAGCCCTAAGCTTATATCACTACGAGATGAAAAGAGGGTGTGGTGATGTAACCTAAGGTGTATACCATTACAAATTGATATAATGGGTGACCATTTAGCCTAAAGTGTATGGCACTAACCTAGTAATGTCACATGATCAAAGGTCGAATGAAAAATGTGTGATGAAGAGAAGGTCCATTTGATTTATAAACCCTTAGTAGTCGAGTATGGACCAAGGAACTAAAGTGCATCATAGGGTGGTAAGTGCAGTGCGTAGAAGACAATGCAATAGACCTGATAGTAAGAGATGACCATGTGATGAGTAGAATATGTAATGTATGATGTATAAAATGTAATGGACAATATAGACTAAAAAGTGTAAGATGCGTGATGTAGTATGAATGGTGTTTAAATGCTAGATGCTTGGATGTAGGCTAAATGTAGAATGTCTAATGTAAGACAAATGATGCAAGATGTAGTGTAGAGACATAATGTGTAGAATGTAATGCAATATGTGTAAATACCCTAATAGTATGAAGTGTGTGGGATATATAATGAACAATTTGATCACTAGTATGTACTGCTAGACAATAGAAGTATGATGACGGTATGATGTATGATGCACGATATGTGAATATATGCAATGTGTTAGACCTATTGTATAGTGTGTGGGGTTCATGTGTAGTAAGCCCTCAAAAATCAAGTGTGAACCGAAGCACAAGAGTGTGTCAGCGGGTAATGATTGAAATGTGTGTATATGAATGTGTCTATGATATGAGAGTGATGTGTAGTAATGCAAAGATGAGAAATAAGCTAATGCTAATGTGATAGGGGGGATTGGATGCTATACCTCCCCAAGTGTGTGATGATGCATCTATTTTTCGATAAATGATGTTGGACAACCAATAAAGAAGTGATATATGAAGGTGGTTAAATATCGTAGTGAGTGTACGATTGATTGAGTAATGGGATAAATAATGAGAAATTGTATGGTATGCGTGATCAATGATAGATGCATATATTTATGAGCAGTTATGTAATAGGTAGATATGCTAATTTAAGGTGAAACATGGTTCTTTATTGTAACAAACCCATCATATTTTGAAGTGACAATCATATAATAACCATAAGAATATGAGTGTGTCATCGGAAGGGTAGGGTGACAAGATTTATCTACCAAATAAAAAGTTTGCATTTTGTGGTGGAAGTATGATAAGAGAAAGTAACAGTAGGACCATGCAATTGTGGTGGAATTAGCAACGTGTCATGACCACTAGTAGGAGGATTAGCTTCTTTGAAGAAATTAATTGGTTGGATCTTATACTTGAGAGGAGGCCAAGTTGCAAATTGAGTTTTAAAGGAGGTTGCTTATGTTGACTTGTTAATGTTGTAGATGCGTTAAGAGGAGGGGGGGTGAGAATAACATTGAGAGGTTGTTGTGTATGTTGACTTGGTCATATAGTAGGTGGTTTCTTAGGCAGATCTTAGCTAACCAAAGAAGGATCACTAGAAATAGTGGCATAACATTCAGTTGATGCAAAAGGAGGAGCTTTAGGAGCCCATTGAGATGTAGCATTTGTAGGTGGGCATGCAACATAATGATGTGTAGACTCATCCTCATGCCCTGAAGTGGGCATGACTATTTCTGACTTCTCTCTTGGCTGCAATGAAGCCAAGTATTGATTGGGCAAGGTCTGATCCTTTGAATGTGCCATTTCCTCTGAAATTCAACTCCAAGAATGTAGTCTTCTTTTGACCTTCTTGGATGGATGGTGTGAGAGAGATGATGACATCCTCTTGCTCTTTTCCCTTCCTCTCCATGAAGAACATGGAAGATCATATCTTCCAACCTTGGTTCCAGAGGGTTGTCATGAAGTGGAGGCTGTTGTACTTGAATGCTCTCCTTCATGGCAACAGGCTCATGTGCTTGGAAGGTGGATGATGGAGGAGAAAATGATGTTATCTCCTGGGATCCTCTCATCAAAAGCAATCTTCCAAGTCAGATAGATAGTCTACCTCCTTCTTGTCCTACTGCATGTGCTCTACCTCCTCCATGGTGTCCTCTTGATCTGCAACTTGCTCACCATGGTTCCCTTCATTTTCAAACAGAAGTTTGAAAGCTCAAACTCTTCTTCAACATTAGATTTTGAAATGGATGAGGTGGGAGGAAGAACTGAAGGTTCTTCTGTGGCCTGCTCCACTTGGAGCCTCTGAAACTATATGGTCCTCCTCCATCATGGGTTCATCAATCAAATCAGGCCCTTGAAATGAAAGAAAAAAATATTCAATGATGCTTTCTTCATTGAGTGGCCTCAACTCTGATTTGATCTCTCCCATATGCTCCTCTTCAATGGGACTTGGAGCTGGTTGTTCTTCCTCCTTAACTGGTTGTGCAGCTTGGATTAGATCAGCATCCTCTTCAGACAAAGTGCCATTATGGACACTACATTCAGAGAAAACAGATTATTGATCTTCTTCTTCTTGTTCTTGTTCTTCTTCTGCTGCAAACTCAGCCTCAGCCACCACTGGCTCTTCAACCTTGACCTCCTCTGTTGGCTTAACCATCAAGGGGATCTTTGTAAACCCAAATCTGGCAGCCCAACTCTTCATATTTTCTATCATTTCTTCTCTGTTGGGTTCCTCTTCTTGTTGTTCTCCTTGACTTGATTCTTGAGTCTCTTCCCGATATGGACTTGGGAAACAAGGAGTGTTAGGTTGGGATTCAACCAGTTTTGATATTGTTTGTGGTGGAGAGGGGAAGGTGGAATTTCTTGTTTTTTTGGAGGGGAATGACTACTTGGAAGGGAAAAGGGAAGAAGAATTGAGATGAGATGGAAGACTAGGAGATGGAGAAGGGAAATCAACACTTGGGGCAGCAAGTGAGGGGCTTGACTCTTGACACTGCTGAAATGATAAAGCTTGAGAAAGAGAAAATGAAGGACAAGGAGCTGGTGACTGACTTACCCATTGACAAGGTTGTCTTGCACTTTTCTCATAAGCCTCTATATCCTCAATCCACTGTGCAAGTTGAGGCAACATTTCAGCCATGAAGTCAACCTTCTCCTGAGGGCTGTAATGTCTTGGAAAAGGTACTTCCCATGGACAAGGTGCCCTATAACCAATCCTGAATGCCTTCATCTGTGTTGTAGCCCTTGACTGCACCATGCTAGCCTCCATCCCTTGAATCTTCTCCAGCAGATCAACATTTTCCATGTAGTTGTCACCATTGTATGTGTCCCCTTGTTCTTGATAAGCTCCATGGCCAAACTGGTTTTGACACTGCTCATATGGGTAAGCATAATGGTTCTGGATCTGATCATAATGCTGATCTGGAGGAGTTGGGAAATACATTGGAGGTGGACTGCACTTGTTGTTGCTGCAAGTGTGAGTTCCAAGAAGGAAATGAAGTCATGATTGCATTGCACAACATTGGACCATCTCTCAAGTTGTGGGACTTGCAAAACTTGAGATGGACCTCCAGAGAAGGTTGGTTCCTGCTTCCTAATCTACCTGCCACAAGCTACTCCAGTGCAGGAAAAACCTAATCTAATCCTAATCTAACCATTCCAAGGAGACAGGGAGAGAGAGAGAGAGGGTGAAAGAGAGCCTACACTAAGTGGTGATACACCAGAAAAGGAAGTGGCTGATCACAGATCCAAACTACCTGAAGTGGAGAGAGGTGAGCAGAGGAGGGGGTGGACAAGATGCACCACAGACCAAAGATGAATTTCACATGGAACACCACTTCAAAACCCATTAAGCACAGCTCCCAGAACCTGCAATAAACATCAGAGTATGCACAGTATACCCTGCAATGATGAGAGGTAAGAAGAGACAATAAAATAAGCCAAGGATGGACAGATGCATCACGAAACATATTTTATTGCTCCAAAAGTTACATGGTACATCATCAGTGGGAAAGGGGCAAGAAAATGCCATTACAGAGCCATGAGAGAAGGCTTAGACTCCACATTCTACCCTAAGGAAGAAAGAGAGAGGGGGGCAGGAGAGAAAAATGACCAACCATTTGAATATGCCCCTCCTTTACAATATATAGAAGAATGAGAGAGAAAGAGAGAGGAAAAATTGAACTCTATTCGAACCACCCCTACAAATACATTGAATCCACCTACCTGCCACAATGAAGAGTCTTTACTGCAACACCCATGCCTCGTCATTGTCCCTTACTGGAAAATAAAGAGGCCCATTCTTCATCATGGTGGTAGGTGAGAGACTTGACAGCCCCAAAAATTAGTGGGCCAAAACATTAATGGAGGAAGGTGAGAAGCTGGCACCGAGATCTTTCCAAAAAATCCTCTCCTGCCCAAATCCAAGTTTCCAGTCGAAAGATATGGTTGTCTGAAGATCAGGGTCATGGGCGCACAATATTTAAAAGAGTCTGTCCATACAGGGTCCACGTGGCAGCCTCACGCATCTTGAAGATTCAGCTCCTTCCTTTCACTCTTGAAATTGTGTCAGACTGACACGTGGTGGCTTCCGCGGGCTCCTTGGTTTCCTTTGTATTTTTCCTAAGTCCCTCCTGTTGGCGGAGACACTGTGCCTGACCTGAGACACGTGGAGGCTTCGCGCTCATTTGGAAACTACCCCCAGATTTTACTTTTGAAGTTGCGTGATGAGACACGTGGAGGCCTCCGTAGGCTTTTGGACTTTTCAATGGCCGACCTTACCTTTTCGGACTCTAACACGTGGTGGGTTGGCACTCTTTTGGGGACTGCCTTTTGGGCCATGCCTTTGAAATTGTGCCAAAGAGACACATGGCTCCTTCCGCTGGCTCTGTTCCTTTCTTTGTGTTTTGGCTAAGTCCCTTTTTCTTGGTGGGGCCATATAAATCTGACCCGGGACACGTGGAGGCTCAGTGCATGTTTGGGAACCCACTCTGAAATTTTACTTTTGAAGTTGCACCATGCTGACACTTGGCTCCTTCTGCTGGCCTGCCTATGTTTAGACTTTTCAATGACCACTTCTTCCTTTTCGGGCTCTAGACATGTGGCGAGCCTGTGCTCATTTTGAGTCTCCGGATTTGGGTTTTTGAATTTGTGCCGATGAGACATGTGGAGGCTTCCGCTTACCTTATACTTGTACTTAGCTGATTCGAGCCTTCTCCCTTTTCGGACCCTGGGACATGTGGAAGCCTCGCGCTCATTTGAGTCTCCACTTTGGGTCGCGCCTTTGAATTTGCACCTGTTGAGACACGTGGCTTCCGTCTGCTGGCTCTCTATACTTAGTCATTTTTGGGGCTCTGTCCCCCTTTTTGACTCTGGGACCATGTGGAGACACCTCACTTGCGCATTTGGGGAACCCACTTTTGGATTTTACCTTTGAAGTTGTGCCGAGAGACACGTGGCTCCTTCCACTGGCTCTACCCCATTTTGACTTTTCAACTGGCCGATTCTGTCCCCTTTTTGGACCTGGGACACGTGGAAGCTTGGCACTTGTTTGGGGTCTCCATTTTGGATTCTATCCTTGAGTTGTGCTGATGAGGCATGTGGCACCCTCCGTGGGTCTGTGACTTTTCAATGGCCGATGAGACCCCGTGGGCTTGTGGGCCTGCACTTGAAAATTGTGCCATTTTGTGAAAAGTGAAAAAGTTTCAAAGTCCCCCGCAGACCCGCCGGCCCACATTTAACACTTGGGAAAAATTTCCTCCCATGGCCCCGCAGACCCGATTTTGGCAAAAAGTCATCCTCGGGCCCACCTGGTCCACATTTTCCCATTTTTGGGCAAAAAGACATCTTCGGGCCCGCCGCCCGCTTTTTCCACTTTTGCAAAAAGTAATCCTTCTCAAGCCCCGTGGGCCCCACAATTATACTTGTGTCTTTTTGTGAAAAGGGAAAATGTCAAAATGTCTCCTGCCACCCCATTGGTTCACAATTTCCATTGGCAAAAATTCTTCCCTAGGCCCGCTGGCCCGCTTTTGGCAAAAAATCCTCTAAGGCCCGCCGGCCCGTAACTTGAAAAATACGAAGAGTTAGAAGGACTTCTTTATATCTCTGGAAAGGGGAAGAAATTTCCTATTTGATGGAAATGCTTTTTAGGGGGCCTTAAGTGCTTAAAATATGTAAAAATTCATATTGAAGCACAAAAGGGGGAAAATGGTGTCAGTTGACCCAAAATAAGTGTGAGCTTATTTTGGTCAACAATTTGGTGACTCATGGGGATCACCTGCCTGCTAGGTGAAATGATCAGTGGCCTTGAAGCATCCATTGGGCATGGAGTCTACCTGGTAAACAAAAATCTGATCTGAAACTTTGAAAATTTGATCCCTGAGCCACTTGGAACACCACTGGAACTAGAGCTGACCCTGAACTCACCAAATGCTACTTCCAATGTCACTGTGCATGAGCAACAAAAACCACAACACACTATGTACAAAACTGGAAATCATACATGCTCCAAGTGGAACATGCAGAGTGTGCACAAGCACTTCTTCTACTGAAAAAAAACCTACCTACTCCTACACTAACCTAAGAGAGAAAGGGGACTCAAACAAATCCTGCAACTGGCAGGGAGAAGTAGCTTCCCTTTCTCAAAAGGGGCAGCCATGCAAATGATTTGACACTGAATATGGCTGCTTGTATGAGTGAAAAACTGACTATAAGCTGGTCCTCCACCCAAATCATCAAGGTATCAACTGGAAACAAGACAAATGCCTCTTTTAGTTGCTCTTCATTTGGATTGAAGAGGCATTGATGCTGATCCTTGGTACTTTGAGCTCATCCTCATACCCTGAAGTGGGCATGACTGGTTTTGGCTTCTCCCTTGGCTCCAATGAAGCCAAGTACCTGATTGGGCATGGTCTGATCCTTTGAATGTGCCCATTGCTCTGAATTTCAACTCCAAGAATGGAGTCTTCTTGCTGACCTTCCTGGATGGATGGTGTGAGAGAGATGATGACATCCTCTTGCCTTTCCCTTCCTTCTCCTGTGAAGAACATGGAAGATTCATATCTTCCAACCTTGGTTCCAGAGGGCTGTTATGAAGTGCAGGTTGTTGTCCTTGAATGCTCTCCTTCATGGCAGCAGGCTCATGTGCTTGGAAGGTGGATGATGGAGGAGAAAATGATGTGATCTCCTCAGGCTCCTCTCCATCAAAGCAATCTTTCCAATTCTGATAAGAAGTCTACCTCCTTGTTGTCCTGTTGCATGTGCTCTACCTCCTCCATGATGTCCTCCTGATCTGCAACTATCTCACCATGGTTCCGTTCATCCTCAAACATGAAGTTTGAAAGATCAAACTCCTCTTCAACATTAGAGCTTAAAGGGGATGAAGTGGGAGGAAGAACTGAAGGTTCTTCTGTGGCCTGCTCCACACTTGGAGCCTCTGAAACTGTATGGTCCTCCTCCATCATGGGTTCATCAATCAAATCAGGCCCTTGAAATGAAAGAAAAAAATCTTCAATGATGCTTTCTTCATTAAGTGGCCTCAACTCTGATTTGATCTCTCCCAGCTGCTCCTCTTCAATGGGACTTGGAGCTGGTTGTTCTTCCTCCTTAACTGGTTGTGCAGCTTGGATTAGATCAACATCCTCTTCAGACAAAGTGCCATTATGGACACTGCATTCAGAGAAAATAGATTGTTGATCTTTCTTCTTGTTCTTGTTCTTCTGCTACAAACTCAGCCTCAGCCACCACTGGCTCTTCAACCTTGACCTCCTCTGTTGGCTTAACCATCAAGGGGATCTTTGTAAACCCAAATCTGGCAGCCCAACTCTTCAGATTTTCTATCATTTCTTCTCTGTTGGGTTCCTCTTCTTGTTGTTCTCCTTGACTGGATTCTTGAGTCTCTTCCCAACATGGACTTGGGAAAGCAAGAGGAGTGGTAGGTTGGGGTTCAACCAGTTTTTCTATTGTTTTTGGTGGAGAGGGGAGTGGAACTTTTTGTTTTTTGGAGGGGATGACTATTTGGAAGGGAAAAGGGAAGAAGAATTGAGATGAGATGGAAGATTAGGAGATGGAGAAGGGAAATCAACACTTGGGGCAGCAAGTGAGGGGCTTGACTCTTGACATTGCTGAAATGATATTGGTTGAGAAAGAGGAAAATGAAGGACTAGGAGGTGGTGACTGACTTACCCATTGACAAGGTTGTCTTGTGTCACAACTCATAAGCCTCAATATCCTCAATCCACTGTGCAAGTTGAGGCAACATTTCAACCATGAAGTCAAGCTTCTCCTGAGGGCTGTAATGTCTTGGAATAGGCCTCCCCATGGACAAGGTGCCCTGCAACCAATCCTGAATGCTTTCATTTGTGTTGTGGCTCTGGACAGCACCATTCTAGCCTCCATCCCTTGAATCTTCTCCAACAGATCAACATTTTCCATGTATTTGTTACCATTGTATGTGTCCCCTTGTTTTTAATAAGCCCCATAGCCAAAACTGGTTTTGACACTGCTCATATGGGAAAGCATAATGGTTCTGGATCTGATCATAATACTGATTTGGAGGAGTTAGGAAATACATTTGAGGTGGACTGCACTACTGCAAGTGTGAGTTCCAAGAAGGAAATGAAGTCATGATTGCACAACCTCATGGAATGGAAGAAAATGAAAGATGTGGAAATAAAATGGATGAAAATGTATGGAAATGGATGGAAAAGGTCTGCGACTCAAAGAATGGGTTGTTGACAAAATGGAGTCGCTAGATGTGCTTTGAATGTGCCTCAAAAGGCTGAATCTTAACAAGAACACACACACCAACCTGTGCATGCCAAAAGATGAAGTGGTAAGGTGCTTGAGACACCTTGGAAAGATGAGAAAAATCTAACCTCAGTGTCCCACTGGGCATGCCAAAACTGTTAGTGCAGAATCACAACACCCCGAATGGCCTGAGTTTGAGTGGGGCATTCGGTGTGATTGCACAACATTGGACCATCTCTCAAGCTGTGGGACTTGCAAAACTTGAGATGGACCTCCAGAGAAGGTTGGTTCCTACTTCCTAATCTACCTGCCACAAGCTACTCCAGTGCAGGAAAAACCTAATCTAATCCTAATCTAACCATTCCAAGGAGACAGGGAGAGAGAGAGAGGGTGAAAGAGAGCCTACACTAAGTGGTGATACACCAGAAAAGGAAGTGGCTGATCACAGATCCAAACTACCTGAAGTGGAGAGAGGTGAGCAGAGGAGAGGGTGGACAAGATGCACCATGGACCAAAGATAGATTTCACATGGAACACCACTTCAAAACCCATTAAGCACAGCTCCCAGAACCTGTAATAAACATCAGAGTATGCATAGTATACCCTGCAATGATGAGAGGTAAGAAGAGACAATAAAATAAGCCAAGGATGGACAGATGCATCACGAAACATATTTTATTGCTCCAAAAGTTACACGGTACATCATCAGTGGGAAAGGGGCAAGAAAATTCCATTACAGAGCCATGAGAAGGAGGCTTAGACTCTGCATTCTACCCTAAGGAAGAAAGAGAGAGGGGGGCAAGAGAGAAACAATGACCAACCATTTGAATATGCCCCTCCTTTACAATATATAGAAGAATGAGAGAGAAAGAGAGAGGGAAAATTGAACTCTGTTCCAACCACCCCTGCAATGCATTGAATTCCACCTACTCCCAACCACCTTAAGATATGCATTGAATCCACCTACCACAATGAACTGCAAGACCCATGCCTCCATCGTTGTCCCTTACTGGACAAGAAAGAGGCCCATTCTTCATCATGGCAACAGGTGAGAGACTTGATAAGCCTGAAAAATAGTGGGTTGAAACATTAATGGAGGCAGGTGAGAAGCCGACGTCGAGATCTTTCCAAAAAGTCCTCTCCCGCCCAAATCTGAGTTTCCAGTCGAAAGATATGGTTGTCTGAAGATCAGGGTCATGGGTGCACAATATTTAAAAGAGTCTGTCCATACCGGGTCCACGTGGCAGCCTCACACATCTTGAAGATTTGGCTCCTTCCTTTCACTCTTGAAATCACATGTCAGACTGACATGTGGCGGCTTCCATGGGCTCCTCGGTTTCCTTTGTATTTAACTTGAGTCCCTCCTGTTGGCGGAGACACTGTGTCTGACCTGAGACATGTGGAGGCTTCATGCTCATTTGGAAACTACCCCCAGATTTTTCTTTTGAAGTTGCGTGGATGAGACACGTGGAGGCCTCCGCAGGCTTTTGGACTTTTCAATGGCCGACCTTACCTCTTCAGACTCTGGGACACATGGCGGGTTGGTGCTCGTTTGGGAACTACCTTTTGGGATTTGCCTTTGAAATTGGGGACCACCTCTGGATTGCCAAAGAGACACGTGGCTCCTTCCGCTGGCTCTTTCCTTTCTTTGTATTTTTTGGCTAAGTCCCTTTTGCTTGGTGGGGCCATAAGTCTGACCCTGGACACGTGGAGGCTCAGTGCACATTTGGGAACCCGCTCTGAATTTTACTTTTGAAGTTGCACCGTGCTGACATGTGGCTCCTTCCGCTGGCCTGCCTCTGCTTATACTTTTCAATGACCACTCCTGCCTTTTCAGGCTCTGGACACGTGGCGGCCTACGCTCATTTTGAGTCTCTGACTTTGGATTTCGACCTTTGAAATTGCACTGATGAGGCACGTGGAGGCTTCCGCTTACCTTTTGTACTTAGCCAATTTGAGCCTGCTCCCTTTTTAGGTCCCTAGACATGTGGAAGCCTCACGCTCATTTGAGTCTCCACTTTGGGCTGTGCCTTTGAAATTGGGCTGATGAGACACGTGGAGCCTCCTTCGGTTCTCTATACTTAGCTGACCACGTGGAAGGCTTGTGCTTGTTTGGGGATCCACCTTTGGAGTTGGTCTTTGAAGTTGTGCTGATTCGACACGTGGCACCTTGTGCTAGCTCTACCCGATTTTGACTTTTCAATTGTCGACTCTGTCCCTTTTCAGACTCTGGGACATGTGGAAGCCTGTCGCTTGTTTGGGGTCTCTATTTGAGATTTTATCCTTGGAGTTGTGCCCTTGGGAAAATATGATCAACACACCAGATCTAACTCTCACAAGTTGTCACTTCCAGATCATGGAGATATTTTCATAACAAGGCAAAGGTTACTAAAGACATTTGAGACCTTGATTGCTTCTGCATGTTTTGGCAACAGAGATTATTTATTTGTATGCACACAAGACAAACAAGGGTAGTACAGGTATGATTGGTTGTTTTTGAATGAGATTTTTTGATGGGAGGTGGGGTAGGGTGAAACATGATTCACCATATCCTTGAGGAATCTTTACAAAATGGAATGTTAAACCAATAGAATGCCACATAATAGCTAAAATATTTATTTAACTAGAATATGTGCTTTAATGGAGGCCCAGATTATCACTCTTTCACACAATCTTTGAGATTCTATCACGAAGACTCGAGATAGAAAATCCAACAAAGCATCAAGATCTAAGTCAAATTATGCCTAAGGTACACCCAAAGGATTACAGACTCCCTCTGTCAACAGATGAAAGAAAAGTGATTTTAAATTGTTGATTCCAACCCCAGATGAAAGATCTTCTGAGAAATGAAATTGCAGATGCCACTATACTGTCACAAGGATTGAGGTCTGTGTGATTGAATCAGATTTTAATACAAGATTGCAATAGAAACAAGAAAAACCACTTGCATACATTCAAAAATAAAACAAACACATTTTTCCCAAGACAACACAGAAAAATTTGAATTTGATTAAGTCTATTAGTAGGGGAAAGCTTTTAGAATAGTCTCAGAGCTTGTCAATGGTTGTACACTTGCAACCACCTTGACACAATAAAACTTAGTACAAAAAGATATAATCAAGATTCTCAAATGGATTCTCAAAAGATAGGCTTTGTCAAATTTTCCTCTTGGGAATTTTCTTCGACCTCTAACACTCCAACCTCCATCAACCCTTTGCACGAGAAAATTTGTGCCATTTATAACATTTACAATAGACCCCCTTTCCCCCCAAAAATCTAGATATTGAGTGCACCAATGCTCGCCATGATCACAATCGTGATTTCTGGGATAAGATCTGCAAAAATTCGTCAGGTGCTCGAGGGGGCAGATGTCTTCGAATATCTCCCGCATTCAAATCCTTCCTCTAATAGATCATTCTTTCTTAAATTCACCAACCACTTCCACCCAAATCTATCAAATCTGGCCCCTTGCGTGCTTCGGAGAAGAAAAACATAAAATCTGATCGGGCTCAATAGTCAGACCATTTTAATGGTGAAAGATGTCTTCCAGATCTCCCCACCAACCTTAGATATCAACATTAATTCCCTTCTCTGCCTGGCATGTAGAAAAAACCAAGAAATCATGGAGACTTGCACTTCCAGACGTGTTTCAGAGAAATGGGGGGAAAATCTTATTTAGAATCTCAGTTGCCGTGGATCTTTACTTTGAATTTGGGCCGTCCATGTGGAAGATTCAAACTTAAAAACAGGCCTGGGGGATTCCTTTGACTTTTTACATCTTTTGGAGAAATGGAAAAATTTCACATTTTGCTCTGCACCTCCACCCTCAGGAAATGAGCTTGACACATGTCCTAAGGTGGGCCCCAGCAAATATGTGGCAAAATTCTACCATTTTACTTCCTTTTTGGAAAAGGGAAAATATTCCAAGTTTTCCCTATAGCTCCATCCTTAGGAAACGGGCCTGACACATGTCCCATTGTGGGTCCCAGCGAAACCGCACTTCCCCTTTTGACTTTTAACCCTTTTCTCCGCAAAGGAAATCTTTCCAAATTTCCCTCGAGAGTCTACACCTCCACCGTTGACTGGAGCAACCTTTGACTTTTCCCATTTCGGGCTTGCGGGTCATTTTGAGATTTTAATCCTTCTGATGTCAAAAGGCAAAAATCCAATTTGCCTACGATGGTTCGCCTTCCCACCCCTTTGACTTTTCAAACTACCACATGTCACCATGGCACACCTTGAGATGGTCCCAAAAATTTGATACTTTGAACGAGCGTGGGCTCGCCACGTGTCTTGTCCCGGAAAATTTTGTCTGAATGCTTGAAGCTCAGCGGAAGGCGCCACATGTCATGCTCTGAGGCAGTCTCCTTTGGCTGTTGAAAAGTCTAAGCAAAAATGCAAAGTGAGCGGAGGCCTCCATGTGTTAATGTGGTGCTCCTTCAAAAAACCTTTGCCACGTGTCCGCCTGTGGGGTCATTGTGAGACTTTTTCCCTGCCTCTTAAATTTTCTCCAATCATATCTTGGCGGGGCAGTGGGGCAAGTTCAAATATTTTTCCAAAGTAGCTAAAAAGAACAAGTTCAAAATCAAACCCACCACGCCCCATCCAATCAGAAGAAGCCAAGTAAGCACTAAAAGAACCAATCAGAATTGAGCGGAGCCACGGGACCAAATTTGCCTTTTCACCAAAAAGCAAAAGCGATAAGTTAAAGCATTTTCCCGTCATCCCCTGACCAACCAAAAGAGGCCATGTCGCCTATCGATGCAAGGATGCAAATTTGACCGGGAGAAATACCCGTCAAACTGTAAAAATACAGAAAAATGATCATTCGAGCCCGAAAATGAAAATTTCTCCAAGGAAAGAGAATTTAGAAATGTTACAAGGCTCAAAAATGTTTCTTAGAGATACATCCATTCATTTTTCTTCAAGTATTTAAGGAAGAAATGGAAAGGAAAACAAATCCCGACTGTGGAGACCGAAAAACATGGGAGAACCCGAGTTTTTGGATGAACAGAGAACGGGAGACCCAAATTACAAACATTTTCCAGAGTAGCAAAGAAACAAGGAGCAAACCATGGACTCACAAGTGATCTACAACCCAGGAATAGATTAACAATAGCAACAAAGATTACCCAGATACAACACGAGAGAAAAGAAAGCGACACAAGCCATAAATTGATAGATTTTTAAGGTGAATTGGGGTGAGACTATTTTGAGCACCAACAACGCCATTGAGATGCGTGGAACCCTTCGTGGGTCTGTGACTTTTCAATGGCCGATGAGACCCCGCGAGATCACGGGCCCGCACTTGAAAATTACACCTATTGACAAAGAGTGTAAAAGTTTCAAAGTGCCCCCGCAAACCCGCTGGTCCGCATTTAGACTTGGGAAAATTTTCCTCCTCGACCCCGCAGACCCACTTTTGGCAAAAATTCATCGTTGGGCCCCACCGGTCCACATTTTCCCATTTTTGGGCAAAAGGACATCTTCGGGCCCGCCGCCCCGCTTTTTCCACTTTTGCAAAAAGTAATCCTTCTCGAGCCCACGGGCCCGTAATTATACTTGTCTTTTTTTGAAAAGGAAAAAATGTCAAAATGTCTCTTGCTGTCCTGTTAGTCCGCAATTTACATTGACAAAAATTCTTCCCTGGGCCCACCGACCCACTTTTGGCAAAAAATCCATCTAAGGCCTGCCGGCCCGTAACTTGAAAAATACGAAGAGTTAGAAGGACTTCTTTATATCTATGGAAAGGGGAAGAAATCTCCTATCTATTGGAAATTATTTTAGGGGGCATTAAGTGATTAAAATGTGTATAAATTCAAGTTGAAACAAAAAGGGGAAAATGGTTCCTGTTGACCCAAAATAAGTGTGACCTTATTTTGGTCAACAGTATGTGTGTATGGAATAGAATAGAATCCACCCTATGAAGTTTGATGCAAATATCATAGTATTTTTCCTTGTGATGGAGCTATGTGGGTGCAAGTGATCTCCAATGCAATAGATGGATACAACTCTAGATGAATGATAGTAGTGAATGATGCTAGGTCCCTCATTATGGTCTCATAAGTTTGTATTTATAGGGTTCTCTTGATCTAATTTCTTAATTAACCACAAAATGACTGATCACCAAAAATATAAGAAGCTCAAATGGCTAGAAAGAGCCCAAAAGATGGTGGGAAAGTGAAAAAGGGAGCGAAGCAGCTCTAGTGGGACCAAGGTGCCCATGGGTGCCCCAGTACTAATCTGGGTGCCCCAGTCGAGGCTAAAATGATGCGGGATGACAGAAGATGACTTGGCATGTGGATGTAAAATATCGAGAATGGCGAAATAAAATAAAACAAGATGGCCAAAAGACGGGGGTTGATTAGTACTTTCTTCACTCAAGAACCTTATAAATAGTAGTATGAAACTAGGATAAATAATGTCTAAAGTGCATGATTTTGTGACTATAATATGGTGATAGAACATGTATAGGATTCAAAAAGGATTCATCCAAATCAGATAAAATTGAGGAAGAATCAAGTCAAGGATCTAATGAAAGAAGGCAGTTAAGCATGGGAGAGACTTCAAAGCTTCTATCTCATGGAAGATCATCTATCAGACAACCAAATAAATATAGGTATGGTGTTTTTCATGTTAATTACGATAAGTGTGGAATTTATAGACATAGAGCTAACATGTGCACTCCTAAGGTTTAGAATAAAGATGATTGTGATTGGAAATTTCAAAAGAATCATTGTGAAGAAGAGAATGAATAAGAATGTGAAGGCAAGAAGGAGTAAAAGATGGGTCAGAGATATGGTGCTGAATGTTACCTTTGTCATGAGAAGGGACATCTTACAAAGTATTGTAAAAATGGATAATCAAGCACTAAAATGTATGTAATCAAGTTCAATGGATATTTATTTACTTGAAATGGTTATGGACATAATGCAATTGAGCACAAAAGAAGACAAGTGAAATGTTTTAGGTGCCACAAGATAGGTCACATTACAAGATTTTTTAAGACAAGACATTTGAAGAAAGGAACTCATGGATCCAAGAAACAAGTTTAGAAGTACAAGAAGGAATAAGATAGTCAAAGTGTTCAACAAGATCCCAAGGGTGTTATTGATCAAAAGGAGGATTTTGTTGTTCTAAATGCAGAATCAAAAAATAATGAATCAATCAAGGAGCCAAAAGAGGGTTTGATACCTTCTTACGTCTGTCATTTATCCCCTCCATGATGAAATATTCCTCTAATGGGCTTCTTAGAGGTGTATTGGTGTAAATGAAGCATTGGAGTTAGGGGGAGATGTCTTGGTTAGTTTTTGTCTTCTCCGGTGTTAAGGTATGTCATTTCAAGTCCTTAAGTAGGTTCTTATGATTCGAATGATTGGTCATGTTGAGAATGCTGAATTTCAATTCTTGTTGTTATTCAAGTGCATGTTTCTATGTCCTTAAAGTTTGAGATTACTTAGTCATAGTGTATTATCAATCTGAGATGTCTCAGTGAGAGTACGAGTCATGATGATGTCTTATGAGAGGTTGTTGTGTCTAATCATTCATATGAAAAGTCTTCTTTTAGTCTATGTTGTTGGTTGGAGTTGTTGGAAAAGTATGTGGTATATGGTGTCTCATGCTGACACGTATCAGTCAAATGAAGTTTCATAAGGATTTCATGAGCTATAAGGGAATTAATCAAGTATGTCTAGGTGTCTATACTGAGTGAAACTATGTAAAAGTATCAAAAGGTAATTCATTGTGTGAGTAGTCTTTCAAAGTCCCTTGGTTATTCATTGGTGTGCCATTGTATCTAGGGTATGTTAATACCAAATGGTTTAGGTCTTTTGATTCTATTATGTGTTCTCCATGTTCTATTGCTTTGTGTAGATGGGTCGGAGATGGTAAGAGTCATCAAATGAAGATTTGATCAGATCATAATCTCTATGAGGTCTATGATAGTATTGTTGAAGGTTCAAGTACAAATTGAGTTGGTTTCATTAAATAAAATGATATTTATGCCTCCAAATCATGACACAAGTTTCTAAGAGTGTTAGAAGATGTAGCTACAATGGTATTTGTTAGGTTTGAGCTCTTGAAATCAAATTTGTGCATTTGTGTAGATTTTATGTCCTAACTTGGTCTTAACATTGCTTGTTGAGCGATATAGAAGGAATGTTGAGTTTGAAGGGCTAAATTGTGGATTCTAAGGCTAAACATTTGTACAAATCATCTAGACAAGGAGGTCTTCAGGATTCAAGTGGGTTGAGACCATAATTTTTTTACATTCTTTGGAATCTCTTACAAAGTTTTGATTTGACAGTGAAGGTTATAGAGACCTAATTTGGGATGTGTAACTTGCAAGATGGGTATGTTTTTCATTGGGAAATGTCTTCAAGGTTCTTAGATGAATTTATTTGGCCAAATAGGTATTTGTAATAGGTAAATTTACTTCATGAAAGTGTCTTCATCAAAATTTATGTGCAGTTTTCACTATTTCAAGGGTTAGTTTGTTGTGTGTTCACATGTTGATGGTAAGAAGATGGTACATTGAGCTCATAATGTTCCTCAGAGTTTCTATGACATGCATGAGAGTGTGATGTCTTTGATTAGTCTCTAGATTGTTTTCAAAGAGCTAAACATGGTGGGTTTTGATCTTATGTGGCCATGAGAGTTCTAAAACAATGGTTAAGATATCATAGGCTTCTGTATTCTTATTTGGTGCACTTTGAATCATCTAAATGGTTGAGTGTGAGTATGACAAAGTTGAAATGGTGTTATGAGTTAGAGAAGTTAGTATATAAGGTCCGTATCATCCAAGTATGATATTCATAGTGAAGGGAAGTTGAAAGATTGTAAAGTAAATCATGCTCAGAAGTCTATATTGTGCATCTACATGTATGGGTATAGACATATTGCATTTTTGATAGGTTTGAGATTCAAAATCATGATTATACATATGTTATAATGCTCATGGGTCTCAATGAATGTAAGGAAGATGAACTCAGGTGTAAGAATTCTTCTATGATTCCCTTATTTGTGTCTTGAGAAAAATGTCAAGTTACAGGCTCAGAGAATATGTGAGAGGCAGGGTTTGGGGGTATCTTCAAGTATGAGGTATTTATTTATGTTTTGACTTGTCTGACTGATCTTTGAAGTATGATTTTTCTTTGTGAATGTCAGTTTTATATCTACATGGTCATCTCTAGCATAAATTGGCTAAGAATGGTGAGGACTTAGTAGTCTTAGAGTTTGAAAATGGGAAAATTGAACTAAAACCTTTTTGATAGTTCTAATCCCCTGAGATCATATGTATGCTGATATGGAGATGAACATTGGAATTGAAGTTTTAATCTCATATAAGATAAGGTGGTTTGGTCCTAACATGATCAAATACTGAGAAGGTACAATGTGCTTGAGGTTAAGTATCAAGCTTCTACAAGTAAGAAATGTTTGTCTTCCATATATAATGGTGTATCTAGAAGCTATAAAGAGTCATCCAATTGATCTAGGTAGTATGTATCACTTCAAAAGGAAGAAGGTGTATAGCTAGATGGGTTATATTGTGACAAAGTGATACAATGATATGACTTAGAGAACATTTTTTCTCACCTATAGGTATGGGGGATGCTATGATGCAATGTTTGATGTGTCATAGCCTCAAGAAGTTGTATATACATGTTTGAAGACGGTAAAGGTCTTGAAAGGAGAAAGGAGGGTGTTTTAAGGTATGACTAAGCTTGATTAATGCTTTTATTTGTTGCATATCTAGCCATACGACATGCTATAGGTAAGAATAGGGTACAAGAGGTAGAGCATGTTTCTTCACAAATATGTGGTGTGTATTAAGACCAATTGTGCTTGGTCAAGATGTTGTTAGGCTTTTCCATGTGATCTAAAAGGTGACTGTGACTCCAAAAGAAGCTAATGTGTGTCTTATGGACTGTGATGTGACTGGAAATGGTCTTTTTAGCTTCAAAATGCATCATACAGTCTTGTAAGTGCTACATTAGGTATGATGGAAGTGATTTTGAAGGGGATACCATGTCTTAGTTTCTTCTTAAGGTTGAGCAAGGTGATAAGATAATGGAGAATCCAATGACTAGGTATTTCAGTCATGTTTGTGTCAAATGATGAATCAAGACCTCTATAGGTTTGATATGATGCTATAGTAACATAAAACATTGCTACTATAGGTAAGGATAATCCGTGGTGTGCTTTCATGACACGGGGATTACATGTTCTAATCCTTGAATGTACACTAAATGAGCTCATGTGGTAGAAAATTATGTATTCTTGACAAGTTGAAGCTATATTTGAAGGTAATAATGATATCTGATGGTAGTCATTGTACAATGGTATGAAAATATGCTTCTACATGTATATAATGTGCATGGTTCAAATTTGACAGGAGGGGCATGGTATATTCCTCTAGGAGGTGGCATTGATGTTCTCAAGGAATTTAAGGCATGTTATGAAGTATTTCCTCCAATAACAAGTGAGTTGTGCTTATGAATGCATTGTATCCTCCCAATGTGACTGTAATACACTGAGAAGATGGTTAGGGCAACACCAAAGAAGCTGAGTAAGTTTCTTGACAAGACACCAAGGTAAGATGCTCAATTTTTTGCTTGTCTACTAGATATGGTTGTACTAACTCTAAGGGGAGTAGTGGTATGCTTTTTCATGGTGTGAATGATGTTTGAGAGATTATCAAAGTTGGTTCTAAAGCCACTGAAAAGCCTCTTCAAGGATGTATGTACTCAAGGTAAGAAAAAGACAAAAATGACAAGAGACAAGCCAAATTTTTGTCTTAAAAAGTTGAGCTGGCCTAATAATGAAGGTATGGTGGAATATTTCATTCATGTAAATCATTTTTGGCATGTTCTTGAGATATATGCTTCAGGTATAGGTCTGGTTCAATGATCTCATAATGGAAAAAATAGATTTTGGAGGTGAAATGACTAGTTTTTCATGCCTTGAAGGTGGATGATGGTGTTTTATCTCAAATAAAATGTAAGATGATGATGTATTCATGATTTATTGACATATTCAGATGGTGTATATGTTATTCCCAGGGGGAGCTTAGTGTCTCCATGCTTGAAATGATCTTAGAAATCAATTTTGTGAAGAATCTCAAGTTTGGAAGCTAAAATAAGACTTTTGGTTGATGTTTCTATCCAAGAAGTGATCCTATGAAGTTGAGAAAGATGAAAAAAAAAATGTAGGTACAAGTATTCCTTTGTCATTAATGTAAAAAGGGGGAGAATTTTAGGTGGTTTTCCACCAATGACAAAGGGGGAGATTGTTGGCATGTTGTTGTATAGGTATTTTAATTGATGTAAAACTTCATTAATGACAAATTCGATGATGGAGTAGGGTCAAATAATGATGAGGTTGATGATGACATGATCATTCAGATGTATTCATGGTGATATTATTTCATTCAATGAGGATGGCTTGTTTTTACAAGCCCAATCAAGTGATCTAGCTAGCCTAGGTGACAATGCATAGAGGTATGAGCTTCTTGGTAGATTGAGAAGTATGTTGGCATGTTGGAGAGAATGTTTTGGAACTTCTTTGGCACTCAAATGAGCTTCAGGGTACATATATAGGTTGGTGACCATGTTTCAGGTGCTCATTTGGAGTAGGTATGGATGTTAAGAGGCATGAGGTTGAGCTATGGAGCTATATGAGTTCATGGATACATGTAGGTAATTGATTAATGATGTATAATGTATTTTAGGACCATTTGGAGTGTTTCTAGGATGATCTATGGAGTTGTTTTAGTTGACCTTGGCCTTTCCATTTCAAAACCCTAGTGCTAGCTATGTAAGTATTAGTAGATAGAATTATTGAGAGATATTTATGACATGGTGATGATTGGATATGTTAGTAGGGTGTGTCATGGTGCTGTGGGAAAAATTTCAAGTTTCCACGATGATAATTTTGCAAGTTATGATGTTTTTGGTGAAACATGATCAAGAACGAGGCCATTTCCAGCTCGAATATTCTAATGATCACCCTTAATTTTGTGATTTACATGGGACATTATGTATTTAAAGGATGTTTCTACATTTATTCTATAAGGTTTCACAAAAGGAATGAGGTCATTTCATCGTCACATTTTTATGAACGAATGTTAATAAGGTAAACAACTTTATATGAGTTTGAAACCCTAGCTCAAAAGCGTTTTGAGAGTTTTTATTCCTAAGTGGACATTTTTTCTTGATAGTTCTTGGATGATGATTGGAAAATGTAAAGTAATCCTCCAGGTTTCCATAAAGGTATGGTAGATCTTATGGTGATGAATGGACCCCACTCAAACATGCTTCTTTATGAAGAAGTTCAGTTTGGGACAAGGTTTTGTCCAAAAGAGTTGAAAACTAAATGACCATTATGTGATGTATGAGAGTTTTTATTTATGTCCATGATTATTTTATGTCATTTTTATGCTAATAAATGGTCAAGTATACTTCGTTTATGTTGACTGGTTAAAGGGCAGTTTTGGGGCAGTTAGAAGTAGTCTTCATTAAAGTTGACATTACAAGAGCTACATCAAGAATTAGGAGGTGATTAAAGTTGTGTTGAAAAGAAAATTCAGAGATATTTCCGTTGATATAAGTTTTATCTCATGATGATCAATTTTTTTATTGTTTTCGGGTCAGTTTGTGAGGAAGAAAATTTTGTTACTTTTCAGGAAAGAACTATTTTTTATGAAAGATTGAGTTGGTTAGTGCATGAAATGGATTGGGTGATGCTTTATATCACCTATAATGTTAAGAGGGATAACCTTGGAATTAAATCAATCCATTTTTAGTTATTTAAAGTGTCAGGAAGGGTGTTAACCAATTGCATTTGTAAAACTATTGTTTAGGCATCTTGATTTGGTGAAGTGTAAAGTTGTTGTGGTTTGAACCAGTGGATGTTTCAAGAGTTATAAATTTCTTAGAAATTATGTACAAGTATAGATGTTTCCATAAAGTGGTAACATGCCATATTTTAGTTCATATTGAGGGGTCTTGAGGCCCAAAGGTAAAGACATGGTGTCAGAAACAAATGTTTTATGAAGGTAATGAGCTAGTGGGCCCATTAAATGAAATAATTTGATTGGTTCATGTAAATTGTGACCATGTTTGATGTTTAAATGATATATTAATAATGTTTGGTGAATATGGGATCTTGGATAAGAATGGTTTTGGAATGAGTGGATTTTTTCATTCTAATGATGGGATTTTGAGGATGTTTGGTGCATGGATGAAGGGTTTTGGATTGGCTGACCTATATGGGTAAATTTTGAATGTTCTAGTGGTTTTTATGGGATTTTTTAAAGCTGTTATGGTCGATCTAAAGGAGGGAAACCTACTTATTTTGAATTTGAATCAATAACATGTTATAAATGTGAAGTTTTGGGTGTTGTGATGCTCATATTTTGGAAACCCCTTTATCTTCTTTTGAAAAAACCCTTGCTGCAAAGAAAAACCCCTTGGGAATATCCCAAAACCTCTAGAATTTCATTCTAGGCTAGTTTATGGTAGTATTTTTATAAGAAGGATTTGAGTGAAGCAAAAATAGCCGAGTTTCTTTGATGGCGAGTTAATGACGAAGGGCGGATTTGGTGTCATGTGTTTGAATGCTAATTTCATAGCATGTTGATTTCATTATAGGTTTCTAAAGTATTTGTAGATCTGATATTGAGTTGAAGTCATTTACAAAGAATAATATATTCTTATGTATTCATGAGACAAGTTTGCTTGTCTTGGTATCTCTTGATTGTATCTTGTTGACTATTGTTGAAGACATCAATTCAATGTGATATGATTTGAATATAAATAAAGAGTGGTGATCTGAATTGAATATCAATAAAGAGTGATTTTGTGTATATCTTATGATCCTTTCTTTGAGTATGTTTCATGGTGAAGTATATTTGTTTGAGATCATACATTGATATATGTTTTTCATGAGAATGTGTGTTTGATGTTTTGAATTATAACGTGAAAGGTTTTATTGGGGATTGATTCACCCCCCCTCTCATTCCTTATC
>JAHRHJ020003372.1:0-186722 GCA_019776745.2 Taxus chinensis
CCCGCAGATGCCACCCCCCCCGGCTATCTCGACCACCGAACCATCATGAGGTCGGGATACGTAAAGAGTTAACTAGAAGCCCATTGTCTCCGTTGTCTCTTTTCCAGGCCGTACAAAATTGGTTAACCTGACTGAATCAAACAAATTAGTGAACTCTGATCTAAACTTCCTACTTCTCGTTTAGAGTCCTAGTATCACGTTTCCTTTCACAATCATCCTTTGGTTCCTTCCCATTATTATGCGAGTATTCCTATACCCCACCAATCTGGATCAGTGATTTGATGATATGGAGACCCCCTCTTGGGCATTGAGGGCATACTACGCCCAACAGAACAGAAATCAGCACCCTCGTCTTAGTATGGGGGCGACAACTATTCAATCAATCAAGTGTATAAACACAAACCCCCAAATCAGATTAAATTTCATCTGTGGAAAAAATGGGGAGTTAGATCACCTGCTTGAACGCACAAACAGGCCTTCAGGCTCGAACAATCATGACTTTCCGAGAATCTTGTTCATCTCCTCAGATGCTTACTTGAGACCACAAATTAGTAGACAAAGCGATCCATAACCAGTCTTAGATGAGTGGACATCAATGACATATTATCACTAAAGGAGTGAACATCATCTCGGGTTGTCCCCACCCTATAGGAGGTTTACATAACATAATACAACCAAGATCTCCTTTTCAAGAAAATACTCTATGGCCACTGCATATAGGAAATAAGCTCAGAGAAACTTGGCAATAGTGATTAGTTTTCATGAATAGGATTCATATGCCTATCAACATCCCAAGTATACAACAAACGTCCGCTCAGGAAAAGCAAACCGTGACTTCAACAAATAAGTCATTTCAAATTATTAGAACAAGTGAAAGGGTTAGAACTTGCTCAAGCACGTCAAAATTCCTCCGTTACATGCAAGCAGGAATTCAAGTACCACCTACACCCTGGCCAAGTAGATCTCCTCACAGGAGTAGGCAAACGTTTCGGCAATGCTGCCTCACTAATCCACACAAATGCCACAGACCATCATCTCTAACACTATTCCTCCCGGTCTAGTATCAAGCCACCATTACTAACAATACCCTGTCTAACTTAAACATGTACTTCCAATCACCACAGAAGATATGTTTTCTCCCTCCTGGCATGTTTTCTCAACTACAGGACACGGCCAGGTGTCCCTATTCCGCGCCAACACAGACTCTGGGCCATTCATACCCATCCCGCCACTACTCCCAAGCACCCCATCAATTGTCTACCTATGCAATAAGGAACTTATTGCAGAATAGCTAAGAGCCCCTGAGACTTTTGCCATACGAAGCGGCTGCTCCAAGACCCCTTCCCACGTTCCCCAGTACAAAGGTGAGGGATATCCACAACGCACATATCCGATAGCTTACGCGACATCCATACGTGAACTCTCCTTGGGATGGGGTTGTATGCTAAAATATTCCCCAAAACCTTGGAAGGCATCACTCTTTGATTGTATTATAAAATACCTGAAGCCTCCATCCATTAATTTATAAACCCTCCCACGTATCAGAGTTTAATTAAGGCGTTTTCGCCATGAACAAACTATTAAGAACGAATCAGGGAATTCTTGCGCATTTAAGCATGAAACAACGAATCGGTCGCCCATTTCATCCATTAAGGGGGGGGGGCGTACAGTTCTTTATTCTTCATGCAATGCTCTCTAAACATGGATCAAATGGAACTATGTTTAAATTCTTCCTTCATTCTCTCACAAAGAGGTAAGGATAAGTTCACAGAAAGTTCCCACTAAGACTTACCATGAATTACGTGGAGCGGCCTCTTGCAATAGACCAAGCCATCGATAGATAGTGTTCGTGAAGACATATGCGAGCAAACGGGAGATTAATCACCTGCCAGCCAAAACAACTATAGACTAACCCGACGTATAACGAATGTCAACCAATGACCACAATCACTTAAAAACAAAAATTGGGGTGTAACACAATGGATGGAGTTAACCGACCAGCCCAAGAGAGTAAATGTTGTCATACTCCATCACAAACAAACAACCAACAAAACACAACTTTAACACCGACCCCCGGACCTCAATCATTGGATTTAACCATCACAAACACAACAACAACAACAACGTGAATCCTATACAAGGACCCAGGACAAACTCATTTGGCGTTATCAAAACCAAAGCAAAAACAACAATGCACAAATTTTAATCCTAATAGGCACATTTGATCATAATATTGCCACAATATACAAACACCAAACCAACAAACCAGGAATTACAATCCCATCTCCCTTATTGTGTTTCCACAAATTTGGGTCCCAGATACTAGAACGTGCCATGACATAATAATTCATGGCAACGTTTACAAAAAGAACAAAACAGTGTCTTCACAGTTTGTTTTTGGCAGATCTCGTGTCATCCACCACTCAAACACACGTAACATTACAGTTGTTCCTCCCTCATGATTCTCCCTAAGATCTTTAACGATCCACTCCCAAATCTTGATAATAACAAACTCAAATCCAATGGGATGAAACTGGTGCATACGCCGGAAACCATGATCATGAAGCCTCGAATTCACTAAATCCATCATTCGCGCCCACAGTAGGAGTCAACCGAGAGACCCAAATAGTCAGTTGTAAATAGACGTTGAACTACCTATCGAAGCTATAACAAGAACACGAGGAATATTTCTCCAACCGAGCCCAGTCCGATCTGCCAGAAATAGATAAAGGTCAACAAATAGTAGAAAAACCCATCGTGCCTATGATTTAGTTTAGTGACCTAACAAAGACCAGATTCTCGCACGGTCATTCTGGATTAACTAGAACCCTCTCCTCTAGAGCTCTTCTCTTTTAGAAGCATAGGTCTAGGTCACCTAATTAACAATCACTCCCAACCGTCCTGACACAAACAAGTAACCAAATCAAAGTAGATTTTTGATATACACCCTCCGGGGACAAGGCCGGACAAGGATGTCGAATTCTATGCAAATAAGTAAAATGCGCCACCGATGCTGAGATCGCACACCGATGTTTATCCATCCTTACACTTACAATTCTTGGTTTTCAATCAGACTATGTAAAACGGGCAATGGTGACGATGGGGCTCCGTTAACATAGTCCCGTTCTCTTTCCGCCAAAATCTAGGATATCGGGAAACAAACTTTCTCCACCACCACGTGAAATACATTGATAGGCTATGATAGCCTTAAGCACTTCATAGGAACTATAGATTACTGTCGGTCAACCTTAGGACCCACACCATCCCTGACGAGTTTTTAATATTATGAGTCAAGGAACCTAATTATAAATATGTAACTACGGCTGACCATGGATACACCGAATGAAGGAATCCCTTCGAACGTTATTTCCAAGAAGAAGATTCTGTGCATCTAGGAAAGGGGGTTTATGCCCAAAGGTGATCCACAACCTTTCGATTTTCACCTAGCTGATTTCAAGAAAATCCCAGGGGGTGCACTAGATTGTGAACTTCCAAACAAACCAACTTTAATAAACACACTGACCCAAAACCAGAGGACAACTTTCTGGTCCTACGATGCGCTGAAACTATAGCATAGCCCACAACAATCCCACCCCCAAAGAAAAAAAAACTAAAAGAAACGGTACATTAGGCAACTACTGCAAAAAAAATCAGTTGAGTGATGAACAAGATTCACCAATGTTCTGACCATTTGATTCAGTGGCATAGGATATTCCCTGGTGTTGGTTCCCTTCCAGCAAAGGACCCTTCTATATGGTAGAAGTAGCTGAGCAAACGCATGTTAGATGCCCCGGACATCCTATATCCCGACTCAGTATTTGGGAACCCTCCATTCGACGGAGCGTTTAAAATGCGTTACGGGCGCCAAGGGGCAGTTTATAATTCTGACTCCACGAGGAGAAGTCTCCCATTCACTTTTAGATAAACTTGTGAATGCCCAAACAATGGCGCTGAATACGAAGGCCCTCCTCCTTGGCCTCACCGCTAGCCAAAAGAAAAAGAATTGGGTTGATAAATCAGAGGTTAGAGACTAAAATTAGTGGCAAATCAAGGTTCTCAAGATTATGAAGCTAAGCTGAACATTAAAGCTTTACAAAAGACATGAACACTTACAGCTTTACAAAGTGAGTATTAAAATGGAAGCAAGGCACTTAACTCATATACATGAAGCAATCACGCAGAGGAACAAGCTTATCACTGATTCAATAGAACTTTAATGAATCAATTTTACTCCAAGCAATGAGTTAGAAGATACCCAGTCATGGTGTCCATTATGATTGAACCATTGATTAAAAAACCAATGACAAAATCCTTGCAAGCAGAGAGAAGTGAATCTACCCACCCGAGACCTAGTCGATAGTGATGCGGACTCCTTGGGATTATTTTTAAACGCTTATGCAGCACTACATCTCTCCTATCATTATGCTAGATTTGTACTTAAGTCACATGTTTCCTATTTTGGGAATCCCCATGATGGATAGCCCCTCAACAAATAGCACCTAGCAGATACGTAGTAGAAAACGGGATGCTTGGATTACCTCCAGCACCATGAGTGCGAAGAGGGTAACTCCTCTTTGATCGAAAAGGAAAAATCGATGTCAAACATCGGGACCGAAGATGAAACAGAGACTATGGAAACGAGGTTCTTCGTTAACCCAAAGAAGTGGAAAACATACTAGATCCTCGAAGAAGAACATCAGAAGGCATTTGCATTTATTTATGAGGAAATATAGGAGTCACCCCACATGGCAGTGCCATAACTCGTCACTAAATCAGATGCAAGCCAATTAAACAAAATTCAAGACCCATGTGAAAGCCCAAGGAGTTGTCTGGTAAAGGAGGAGGTAATTAAAAACTCTATTCTAGGAGGATTCATCAAGCCAGTCGACTATCCAATGGGTATTAACATCGTTCCCATATCAAAAAGAATGGAAGATGCGCAATCTGCATAGATTTTCGAGCGAGATCAACAAAGATGTCCTAAGGAGACTTCCCATACCATCCATTGATGGTATTGTTGATTGCAATCAGATGGTTTGAATTTGTCTCTCAGGGATGGATTCTCGGGCTACAATTCAAATCAGAATATTGCCGCAAGATCACGTAAAACATGTTATTTAACTCCTTGGGGAACCTATGCTACCGCTTGCTTATGCATTCTATCTAACGAACACGGTGTAGACCAGCGGGCCTGACATACATATTCACGATCTAATCATAAAATCAGTGGAATCTTACGTAGATGACTTATTGGCTAACAAGCCAAGAAATGTTGTGACCATCTGGAAGTACTCCGCGTCATCTTTCACGCTTAATAGGAATACGGAGTCACACTAAACCCAGAGACAGAGAAAATGCGTCTTTGGTGTTAAAGGGAGGGAAGATCTTAGGTTCTATTTGATATCGTCATGAGGGATAGAGTCGACCCAACCAAAATCCAGGTTTTCCTTGAAATGTTCCACCCTCAAATGAATATAGAGTCAGACCATTTCTCAGGAAAGTGGGTTGACAATTGAAGATTCATCCTTAGAATTAAGCTTCACCGTTCATCCAATCAAAATTTATAAGAAAGACTATAGCATTGATTGGCACCAAAGATTGCAATTGAAGCATTTGATGCAGTTAAGCATTTCCCTTTATATCACCACCTACGCAATGCCACCTAAGCAGATCTCCCGTTAATTTTTTTTCTATTTCACGAGCTACCATGTCCAATGGCCTGTATGTTGGACCCAAGAAGACGATAACAAGAGAGAACGCCGTGATTGATTTAATCAGTGAATGTACTCGACTATGAAAACATGATATACTAGAGGTAGAACGAGATGCCTTGCCATAGGCTTTGTACTCTAAACGCCTAAGACATTATATGCTGAATCAAGAAATGAGGGTCATGGTAAAAAAGGGACCATTTCGGACTTTCTCACACAAGGGTCATTGTCTAAAAGGCTCCTGGACATTTTATAACCTTTAATTTTTGGAGAATTCAAAATAACATTTGTGAAACAGAAGTCGTTAAAGGACAAATCAAGCAGCTTTGGTTAGCGGAACATACCCATTAGACGGGAGTGGCGATCTAGTAGATTTAGACTTCCCAGATGGAGAGTACGTATACTACATCGACGCCCGACCCTCTATCTTTGAGTGTCTTTGGTACACTAATATCATTAATTAATCATGGAACATATGTACCTAGAAGGAGTAGTTACACCGCCCAGAGAGGCGGTACGCATTAATTCGTAGCTAAATACGTTGTTATAGAGCAGGTTCTCTATCAAAAATCTTGATGGATGCTCCGAAGATGTGTCGACACAAGAGGAGGAAGTCCGAGATTCTCCAGAAATCACAGCGGAATATGTGGAGGCCACTTCTGGTGGACCACGCCAGCTCAAAAATACATTGAAAGGGCTATTTGTGGCCCCACTCTTTAGAACATGATGGCAATAGGTTTGTACATAGGTGTATAGTGCCAAGAATTCTTATCATGAGATCCACATGCCAGCACAAGCTCTGGAAACAATCGCTACGCCAGGCCCCTTTTCTACATGGGGTCTAGACTTAATAGGGAAATTCTCTCCCTATGCACAGACGGCCATAATTTTATAATCACGGCCATGAATATTTTACCAAATTGGGGGGAGGCCATCCTATACTACTGTACCGGTTCGGTGATCGCTAAGTATTTTGAACCAAATCATTTGTAGGTACGGTATCCAACAAATCATTATCGCTGGATAATGGAACTTCTTTTAAGAATGAAGAGTTCACGAAAACTATGCAAATAAATTTTAAGATAAGTGATCATATGGCTTACTTGTTATGTATTCCCAAGCCAATGGACAGGCTTGACAAGCGACAAAACAAGACACTGAAAGCCATTCTCCTTTATTTAAAACGTTGAAAGAAAGAAAAGAAAACAAATGAGATTGGCATTAAAGTTATATCCGGCCTTTGTGGGCCCAACGAACCTCAATAAGAACACCAACGGGAGCAACTCCTTTCTCGCTGGTTGGTAGTTGGGGCAGAAAGCAAGACAGAAGCAGTTCTCCCGCGGAGGTTCGAAATACCCAGTTCCGCATTTCACTACAAGGGATTCTGGATGAAGCGCTTACAGAGAAGCACATCTTTTCCCAACTAGAAGCTTAGATGGATAAATAGGTTAGAGGTTGAACAATGAATAGAGCTATGCTGACCGAAGTGCCAGCAGTTATAACAAGAAGGTCTAGGAACGCCGACATATATGAAGGTGATCTAGTTCTAAGGTGATAGCCGGATCGACAAGAAGACCGGGACGGACGGAAATTCCAGCCCCAAATGGTTGGGCCCATACCAAGTCATTAGACTAGGAAATGTGCTACCTCCTATGTTACGCTAGAAGGTGAGGAAGGAATTTGGCGAAATAGTCAATTCCCTCCACCTCAAGCAATTCTAGCAAAAGCAAAACTTAGCACTTACTTGTATAAGATCTACATTGCATATTCATATAGATTAAGATCAATTCTGTCACGTGTTTCTTACATTAAATTTGATCAAGGAATCTATTCTCAAAGCATTCATTACAAACTCGTGAGTTGTGGGGGGGCTGGCATAAATCCTTATATACCTCTCCATCTTCATATATCATCAAATCATATCAGGAATCTTTTATCAAATATAATTCAACATGACAAAGTCTTAAACGTAACCATAACCAGGATCTGCAAGTTTATTCTCGCTTGATTTCTTCTTAGGATAGGTGTCTTCCTCTGGTCTGTTCTTAAAAGGCTTCATGGTGTACATCTATCCAATATATACATCTCTTTGGAATAAGCAATTACTGACTTTTACTCAAACAAGCAAGTCAACACTGATTATTATTAAACAACCAAAAATTAAAAATTACACATTTCCTGGCCCCACCAACCTTCGGTTGATGCGTTGCACTCTATCGTGACGTAGGGTGGGAAGGATGGAAATGCCCTTACTCACCTATGGCCTTTCCACGGTGATATTAAACCCACGCTTCTTACTTGTAGCATGGGGCCAAAGTACAGGGGGTCCTCTGACAAAGCAAGCGTTTTAATTCATTATAACACAAACAATTTCAAAACTTTGAGTCCAAAACGAAGAATCAGGGAGTTCAAAATTCCAAAGGAATTAAAATCCTAAAAAACCCAATCTTTTGTTACATGTGGCCATCTACGGGTCTAACGTCCGGGATTAAACCGCCAAAGCCAGTGCTTCTAAAATATGACGTCATTCGGGTGGTATAGTTTAGAGTAAAGCTTGTAGCTTCCAATTGGTTCCGCAAAGGTTTGTCTGTCTTTCATCACCTCATCGTTTTCACCAACACCTTCATTAATTGTGCCTTTCTAGCTCTCGGTTGGAGAGCTCTTGCAATCTTACTAGTTGGCGTGGAGTAGGAGTGGGGCAATCGTTAATATGTTCATCGTACTGGTATATTCATCACTTTGCCAAAACAAAACCATGAGGATCCAAATTCTCACAGAAGCTAAGACATTCAAAAAACACAATATATCTGCAATATCCTGTATCAGCCATCATGAAAAAATACCAAAGAAAGAAACAGTTTGCATTCTTTTCGTTCTCCATTGCCAGACATTCGAAAAGCATATAAACATACTGTAGTATACACCAAGGAAACTAGAACAGAAAGGAAACATGAGTGCCAAGCTTTTATCCAAAACCGAATTGCTATATATAAATAATCAATGTTTATTACATGCCATCATGTCTAAGCATGGTCAAAACACTCAAAGAGCCCGTTGATATACAAAGAATTATAATACAAATGCACAAGAGCCAAATGGTTCTCAATCCTGCACACCCCTATTGAAGGTGACGCACACACCTAGGACTCCGGCTGCACCGGCACTCTGAAGTATGGACCCGGCGCTCAGGGTCATGAGGGGCAGCCGTGGGTCTCACATGAGAATGGCTCCTCATAAGGTGCTCATCCGCCTGTGCCTGCTAAAACCTGTGTGGTGGGTCGAGGTACATCCTGGCACGTGCCAAACGGGAGCAAAGGACATCGGTATGCCTACCAGGCTGATGAGGGGATCCCCGGCATCTACGGATAGCTCCGGCACGGGTCCTGCTATGGGGATCATCAGGGAATCGGTTACATACCTGCAGATCAATCCCCGCACTCTCAAACAGTTCGCAAATTAAAGGAGAAAGAAAAATGAATCAGAAACCAAGCAAGAGGCTAAAAGATACAACACTAGCAACTAAGGAGGGGCATACATATAAACATTTTAAAAGGAGAAAGGAGTAACTTACTCAGGATCCCCAGGGCATCCAAGATGGGTCGCTGGGACCTTGCCACCTGCCGTGGACAGCCGTTGCCGTTGAGGGCTGCCCTGGGTAGGAGCAACGTGTCACCCTTGACAACTAATCATCCTCTCCACATGGCCTGAGAGATTGGCTCCTCTGAAAAGAGTTGTCCTTCTCTGCGCCTGCTCAGCCCCCTCTTTGGCTACATAATATCCTGAGTGCTTAATGACCATCAAGAGCATGTCCTCGATCCCTCCTTGGACCTCCCTCTGTGAACTCCTTGGAGTCGGAGTCAATATCTATGGGTTCATCATGCTATGGACAGGGACCCGCGGCAATAAAGCAAAAGGTGCCCGAGGCGCACCGGCTCTCCCTCTAGCATGAAATATCCTCCTGGCTACAATGGATGTCAGGAGTAATCACTGTCCAACCTCACGCATCTAGGCCCCCCCTCTAGCCTCGCGAACTAATCTATAAACTGGTTGACACGGGAAGCATGCCCATATAGGGAAGGCCAAACTGCTGAGAACCCGGCCGAAAGAAAGGATGTAACCTCCCACTCATCCCACCGATCAATAAGCTACCCTGTGGTGGAGCAAAAAGGAGGTCAGGGGGTAAGAGTCTCCTCGCCCCATATGAGGCCATAGCAAGTACGGTGTCACCTCCATGTCTGCAGTGTAATGGGAGGGGTTGAGGGCAAACTAGCTGATTGAGGTGCTTGAGCAAGACCATGTCCTCCATCTGGCTTTGTGCAATCACAGCCCAAGGATTCTGCCACCTCCACACCCCTGCCATAAGGGATATAAAATGCTCAGACACCCAACTCATGACTTTCACTTCTTTTTCAGTTAAGTTTACTTGCGGTATTGCCAGGGAAGCTATGGGGATTGATAGTTTCTGAGAAACTATGATTCATTCCTCACTTCTGAGGTAGGATCAAGAGTCTGGCAAATAGATTAAGCAAGTTATTTCATTATTTAGAATAGATCTACAAATTGCACAGATAAATAACTACACTCGGTAATTTTGTTTGTTTTATGTTTTATCTTAGTTGTCAAATTCTAGATACGTTTAAATAGTTGCTTTCTTAAATTCTTAAGGTTTCTCATAAAATACAAAAATAGAAATTATATATATGTTCTAGATTTATTCCACGTAGATAAAATTTGCTTTATTGCAGTTAGATTTACATTATTGTTTTGTATGACAATCACGGGACCCAGGGAGCCAAGGGAATACATATTTGAGCCAATTGTGCCTCAACCCAATCTCGTCACGGCAATAGTTGACATAGACCAGAACCTTAGAATACAAATCTTCCAAACAACAACAGATTTTACGACATATCAGCTCTCAGTTAAGGGGATTAAATATAGAAGATGACCAAGCACACACATTTTGTTCAAATCAACCGAACTACAGATTACCCTAGGCAAACATACACATGACTGTAGAAGGGTTCGAAAGAGAACAAACCTTTGGTTGTGATCCTTTGGTCCCACAGCCAGATGCAGGAGACACTCTTCTAGATATAGATACTAGCCTAAGAATCCAGGCTGCAAGAATGCCTGTGAGGTACTCTGAGAAGATCACGTAGTTATTGATCCTAAATATAGAAGCTGAGAAAGCATATGATTATTGGATACTAGGGATTAGGAATTGATTTCATACATGACCATAGTAGGACCGCAACAACCAAGAGTCTACGGTTGTGATCCACAAATCCCGCAACCTAACGAATCCATAAGTCAATCAGACATAGACACTGGCCTACGTATATTAGTATTCAGATCTACCCCACTTCCACCCACCATCGTCGAATAGTTATCCTTACTAGATATAGCGGCTAATAAAGCTAGAGAATTCTGGACTAGGCCAGAGAATCGTCTATAGAGTTGATTGTATTCATTACCCACCATATGACCTTATCTGGAGACATACACGAAACTATCCGAGGTCATTTTCCACGTATTCCACAACCCATAGATCGAATCACACCAAAGCTCGATATTGATTGGAGCCTTCGAGCAGTCATCCTTGCCGATCGATCTATCACACCAGTTCAGGTTAGAAGGGCCTTCTTTGCCTTAGATTCACAAATTCCACTAGTGCGTATTGAAGACATTAGATTTCCTAACTAGTTTTTATGCATCCCATTAGTATTCCATCCCCACTGGATGTCTCGGCACGACCTCGGGAGGTCGGGTTTGCGGAAGAGTTATCTATAGATTCCCACGCTTGCTTGTCGCTTTTTCGGTGTACAGGTATCTAACATCGTTCCCATTCTAAAAAAATGGAAAGATACGCATCTACATAGACTTCTGAGGCATTAATAAAGCGTTTCCTAAGGACGACTTCCCGTTACCATCCATTGACGTCATTGTTGATGCGACAGCTGGAATTGAACTTTTGTCTCTCATGGATGGATTCTCGGGATACAATCAAATCAGAATATCTAAACAAGATCAAACTAAAACCACGTTTATAACTCCTTGGGGAACTTATTGCTACATTGTTATGCCATTTGGTCTCGAGAATGTTGTCACTACATACCAGTGAGCTATGACATATATATTTCACGATCTAATTCATAAAATCATGGAATCCTACGTAGATGACTTGTTGGCTAAGGCCAAGAAGTGTTGTGACCATCCGGAAATACTCCACATCATTCTTTCACATCTGATAGAATACAGACTCACGCTAAATCCAGAAAAATGCATCTTTGATGTAATAGGAGGGAAGCTCCTAGGATACATCATATCATCATGAGGGATAGATGTTGACCCAACCAAAATTTGAGCTGTCCTCGAAATGGTTCCACCTTCGAATGAATCTGGAATCAGGTCATTTCTCGGAAAGCTTGGTGCAATCCGGAGATTCATCCTAGACTTAGGTTTTTCCATTCATCCAATCAACAACCTACTCAAGAAATATTATAGCATTGATTGGACTGAAGATGGCAATGAAGCTTTTGATGCAGTTAAGTGTTTCCTGTTATCACCACCTATGCTAATGCCACCTAAGCTAGATCTCTTATTAATTTTATACTCGTGAGCTACCAATTTCTTGTTAGCCTGCATGCTGGCTCAAGAAGACGACGACAAGAGAGAATGTGTGATTTATTTCATTAGCCAAACGTTGCTCAACTATGAAACACGTTATACATAAGCAGAACGAGAATGCCTCGCCATAGTCTTTGCAACCAAATGCTTAAGACATTATATGCTAAATCAAGAAACAAGGGTCATGGTAAAAATAGACCATTTATGAACTTTTCTCATGCAAGGGTCCTTGTCTAAGAAGGCTGGATGCTTCATAACCTTAATGGGAGAATTCAAATTAACATTTGTAAATCAGAAATCCGTTAAGGGACAAATCATCGTGGATTGGTTAGCTGATAACCCATTAGATGGAGGTGATCTAGTAGATCTAGATTTTCCAGATGAGTGCATATACTACATTGAGACCAGGCCTCCTATCTTTGAGTGCCCCTGGTACACTGATATCATTAATTATATCATGGACCATATGTATCCCTAAGGGGCTACACCACAACACAGAAGGCGGCTACGCATTATCGTAGCAAAATATGTCATTATAGAGCAAGTGCTCTATCGGAAAGCATTCGATGGAATGCTTCTAAGATGTGTCGACACAGAAGAATCCAAGAAAATTCTCCATGAATCTCACAGTGGAATGTGTGGAGGGCCACTTCGGTGGCCATGCCATCGCTCGTAAAATACATCGAATGGGATATTTTTGGCCCACTCTAGAACACAACGCAGTAGAGTTTGTACGCAGGTGTCATAAGTGCCAAGAGTTCTCCCATGAGATCCACATGCCGACACAAACTCTATAACCAATCACGACTCCATGGCCCTTTTCTACATGGGGCCTAGATTTAATAGGGAAATTCTCTCCCTCGTCTATAGACGGCCATAATTTTATAATCATGGCCACCGAATATTTTACCAAGTGGGTACAAGCTATGCCTCTTACTACTGTACCGGGTTCTATAATCACCAAGTTCATTTTGAACCAAATCATTTGCATGTATGGTATCCCATAAATCATTATCTTAGATAATGGAACTTCTTTTAAGAATGACGAAGTTTGAAAATTGTGCAATAAATTTAAAATAAGCCATCATACGGCTTCCTTGTATTACCCGCAAGCCAACGGACAGGCTGAAGCGACAAATAAAAACACTAAAAGCCATTCTCCTTAAAATGGTGAAAGAAAACAAATGAGATTGACACTTGAAGTTACATCCAGCCTTATGGGCCCACCAAACCTAAATAAGAACACCAACGGGAGCAACTCCTTTCTCACTAGTATTCGGGGTAGAGGCAGTTCTCCCACTTAAGGTTGAAATACCCAGTCTCCGTATTTCATTACAAGGGATTCTAGATGAAGACGCTTACAGGGAAGCACGTCTCTCCCAACTAGAAAGCCTAGAAAAAGCTAGGTTAGATGTTGAACAGTGGCACAGAGACTATGCTAACCGGATGTGCCGGCAGTACAACAAGAAAGTCTATGAACGTGACATATATGAAGGTGATCTAGTTCTAAGGCTAGACAGCCGAATCGACAAAAAGACTGGCGAAGGAAGGAAGTTCCAGCCTAAATGGTTGGGCCCATACCGAGTCATGAAGGACTATGGAAATGGTGCATACCTCTTATGTACACTGGAAGGTGAGGAATTTGGTGAAACGGTCAATTCCCTACACCTCAAGTAGTTCTACGCGTAAGCACCTAGCACTATTTATAATTACATTTACATTGCATCTTCATATAGATTAAGATCATTTGTCCGCTTGTTTCGTACACAAATTGTGATCAAGGAATTTTTTTCTCAAAGCAATTCATTACAAACTCATGATGTTGTTGGCATAAACACTCTAATCATACCTCTCCATTTTCATGATATCATCAAATTATCTCGGAATCATTTTATCAAGTCAAGCTAGATATGACAAAGTCTTAACGGTAACCATGCCAAGATCTGCAGGTTTATTCTCACTTTTGGTTTCTTCTTAGGATAGGTGTCTTGCCTATGGTATGTTCTAGAAGCTTCATGGTGTCACATCTATCCCATATATAAATCTCTTTGGAAATAAGCACATACTGACATTTTACTCAAGAAAACAAGTCAAAAATTGATCAAACAGAAAATTCTAATTTTACACATTTCCTTGCCCCACCAACCTTTGGTGATAAGCTTACGTCTCTTACTAGTGATGTAGGGTTGGGAAAGGATGGAAATACCCTTACTCGCCTATGCTTTTCCCGCGGTGATAAACCCACACTTCTTACTAGTAGCATGGGGCAAAGTATGGGGGGTCCTCTTGACAAACAAATGCAAAAGGTCATAAGAAAACAATTCAAATCTCGAAGTCTTTGAGTCAAAAACAAATTAATCAGATGTCCAAAATTCCAAAAGAGTCCAAAATCCTAAAAACCCATATTTTTTCTACCATGTGGCCATCTAAGGATCTAAGTCTAGATAAACCACAAAGCAAGTTGCATCCAAAACTATGAAGTCACTCAAGTGGAGTGGGCTTGTGGTATCCTAATTTGGTTCCACCAAAGCTTTGTTTGTCTTTCATCAATATCATTTCAACACATCTCATAACTTGCGCCCTTCCCAACTCTCGGTGATGAGCCCTCACATCTTACTAGTTGCATGACGTTGGGGGTAGGGGAAGGTTTATCTACTCATCATATCGGCTTATCTTCACCACTTTGCCAAAACAAATATGAAGTACCAAAAATTGCTTAAAGAAACTAAGATTCAAAATCACATTATATCTACATTATCATATATTAGCATCATGAAATACAAAAGGAAAATAAACATTTGCGTCATTTATTCTCCATTGCATACATTCTAAAAAGCATACAAGTATAAACATCATAATCTACATGAGGAAATTGGAAAAGAAGCAGAGCCATAAATGCCAAAGGTTTGATCCAAAAAGAATATATTATATATATATATATATATATGAATGATCAACTTTTCTATACAATGCCATCATGCATTACTTGGGCATGGTCAAAATGCTCAAAGAGCCCGGGATATACAAAAGAATGTATCATACAAAATCTACGAGAGCCAAGTGGCTTCTCAATCCCTATGAGACCCCTCTGAAGGCGCACGCCCACGCCTAGGACTCCGGCTACGCCAACACTCTGAGTGCACAGAGGGCTCAAGATCCCGAGGGGTAGCCGCAGTCTCACCACGAGAGTGGCTCCTCATCAAGCGCTCAGCCGTCCTATACCCCGCTAGCTCCGTATGAAGAGTCGATACCATCCTAGCCACATGCCAGACTGGAGCAAAGATGTCAGTGTGTCTACCAGCTACCGAGGGCTCCCCAGCATCCACAGACAACTTGGCAGGGGTCCTCTCCATGGGGATCGTTAGGGTATCAGTGCATACCCTGTGAATCAAGTCTCGCCACTCGTCGGTAGTCTCTGCAAAAAAAAGGAGAAAAAAATTAGAAACCAAACACGAGATTAAAAATACAGGATAAAACAAAATGAGAGATAGTAACTAAGGAGATCCTAACTAAAAACAAACATTAAAAAAGGAGAGGGTAACTTACTCAGATCACCAGGCCTCTAGGATGGATCTATAGGATCAGCACCTGCCACGGATGCCGCCACTGACTGAGGGGATACTCATATGACTGGAACAACGTAGCACCCCACAACGGACTCATCCTCCTCTGCCATGGCCCCTGGGAGAGCGGCTCCTCTGAAACCAAAGTCACTCTCTCTACACTCTGCTCATCCCTCGCTACCTGCATAATATCTTGAGTGTCATGCCACTCAGGATCGCTTTCCTCCTCTGTCTCTCCCCCTGTAAACTCCTCAGACTTAGATTCTATGTCAATGGGGTCATTTCTGCTATGGGCAGGACCCACGGCAATCTGAAGCAAGGGTGCCTGAGGCGCACCGGCTCTCCCTCTGGCATGTACTACCCTCGTGACTGCAATGGGAATGCCAGGAGTAACCACTTTCCAACCTCGGCCTCTAGGCCCCCCTCTAGCCTCTCTGACTGATCTGTATACTGGCACTACTGGGGGAAGCATGCCCATATAGGGTAGGCCAAACTGCTGAGGAACCTAGCCAAAGGGGTGTATCTCCACTTGCCCCACTCTATCGATAAGCTGCCCTGTAGTGGAGCAGGAGATCAAAGTAAGAGCCTCCTCGCCCCATATACCTACCATATTCTGATATGGTGTGGCCTCCATGTCGACAGTAGTCAGAGAAGCAACTAGCTCATGAGATGCTCAGAGCACTGAAATATTTGTCCATTTGGCTGCCCTCACATCTCCGGGATCTGCCACCTCTACACCTCTGCCGTAGGGGATGAAGTTCTCATAGACCCAACTCATGACTAGGGTCAGGTGGCTCAAGGATTGCCCCTGTAAATGGACTACCCTGTATAGATCATGGTAGGTGGTCCCAAGTATGTCTGCTCCTCAGGAATATATCCGGCCATGTCCCTCTATCTATATAATAATGGGGGACTAGCAGTATAACAATGTATCTCTTCCCTTGTCCCCGATTAGTCTTGAGGCAAGGATCCCCATGATGGCATGGCGAAGTAAGGGGATGGGAAAAATAGGAATGGATCAAACTCTAACCCCCTTCTTCGACCTCGTGGAGATGACTGCATCTCCCATGCATGTGGCCCACTGTGCTATTTGGGCCCGCGAACCTGCTGTCTCAAGGGTGAGACGTCTACCAATAATCGGGACCCCCAGAATGCGATAGACATCCTCAAAAGTAATAGTCCACTCACCGCGGACCCTTGGCAATCGGAAGGTGTTCTGATCTGCACCCCAATATGAGAACAAGTCAAAAATAATGTGACTGGAAGGAGCAATGTGGGGCATGCGTGAGATGCATAGTATCCTGGCCCTCAGAAGAGTGTCCTCCTCATCCTGTGAAAGGGCATCCAGTACTCCTGGGAGCCAGTCACACTCCCTCTCTCGGCTCCACCAGATATACTCCTCTATCGCCTGCATACACCCAAAAACACACAAAATAGAGCAAGTTAGCATCCAAATAATACTGGAAAAATCATGAAAACATGTAGAAATGCTAAAAAAGTAAAAACAATCTCAAACAGATCTTCTTTTGGCATTTCTGTGCGAAACCACCGCCCTGAGCAGAGAGGTGGTTTTGTAACCGCCGCCTTAAGGGTGGTGGTCGTGACCCGAAAACCCACGCAGTTTTTTAAACCTAAAATGCCCAAAAAATGACAAAACAAGCCCATTTTAACTAAAACAAGGCCTACCCAGTAGGCACCTCCCCTAGATGAACCTTTTAAAACTAACATTTTCAAAAATTACCCCCCCACGAAAAAGATTTTAGCCTTTCAAATTTAAGGGGGTAAAAGGGATAAATTGAAGAAAACTAACCTGTGATTTCGCGGGTCGATGTTCCGCTCGTGGAGGCATGATCACTATCCCGTCACGGACGTTTTGACTCTATTCACGCAAGAAACCGTCACCGTGGGTTCTAGAGCTCAAAATCAATCAAATCAACTCACACAAATGAATGGGAAAATGGGCCCACTTTCATATATATAGCACCCTGTTTCGTTTTAAATGCCTTTTCACAGGTTTGGAGCGCCGACGGAGGTAAGTTCTTATCCCCGCACAAATGGTACGTTCTCATTTCCCATTATTTTAGTGTTTATTTTCGAAACTATTGTGTCTATCTACACTTGAGTTCTCTTTTCATTTTTCAGGTAGTAGGAATTTTGGATCGCGTCATTTCAACACATGGACGTATCAGGTATAACTTTTAACTTCCCATTTCAGGACCACCATACTTGGACCCAGCGTTTTACACCTCTTCATGGCTAAAATGATTCTCCGAGGGGATAATATGTACGTACCCAAAATTGTAAGGTACTGTACTGCCAAAATAACGTAACAGGTGCCCCAATGATGATACAGGTCTCCTCGCAAGGTGTTCAAGATCTGGAAAAGATCTCCAAGTGTGCATTAACATCCCACATGCCCCGCTTAGCCCCCGCGTGCTTTTTTTTTCCCTTTTCCCCTCTTTTCCTGGCCTTTTTCTCTTCAGTGACGAAACCTCCGCCCTGCCTGGGCAGCGGTCTCGTGACCACCACCCTGAACAGGGCGGCGGTCCTATAACTGCCACCCTGCTCAGGGCTGCGGTCCTTTACGTTTTTTCCAGAAAGCTCTTTTAACATGACTCACGTAATTTCAACATTTTACCAGCTTTCTTTCACCGCCATAGGATTGCATTTATGATTATGGTTCCCTGGAATAGTGTTTTGCCATTGTTTATAGTTTAAGAGTTCTATTTGGCTTTTACCTTGGATAAATGCAAATGCTATAAATAGTTGGCTAGTGCTCAAGAAAATGGCCCCTCAAATTTTCCTCTGAATTTCTCTTTGCAATAGATTTAGTTTTCATTTTGCTTAGAGTTCTTAGTTTCTTTCATTGCATGCCTAGCTAGTGTTGTTTTGTTGTTAGTAAGCCACATATCCATCTTGTGCAAGTACTGCTATTATTTCATCCAATCCATTGGAATAGGATACTCTGTTTATCAATAGGAAGCCATTAAATTTGTAGGTTTTGTTCTTCATACAGGATATTTTCAGGTTCTAGATGGTTCATGTTGCATGACCTGCAATAAATCCCGCTAGGAATTGTATAAGCCAAGCTCTGTACTCTTGTGCTATCCCTCTCCTACTCGCATTGTATTCGGTTTGTATCTTGAGCTGCCTTTGTCCCAATATCTACTTCTGTTGATGCTAACATTACATGCTTTTCTAGATCCACGTGAACACGAAGGAACGAGGAGATCACACTGAGGGGACAAGATCACACACACCATCGAGTTCGCCACTGTTCTACAAAATCCAGGTTCTAGCTTTCAAATTTCTAGTTAGAAATATATCAAATAAAGTATCTAATCACTTTATTTCAATTAATTATTCTCTGGATATTGCCAGGGAAGCTATGGGGATTGATAGTTTTTGAGAAACTACGATTCATTCCTCACTTCTGAGGTAGGATTGAGAACCTTGCAAATAGATTAGATTAGTTATTTCATTATTAGAGTAGATCTACAAATTGCACAGACAAATAGCTATACTCGGTTATCTTGTTTGTTTTAAATTGCTATCTTAGCTGTCAATTTCTAGATGTATTAAATTAGTTGCTAAATTCATTCGAATAGTTCATCAGAAAATATAAAAATAGAGAAATCATATATGCTATAGATATATTCAACGTATTTAAATTTTATTTTGCTACAATTCGTTTTACATTGTTACTTTTATATGACAATCACGGGACCTAGGGAGCCCAGAGAATACGTATTCGAGCCAATCGTGCCCCAGCCCAATCTCATCACAACAATAACTGATATAGATCAAAATCTTAGGATCCAAGTCTTCCGAACAACGGTAAGCTTGCAACAAATCAATTCCCAGTTGAGCGGATTAAACATAGAAGACGACCAAGCACACACGTTTTGGTCGAATCAACCAAACTACAGATTATCCTAGGTAACATCCATATGACTGTAGAAGGGGTTGAAAGAGAACAAACCCTTGGTTACGATCCTTTGGTCCCATAACCAGACACAAGAGACACTCTTACAGATATAGATACCAGCCTAAGAATTCAGGTTACAAGAACTCATGTGAGGCACTCTGAGAAGATCACGCATCTATTAGTTTTTAATATAGAGGCTGAGAAAGCATACGATTACTGGGTATTAGGGATTAGGAATTAACTCTACGCATGACCATAGCAGGACCGCAACAACCAAGAGTCTACAGTTGCGATCCACAAATCCCGCAACCCAACGAAGCCATAAGTCAATTAGACATAGACACTGGCCTACGCACACTAGTATTCAGATCCACTCCACTTCCACCTATCATCATCGAACAATTATCCTTACTAGATACAACAGCTAACAAAGCTAGAGAGTTCTGGACTAGGCCAGAGAATCGTCCATAGAGTCAATTACATTTACCATCCACCATATGACCTTATCTGGAGACATACACGAAACTATCCTAGGTCATTTTCCACGTATTCCACAACCCATAGATCGAATCACGCCAGAGCTTGATATTGATTGGAGCCTTCGAGCAGTCATCCTTTCCGATCGATCTATCACACCAGTTCATGTTAGGAGGGCCTTCTTTGCCTTAGATTCGCAAATTCCACTAGTGCGTATTGAAGACATTAGATTGCCTAACTAGTTTGTCTACATCCCATACATATTCCATCCCCACCGGCTGTCTCGGCACGACCTCGGGAGGTCGGGTGCGAGGAAGAGTTACTTGTAGATTCCCACACTCGCTTGTCACTTTTCCATTGTACAGTTGCATCACTTGACTATCTTCTCCTTGTGTATTTTATTTCCTTGTGACTCCTTCTGTTTGCAACCATAACCTCAGGTTTATTCTTCCTTATCATTTCCCCCCTCGGAGGATGGTTCTTTGTATTTCTGTTTCTATGCTTTTGTTCAATCTTGATTACAAAATTTTATGCCTAATCGAGGTTATTAAATTGAAATAGGTCCATGTCATACCATATATAGCATAATAGGACACTGTGATATTTGAGATTCTTGTGTTGTTCTCTATCTTGAATGCCCAATCTTGCAGACAGAGAATGAAAATTATTAGTATAATCTTGATCTGACTGGTCCTTACCTTGGTACAGTTATTGTCACCATATCTACAAATCATCATAGGCTCCAAAAATATCATTTTATTCCTTTATGCAATCCAAAAAATCATCCCATGTCAGTTCCTCTATAATTCTCAGTTCATCCCTATTGAGTCCGTTCTTATACAGCCCCACCAATTTTTGACAAAAAGTTGCGATTTCAAGAGAGAAAATGTTATCTTCTCGTTATCAGTGAATTTATTGATAGAAAAATAGGAGTTTCTACTACATCAGAATTTATTATACCATAAACAATAGGAATATGAAAATATACTTAATCCTTGAAGGGTGTCGAGGAACTAAAGGGTTGGATCACAGAGGAGGATGCAAGATTTCCCATATGTAGTTTTTGGAGGATTTAAGATAATTTTTGTACCATCTGATACCTTCTCTCCATGATATCTTGATTCACTATTTTCTTGAGAGGATCATTTGTCTTGGTGTTCTTGTCCATTTTAGGTCTCCTACAATGAGTAGTAAAATATTCTGAAGGATCTTGTGTGGACCATGAAAGCTTCTTATATTTGGACCTCATCTTGAGAATCTTACACTCTCAATAAAAAATCCCTTTGATACCATAGAAAGAAACTCAGGGGTTTGAGATTAAAGGAGAGAATAACAATCATGCCATATGTAAATAGAAAACTATCTCTGAAAAGATATGGCATATTTCCTTAAATGCGTTGATTACAATAGTTATATTTGTAAGGAGTTTTTTTTCTTTCCCTTGTGGGTTACATCTACTTATATACTAATTTTATAAATATGAATAGACATCTAGAAGAATGTGGAAGGACACCTATCTTGACAGAGATGCGGTAATTCACATTTCCTGAATTACATATTGCAAAATTTCATGAAATTAATATTTTTAGAAGTTACAATTTTTAGAATCACTAATAAAATTATAATGTAAGGCATTTAGAAGAATATTTCGGGGTTAAAAATATTCCTGAACATAGTTCAACACCATTTCACCATATTCTACATGTTCAAATATTTTCGACACATTTTGAACAAATTCAATCGGAGATATGGTGAAAAACATCATGACTCCTGGAAGTTATCCCAACTAGAATTGCCACGAAGGTTGTTGTCTCGATCTAATACACCTCAATATGTTTTCCAAGTTTCCCTTTTTAGGCTTCAAACATAGAAGTTTTTTTGGATCCTGCCATGCTTATGTAACTCAAAAAAGTATGCAACTTTCCCTAATTCGTCTCAGAATCCTATAAGACCTATAGAATTGTGGCTCTCAATTTCACTGCACCACTCTTATTCAAGGAGGATTACCAAAAATGATGTAGGTGAAGGAGAACCAAATATACGCTCATAAAGTTATATCTCCACAATTTTCCTACCATCATCTGTCTTCTGCTGATTTTTTATCTGCTGTATATATTCTCCTTGAAAGTTTTTTCATGATGTCTCAGATATTCCTGAATCCAGTAATAAGCTTTAGGAGGTCAACTATCTGATATCATAAAATCAAAAAATGATGAAACATCATGCTGATAAATTTCTCATAATGGTGTTATGCTAATGCTCATCATGATAGGTTTTATTGTAAAAATGTTCACCCAGCTATAACTACTTAATCCATGCCTTTTGATGCCCTGCCACATAAATCCACTAATAAGCTTCTATCAATTTATTCACAATCTCTTTCTGACCATTGGTTTGTGGACGATAATTTGTACTTGATGTCAACTTTGTACATGGCTAACTTGAACAACTCCTTCCAAAATGTACTCATGAATTTGTTGTCCCGATCACTAACTATGTTCTTAGGAAATCCATGTAGCCTAAAACCCTCCTGAAAGAATAATGTTTCTTACATGTGGTGCCATGTACTTAAAGGACATTTCGCAGAAGTGAGCATTACTTGGTCAATATATCGAACACCACATAAATTCAATTCTTACCCTAAAACCTTGGGTAAGCCCATAATGAAATCCATGGACATACTCCTCCCATTTCAGGTCCATAATGGGTAATAGTTAAAGTAATCATGCCAAGAATGAGTATTCATGGATTTTCTCTACTGAAAAATCACACACTCTATAATAATGGTTAAATACATCATCCTTTAACCCTCTCCATGAAAATATATCCGATATATATATATATATATATATATATATATATATATATATATATATATATATATATATATATATATATATATATATATATATATATATATATATATATGTGTGTGTAAGTATTGAAGTACCCTGCATGACCTGTCAATGGTGTTTTAATGTACAAAATTAAATATTTTATTATTCATCCTCAACTCAGGAATAAGGTATACCCTAACCCTTGTAGTAAGTCAACATCGTCTACAAACTTATACCTATCATCCTATATCAATCCATCCATAATCTCACATGTAAAATGATTCTTGGAATATTCAACCAAGATATGAAGCTTCCAATCACCTAAAATATCTGACATAGAGAAAAGGGATTGTTGGTAGGATAATGATTTAGTGACTACATTGTTAACTTTCCCTTCACATACTCTATATCAAAATCGTAAGGATGTATCTTGCTTACCCATTTTTGTTGATGATCATTGAGGTCTTTCTGCTCCATGAAATACCTCAACCTATTTATGGTCCATCCAAACCAATAACTTGTTTCCTACCAAATACTGTCAAAATTTGACCAAGGCGTGAAAAAATAGCCAACATCTCCTTTTCATTAGTACTAGTACCCACACTAATATCATTATTATCTTTTAAATCCCATATGAAATGGGATTTTTGTTCGGCATCAGTATTACAACCGGTACCCACAACCCAAAGCATCAAATTCAAGAATAATTGGCTATGAAAAATTTGGTAATGCTAACAATGGGCATGTGTTCATCAACTTATTAAGGTGATCAAATACCTATTGTAAATATTTTGGCCAAGAAAATTTCCCCTTCTTAACTAAATTTTTCAATGGTGCTATCAACTGAGAGTACCCCCTTCACAAACCTCTTGTAATAGTGAAATATTCCTAGGAAGCCTTTCAAATGATTTAAAGTCTTCGTCGATGCCTAATAAATAATAACATGTATCTACATTGAATCCGCTTTGACTCCTCCTACTCCAATCACATATCCCAAATAAAGGACATATCATCTCATCCCAAAATCACACTTAGAATCATTCACATAAAGAGATTGTGCTCCCATAATAGACGAAACCTCATCAAGGTGTCTAAGATGATCCTCCCATGTTATTATGTATATTAGAATGTCATCAAAGAACAAGATGAAAATTTTCTGCAAGTGGCAGTTGAACACAATGGTTCATAAAAGACATGAATGTAGCTGGAGCGTTAGTTAATCCAAATGGACATCACCAAGAAACTCATATTTTCCATAATAGAACCCAAATCTTGTCTTATGTATGTCCTACTCCACCAACTATAATATGATGACATCCTAAATGTAGATCAATTTTGATGAAGTAATGTGATCCACGTAGCTCATCAAGTAACTCACTCATCTTAGGAATAGGATACTACTACTTCTTGATAATCTTCTTGTTGAGTGGACGATAATCAATACACATCCTCAAAGTCCCATATTTCTTCTTCACCAACACCACTGAATAAGTAAATGGAAATATAACAAGGCATGAAATGTTCCAATTCGAGAATATCTATGATATTATTCTTGATATCTTCCTTAAAATGGAGAGGATGATTGATAAGGAGTAGTGAAACCTATCCTAGCCCCCTCCTTCATCTCTATCACATGCTCACACCCTCTATCATGTGGTCTCCTTAGAGGAATCTCACCCAAAACCCCACTACGCTCATCCAACAAGGACTCCATGTCAATGTGGTAATCATTTTTATCGCTACCTTTGTTCTTCATTAAAATGAAGCAATGCACTACCCAATCTATATCACCATGCTTGAATGTCATCTCTATCCTTTTGGTCATAACCACTCTCAGAGCTATATTGGACATTCCTTGCAAAACCACATACATCCCATTCAATTTTAATTTCATATTCATAGTTTGGAAATTCTGAGTGAATTCTGAAGTGAATTTTTCCATTGAACACCTAGTACAATGTTGGTATTCCAAATGCCAACCACATTCAAACCAATAATCACTGTATTATTTCCCAATACAATATTTAGTTACTGGACACACTTTATGCATGTAATAGTAAAATCATCTGTTACAACCACATTGAAGCCCTCAAAGTCTTCATCTTGTACCCCTCATTGCATGATTAATGCCTTGTCAATGAAGTTTTTGGGTTGCTCCACTATCAATCAACACTAACACCTGCTACCCATGAAACACACCACGAACCATAAATGCATTGTACCTAGTAGTACCAGACAATGTAGCAATAATACTTCTTAATGGGGGATCTTCCGATCTTGTGTCTTTGTATGATCCAATTCCTCATCCTCACAATGCTCACTATGATTATCCAATACATCACTATCTGAAGCCTCAGTGTCCTCTTCCAAAACTAGCTCATTGTAGTGAATGCTTTCCTTTCCCTTGCACTCGTGTCCTAGTTCCCATGGGTATTTTTATCTAAAACAAAAATTCTTCCTCCATAACTCATCTCTGGCCTTATTTTTCATGTAAGGCTTCTTCAACAATTTAGGTCCCTTATCCTCCTTTTGTGGAATAGGCTTCGTAGGAAACTTCAATGGATATCTTAGCTTGGGAGTATAGAACTCCAAGTCTCATTCTAACATGATAGTATCTTGTAGTGAAAGTGCACAAAATTCCTTCACCAAACCCCAAAATGGATCTATCAATCCCTTGATAAATAAGGAGGTAAATCATCTTTCAGAAACATCCAAAAACATGATTATCAACATCTAAAATTCTACAATGTAGGAATCAAGTGTGCTAACATGTCTCAAATGTGTTTGATGTCTAAGAAACATCTTAGGATGAACATGTCTATCAACCTCTACGTGAATTCTCCATACATATTAGTGAACCTATGTCTTTAGGTTACTAACCCATAGTGCCACCAATCATGTGGCTCTCTTTTCATATGAAGGGTAGAAAACTTAATCAGCTCTATTTCATGTATGGGATTTAACTCTAAATATGTGTCCATATTTTCAATCCATGCCCTCACTATGCACTTCTGCAATCCATAAAATTTTGGTAGGGCATATTTTTTTAAATATATCTACATATCCTTATTAAGAAAACCTATATCATGTTGTGGTTTAGTTCTATACTTCCACCTATAATAATCAAGAAAAGGAAATGTTACTTAAAAAATCATCCCGCAACAACTAGTAGGTTCCCTAAAACACCATCTCCTCTAGTTTCTCTAGTTGTTATTGTCTAGTTGGTGTTGCCTCCTGTAAAAAGGTAGGCATAAATGGTTTTGATGGTACACTAGATGAATGAGTTGTGTTAGGGGTAGTATGACTTGTCCCCCAATTGATAGCTCCACCACTATCATTCTTGCATACCCTTGACATATGTGTAAGTTGACTCAAGTATAAGTTTGTTTATTCCTATTTCTTGACCATTGTCATGAGCACCTATTTCATGATTTCACCATCAGGATCGCTTACAAATGATTCCTTTCCTCTATCCTCAGTCATCTCTTTAATCCCACCCCCAACTAGAAAATCAGGAGGGACTCCCGTTGTATTACCTTCAGCATTCAACAACATTCTTCTTAGATAATACCTGTTCACAACTATACTTGGATGCATATCAATTTTTTATGTTTCTATAAAATCATTTAAACCCTATGGGATGGGAAGAAAAACAACTTTAATACAACCAAAATATCTCACAACTAGGAGATATTGTTCCAAAATTGCAAAGATTCGTGATTTTTAACTTGAACGCATAGTTTGTCAAATAGTTTTGCATGCAATGTTTAGAATAATTATGACAATGATCACAAATCCATCACATAATCATCAAAATATTCAAATATCTCATAGTGTCATTCCGTTAAACAGTTGACAATCATTCCATTGAGCTGAAAATGCCATTAATACTCTCATAAGTAGTTTGAAAAACAAGAAATAAGGAAAAGACAATTTAACAAACATTTACCATACATCTAGTTGAAGCAAATATTCCAATAAATAGTCTTAAAATTAATAATTTCAAACCTCTTAAATGATAGATTTTGTTGGTAATATATTTTTGAGTGTAGTGATCTATGGTGATGGCATGCATTCAATATTAAAATAAAAAATTATTATTCCTTTGAACAAATGAGTATTGTTGAATTGTACAACAGAAAAAGAAATCATTTACAATGAATTATCAAATATAAAACTAAATATGAATACTCAGAACATCTCCATAAAAAATATATCAAATTCAAAAAACATTATATTTGCAACAACTAAGAATGAATGCTTGTACAAGAGTAATAACAATATAATTTTATGTTTGAAAACGCATCAATACTTCTGAAGTAGTAGTGCCCAACAATAGATGGATGTTAGACAAACTTGAATTTTCCTAAAATGTGCACGTTGCCTTCAACAAAAAACTCTTGTATGCAAGAAATGGTCTTTAACACCTGTAAATATGTTCTATTAGGGATTGAGGATGAATCATCTCACCAAAATAGCCCTTCCAACTAGGGTCCAAAGTCTCCTTCGTAATGAAACTAGGGATCCTAAGGGATTTCACTCCTTGAGCAAGACAAATGAACATATAGGCTGACAAAACTTTCTAAAAATAAAATAACAAATGAAAATCCTTAAAAGTCCTTTGAAACCCTAATCACGCGCTTCTTCCAATGCAACTTTATAAAATAATAATTAATATTTCATTTTGGTCATAAGCCATGACTTAAAGCACCTCAAAGTTAAATTATAATATAATGTAAGTTGTTGCTGTTAGAACAACATCTGCATAAATAAAATGATTACGTTAATAGAATAAAAATCCTTTAGTTCTCCCACGACCCATTTATCAAGGTTGAATAAACAAGGAAAAAGGATGGAATAAGTTATACTGGGCTATCTGAGCATTTATATAAGAGAAATTATGCTATATAGTATGGTGATGTCTAAGTAATTAAACATATCATAGAATTATTGTTCATTAAAATCACAGATGAAAGTGTGTTGATATAATATCCTAGCGACTAAATAATTCCAGAATGGTCTCTGATTCTCCACCATTGATGATTAATTTATGTATCTTAAATCTCGTAGCTAGCCTTATGTTCCTCAACCCTATAGTTATTCTCATTCAATATTTCCATATAAGTGTGATTCCCACAACCTGCTCTGAGAGGCACTGGTCTGCTGGATGCCATGCACATAATTCATTGCTATCGAGTTTCATTACAATGCCGGAATTGTGTGTTTTTGGTTGCATTGGAGTTCACTGTATGTGGTCGATCTATACATTGATAATTGACACAACTCAACACGACTCCACATACCACTAAGTATAACAAGAATGCTATCGCCTAATATACACGTGTAATATATGATTCATTTTAAAAGCAAAGCAAATGCTTTTATCACGATATATAGCGATTATTTCAAATAGTGTATTTCATCTTGTAGTTAGCTCGTATGGTATGTACTTTGTTAAAACCTCCAAATGATAGGTCACCTAGGGTACTTTAAACTTTATAGAAGTGGTTATTGTCAGGGGCTACTTATGTGTGTAGATAGGGGCACTTTGTAAAATTTTGTGGTGTCAAAAGATTAATATCTGGGGTGCTAAATAGTTATTTCCTTGATCTATGGTATTAAAAAAAGAAAATATCTACTAGATGGGTAATATTATTTATTAAAGTCTAAAAAAAATGTCTATTTATGTCATAATTTTTTGGACATCCACAACATCCTAATTGATGACTACGTCATTTACTTGATTGATGGCGGGGGTTGATCCTCAAACAATTGAATATGATATTGATGATTGATATTCCGGCATATAGTTAACAAGGCCCATTACTGATTGGATTTCATTGAGTTCCATCAATAGCTGGAGGACATATCGATATTGCTGCATCAACCATTAGCGATGGGGACACATACAGACATTCTGGTGCATTGTTTTTCATGTTATTAGATCATTTTGTGTGATGTATCAGTGAGTGAAAATTCTATTGGCTATGGTATGATCTCCAGATGTATCATTCCTAGCGTAGAATAAAAGCTGAAGTACTACAACATCAGGATTGGCTTATCTAGGTTGTAAGTTTTCTTGTAAAACCATCCTTTTATTGTATGGTTGTCTATTAAAACCATATTTGGGTTTTGGTCATGTTGGTTGGTCGTATGCTAAAAGCATCCTTTAGGTTCCTACTGGTTATCTTGCTTAAAGCCATCTTGATGTTTAGGTTGTGTGGTTTACCTGAAACCTTCTAGGTGTTTGAGTGGCGCCTAAAATTAACAGAGTCAAAATCCCATGTAAAAACCATTGTACATGTGTGATCGGATGAACTGGGTGTATGAGTGTCCCTATTCATACTTGCAAAAGTGGTTGTTGTATCCATGCAATGAAATCCACCTATGAGAATATAGCTTTTGAGAGTTATGCAACAATGCACGTGGATACAAGATCATGAACAAGTAAAGTGCCGCAAGCTCAATTGTGGAAGTAAGATTTCGGCTTTCTCCTAAATTTTTTGGACCATTTGTGCACTATCAGGGATGTTGAGAATGATAGTGCTTTATTACATCTGAAGTATGTACTTCATTTGGTATAATGTAACACAAGTTGTGAGTTGTCAAAATAGACTCACGCAAGATAGCGAAATTCTAATCTACGTATAATACAATAGGGATACACTGAGTACACTTCACTGCATTACAAAGTTTGGGTAGACTATGACATCATATCATATTGTGGACTATATCATAGCCATGCTATATATGTAATGTCTGTATGAGTGATAAACCCATAACAAAGAATTATTGTCATTCTTGGAATCTGTTGCTAGCTCTTGATGCTCATAAATTTATAAATCCTATATTGGATGCTATTCCACATCTGTGCTTATTATAATACACAACATTGGTTCTAGTATCCTACTTTTCCTCAAAACTGCAAAACCTTTTTGAGAAGCATACCACTGCATTCACATTTTATATAAATCTCTGTCCTATGGGTCTTACTAACGGATCCAATTGAGAAAAACCAATTCATAAAATACATGAAACCTAGAAACCATATTCCTACATGAACTAATTGTAATTCCCAAAATAGAAAAATTGGTTTTGACTAGATACTTCATTGGGAACACATTGACAAAGCCATTATCTTGTTCGCTCAAATGAATTCTGAGGAACCTAGAAACACTTTGAGTTACTGCACCTATAACTTGAAAAATTGAGAAACCTAAGATCCCAAATACTGTAAAAAATTAAACTGACACACATCCTAAAATCTTTGGAACCAAAAAACCTCCAATGTCTCATTTTACCCCAAGTCATAAGTAAACATGAAAAAATGCATGATATCCATGTTGATTTGCAACCTGAAATATCTGATAAAACTCTAAAATCCTTGACATAAGAAATCGTTAGAAAAAATACGAAAAGCATAGCTCCTCCAAAAGCCTCTAAAAAATTGAAATACAAATCCCTAAACCTAAATGCCAAAAAACGTGATGCATGAAATCCTTGAACTCAAAAAACATGAATATGAAAACCTTAGCAAACATAAAGTAGTTGTATCTCTCTATAAATTTGTTGAGAGAACTTGTATTCAAAAATTAGAAACCATTTTAAAATATTAAGATAACTCTCTTAAAAACACCTATTACTAGTGGAGCCTAGTGAAAATTTAATTAGAATTCCCAGTAGTTGCATGAAAACCCCAAAATATTGTAACGTCAAATTCCACCCACTCAGCAGTCCCTGGGAAAATGAAACCCAATAATCATGATTCTTCAAATAAACCCAAACCTTGAAAACCATAGAAACTTTAAAATTATTGATTGGATCATGGCACACACTTTTGTAGTACCTTACAACCAAAAGCCTAAACAATGGAAACCAAAATACCTAGAAATAAATGAAGAGACTCTCCGTTAAGTCGTGAATTGTATGGAGCTTAAACATGGTGAAAAAAAAACTCAGTTAACCTTGAAATAATGTATCGAGCAGTGAACTACAAAACACATAGATACATGATCAAATCTTGAACTTGAAAATTCTAAATGTAAAAAACTTTGAAAAGAAGAATTCTTTGATTGATTAAAGTAAGTTTTTAAAATCTTTACTTTGTTGAAATAAGTTTTGGGTACCAAAACGATGAAACACCAATAATTTCCAAAAACTTGAAAACATAACAAATTAGAAACCTCATCAAACCATAACTGTCGGAACCCATAAACTGTAGACATGCCACTAAAAATATTGAAACTCAAATCTTAGAACATGAAACTGGGGTGTTAGAGTAGGTATTTAGCTTAGCTGATGTTCACCTAAGTACTTTATTTACCTCTACTATATTTATCCTCAACCACTTAAGTGTGTAGATATTTATTGTTATTTATTTAGATATTAAGGTGATATTATCTAGTTGCTAGGTATAGTTCTTTTCTTGATTTATGGTATTGACTAGTTATCTTCCTGATGATCTATGGTATTGACTTTCCTTAAATCTATGGTCTCTGACTAAATCTTTGACTTGACTAGTTTTTTCCATTGATTCATGGCTTGATCTATGACCTTGACTAGTTCTTAGATTGTTATTCCTTGCCTATATAAGCAAGGCCCATTCTCATTGTATTTCATTGAGTTCCATAATAATATATGATATTTTTTCTCATTTTTTTGCAAAGGTTTTATGTAAAGCTATTTTGGCAAATTGCTTTCATCTTATTGATCGTGGTTTTTGATTAGCATCTGTGTTCTTGGCTTGGTACGATCTGGTTATCGTTCCTTTCACTTTTATCCTAAATTTAGGAGGGTCAATTTTTTATTGATAAGGGTAAACGGAAAGGGTTTTGAAAGAAACCCATAACCTTTACAATGAATTAAAGTTATAACATTAAAGAAGCACATGAAACAAACTCAAAATAAGGTCTAGATCAACATCTAAGGAGAAACATTTTTTTTTTGCAAATAGTCAACAAGCTTACAACCAAACAAAATACCAGCTCCAACTACTAACCCAAGTCACTACCGATGTATACTAGAGAAAATGTAATGGACCTTTCTCTATAATAATAAGCTTGTCTATTAAGATTTTTCTCTAGATCTTTTCCTCGTTTTTGATAGTTGTCATACTTCTATGATGTTATCAAGATCAAAATCACATTGAAGAAAAACTTCCAAAGACTCAATCTAATAAAACATTTTAGAAGGTAATCCTTCTTCCGATATGACATCTTGGGTGGCTACCAACTAGACCCCTACAATTTTCTTAGAGGTCTTAATTGGTTGATGTTTCGCGAGGTCCCTAACTTCTGTAACTAGATCAAGCCACTTTAGTATGGCATCAGCTTTATTTAAGTTTAAGGATCATGGTATATCATGGTTTTTATGTTTCCAGGGACAAAATTTACCAACATATGTGAAATTAATTTTGTTGAATGAATGTGGATTTTTAGAGTCCAAAAATAATTCCAAATTTTTTTAGTAATGTTTTTAATCTGGAGAGTGAATAATGAGTTTTAATGTCATAGAAACATTTCCAACAATAATTAAAGAGATGTTATCAACTTAAAATAATAAAACATATATTGAAAAATAATTAAAGAAAATTTTAATTATTCTATAGAGTAAAACCAAACTGATAAACAAACAAACAAGCACAATTATCAAATTAATAGACACATATATTCATTCAACAAGCATTATAAATATTTAAAAAGTAAACTCTACACCTAGCTTTCCAAATATTAAAAAAACAATTATACACCTAGCATTGCATGTTACACTAGAAAGTATCCAAGCTTCGAGAGTACCTCAAGAACCCCACACATGGAGCAAAAAAACCATGATCCAAGTGCACTCAGGGGTGATATGTGTGCATCTGTATGCGCTATTCAAAATCAAGCACTCCTGTTGAGATATGCTCAGGAAAACCCAAATACTTTGTACAGTTTTCTGATAATTTTGTTACATCTTAAAAATATTCACCAATCAAAATATGCCACATAATTGATTCACTATTTTAATAACTATTTAATATCTCAAAAAATATATTATATGGAATATTGTTAACTATGCTTTATTCTGTCGAGATCCACACATGATAGAAATGTCGAGTCAGGGATGAGCCCTCTCTATTGACGTCACTAAGCATTTTTGTTTGGTTTGCATACATGATGCATTGCAAGAAAACTCATATTTATATTTTTTGACGTGTCAACATTTAATTGAAAATTTTGAATTAATTTTTTTTATTGAAATTTCTTTAAACATTTGTATAGGGCTCTGGATGGACCTGGGCTGAAGTGAGTGTGCAAGAAATGGAATGAAATGAAAGATTTTAATTACATCCATGAGACCAATAAGTCTATGGGACCACAAGATAGTACCAAACCACCTTAGACCAAAGTGGGATTTTTGACCTCTTTTAGGAGGATGTTCGTCCGCCGGCTGATCTGTGACAACATTTCACCCAAGCTCTTTATCCTGTTTTCCTCAAATAGTTCCACCATGGACCTGCTAGTTAGTATTTCTGCATATTTGGATTGAATACCCGTGAACTTAGGACATTGCAGAATGAAGTGTGTTTCCATCTCAATTTCCCATGTATTGCACATTACACAAGTTCTCTCTTCCCACTGCTCCTTGGGTATTGTCCACCTCCCTGTTTCACACCTAAGATTGTGAGAGCTAGTCCTTAGCTGAGCCATGAGGATCTTCTCCCGCCATTTTATTTCGGCCCTTATGTAAGCTTTTTCTCCGTGGTCACAGGTTGGGTTAAACTCAGTAATGTAATGTTGACGCTTCCTGCTTGTTTTCTTCTGCCACATCATCAATCTGAACTTTTCATTTACATAGTTTTTGATGTCTCTGTTAAGTTGTGGGCATTCAATGAGGTTGATATCCCATTTTTTCATCCATTTGTAGTTCTGCTTCATCCACGTGTTCTTTCGTCTATGTAACTCTTCATCCATTGCAGCCTTAGGCCATCTGTCTGCTTGCATGTTTCCAACTTTTTTTAGGTAACCTATGAGCCTGGTCATAGTAGTTGCCTCCAGGGGGAAAGAACCTGTTTCAGCCATAATGATTTCATAGGGAACTGTAGCCTTGATTATGAAATGGTGTGTTATAATCCTTTTTTGGATTCTCTCTAGTTGTCTCCAATTTGAGTTTGTCATTCCACTAGCCCATACCTCGCAGCCATATAACAACACTGGAATGACAAGAAACTCAAATAGGATCTTAGTGGTCTTCCAATCCCATAATTCAGCGTTTCTGCACCTGTTTTGGAGCGCAAAGAGGGCTCTCCAGCCTCCTTGTATTCGTTTCATCCTGCATATGTCCCACTTGAGCTTGCTATGGAAATCAAGGCCTAGATATTTGTACTCTGACACTATCTCCAAAGGCTCACCTTCGAACTGAAATTTGGGCTGTTGGTTTGCTTTCTTCACAGAAAAAATCACAATTTTGGTTTTTCCAATGTTTACCTACATTCCTACTTCTTTTCAGAAAAGCTCTAATGAGCGAAGGTGGATCCTCAGGTCTTGGATTGTTTCTGCCATTAGAATTAGATCATCTGTGTATAGCAGGAGTTTCACCACATATTTGGCCAGGTGCACTCCATTACCTCCAAATTTGTTTATCCACTCTTCCAATTTGTCTATGTATAGCCCAAATAAGGTTGGAGAGAGAGGGCAACCTTGCTTAACTCCTATATCACTCCCAAACCCTTCAGATAACCCTGCATGTGTTTTGATTTTAGCTTTCACTTGCTCATACAGTCTATGAACGGCAACCCTGTAATGTGCTGGAACCCCTAATTCCTCCATTTTGTTCCACATTTTGCTCCTTGGTACCGTGTCAAAAGCTTTTTTGAAGTCCACAAAACAACAATAAGCATCCTTCTTTCGATCCCACCCACTTTCCACTAGATGTCTGAGTGTAACACAATGATCAATGGTTGAGTGTTTGGGTCTAAAACCAGCTTGCCCTTTTGCTCTCTTTCCTCCACTCTCTGCCCAACTGCTGATCCGGTGCTCTATCATACTCCCAAATAATTTTGCAAACAATGGATTGACCATGATGGTTCGATAATTTGAAGGGTTATTTACGTCTCCACTTTTGAACAACGGTATGGTTAGGCTGGTTGTCCATTCTTTGGGGAAGCCATTCTGAATAACCCCATTGAATATTTTCTTAATTTCAGGTGCCAGAATGTCTGCTCCCCACTTTAGGTGTTCTTCTTGAAGGTTGTCTATGTCACACGCTTTACCTGTTGCAAGCTTTTTGATCCCTAGCATGATGTCTTCATCTGTGAAAAGGATGTCATTAACCATGATATTGGGAGGAGGTATTTGCTCATTTTCCCGCTCATACAGTTGCTTGGAGTATTCTAACCATTGGTCTGATGTTATGTTGTTCTTTGTTTGCATTTTCTCCTTACGGAGTTCCCTCCAGAACCTCTTTGGATCATATTTCCCTAAGTAAATGAGTTCCTTCCTTCTGGATTTAGTATACTCTTCTTTTTTCTTTCTCACTAGCTGCTCATATATTTTTTTGTTTTCCTTTGTTCTACCTGTTGACTTTAACATCTTTCATGTTGCTTTGCATTCTTCATCATACCATGGGTTTGTTGGGAAGCTATTTGTTGTCTTCTTTTTAGGCTTTTCTCTCTTGCACCTGTTAAGGGCTTCTTGTATAGCATGCATGAGCCACTCGCTCCTTGTGCAATCTGCAACTTGTTCTCCCTGATTTTCTCTTTCTTGAAGTTTGTCTTGCAGTGCTGCTCTAAAAATTTGCTGATTTTTCTTAGTCTGAGGAATGCTTCTCTGAAACTGCAGTTTACTTTGGCTAGACATAACCTGATTTTCACTGTGCTTGTCCATTATACATTGAAGTTTCATAGAAATTGGTCTGTGGTCTGATTTAAGTTCTATTGGAAATTCTTCTACTTCTAGTTCTTCTATTCTGGATATACATTTTTGTGAGCAAATGACATAGTCAATTACACTCTTCCCATTGTGAGTCTCGCAGGTGTATTTTCCCGAACCTTTCCATTTTCTCATACCATTACATACAATCAAGTTGTGTATGTTGCACATGTCTAAGAGCTCCTCTCCATAATGTGTAATGACTCCATACTTGTCTTCTGAGATTCTGAGCCATCGTTGATTTTCTTCTTTTGTCTCCCACATAGGATTGAAATCTAGATCATAATTCCTTCCTATAATGTTTGCTTGTCTGTTTGTTGTCCTTGCATTGAAATCTCCTATTAGCACAATTTCTCCGCTCTTGCTATATTCTGAGATGTCCTTTTTTAAGGATGAGTATGGGTCTTCTCGGTCTAGATCATGTTTCCTGTAGAATGTAGAATTCTTAGGTGCAAAATAGCATGCAACTATGTGAAGGATATTGTGATTTTCTATGATTCTTATCCATATGTACTGCTTGTTTTCATCTTGCTTCTCAATGCTGATATTTTTGTCCCACATGTCCTTTATCAACACCATTATACCTCCATGACCCTTTCCATTCTCTGTTGCTTTATTCCAAATTGTTGCTTTCCTGTAACCCAAAAAATTTGGTGTATTGCATCCATCATGTTCGTGTGTTTATGTCAGAATGATTATATCTCTATCTTTGGCTATGGGCCCTAACCCGGGTCCTCTTCTCCAAGGGTAACCTCTACAGTTCCAACTTACCAACGTAAGGTGTTCTCAGGTGGGCCATACTTCCTATTTGTTGTAGGTTTGTGCCTCTGTAATACATGCTTTCCCATTTTTTAGGTAAGCCCAGCGCCCTCCATTCCTTGATGCTTTCACTTTTTCCCATTCTTTGTTTCTCTCTCGTAACTGCTCAAATGTGAGATCTTCATCTAAATATAATTTTGAACATCTTAACATGCCTTTAGTTCTTAGCAGTCTTGTTTTATCTTCGTGGTTCACCAGAGTAACACGAATATGTCTATCCCTTCCTCCTTCTCTGAACTTACCGATTCTGCTTGCTTGCTTGATTGTCCCTTTCCACTGTAATTGATCTGATAGAAAGTTCCTTGTTAGGTTGAAAGTGTTTTCTCCTTCTCCAAATTCTTTTACCCCTTTGATGATGATGTTTACTATTTTATCTTGACGTTCTCTTTCTTCTATCATTTGACTCTTGATTTGCTTTTCTATCATCTCTTTATGTTTACTTAATGGTTCTTTAACCACTTGTGCCCATGACTGAGCTTCTTCCAACTTGCTGCGTAATTCATTTTCTCTGGACTGTATGTTGTGAAGTGCTTCCTTTACTTCTTCAATTTGTTTTTCACCTCCATCTGTGGCAGGGATTGAGTGGATGTTTTGTTTAAGAGTGTGCCATTCCTACTGCCCAACTTTTGCTAAATTCTGCAGTTTTGCCGCTTGTGTTTTTAAGTTGTTGTTTTCTTCACTCAGCCTTTGTGTGATGTTTGTCAGCTCCTCTATTTTCTTAACTTGCCATGTTTCTCTTGCCTCCATGTTTTCTATCCTTACTTTCAGATTCATTAACTCTTGCACATAGAGTTTCGAGGACCAAGTGAGTGGGGTCGTTGTGGGACTGTACGTTTCTTCACCCTCTTGATGATCTGTACTTTCTGCATTGGGTGTTGTTTTGTTTGTTTTTACCTCTTTTTTTCCCTTTGTTTGGGGTTCTTTGTTTGTTTCCTTTTCCGCTATGAGTTTGATTATGTCATGTTTTGCTGTGGAATTTTTCCTTTCCATTTCCCTCATTCGTGCTTTCCGGCGCCTTAAAATCCCCCAATATTGCTTGGCGTTAACATATATAGGTTGTACGGTCATCACTGGTGGCACTGGCATATTAAAATTTTACGGGAGCTCAGCCTGTTGCGGGTATATAACTAGCAGTTTCTTATTCCTATATATTCCAGTGGTCCCTTCGATGATCGAGTATGGGTGCAGCAATGCTGGGACTTCATGTTGTTTTGTGGTGTCCTTCGGTGCTGGATTTACTGCTAGTTCAACCTGGTTCTCATTAAGCCCTGCCTATTGTTCTCTTATCCCCAACTTTACCAGTTGTTTCCCTTCTTTGGGGTCTTATTACATTATACCTGTTAGCCCTCCTGCCTGTACTCTGTCTCTTGAATTCAAGATCTTAACAAGGATTTTGAGATTCAAATTTCTGGATTCCAAAACAAAAGCAAAAAACCCCTGTACTCTGGATTTGTGTAATGTTTTACCTACACATAAGTGATGTCTTGCCTTTATTCCATTACACCTGTGAGCCCTCTTGCCTTTACTCTATCCCTGTATTATGCCTTGCCCTGTCCTCTGCTCCATAGATTCCTGATTGCTAGCTTTGAGTCTCACCTTGTTCTTAACTGCCAGAATTTCTCACTTGTCTTGGTTTGGTTTGTTTTGTTTTATATGGTTTGAGAGTTTGCACTGAAAAAATGTGCAGAGGGAGGGATTTGATAGTTTGCAATTTAAAGGAATGAACAATGTGAGCTAGGTATACACGGACATACCTGACCGATGCCCGCTCTTATTACAAGTAGTTTCAAAATAAAAACCACAGTCCCATTTGAAATCATTGTAGCAAAAGCCGGAGCCTTTTCGGCTGGAAGCGACGACGATGACCCAACTATTAGGATATTTGAAAAAGGTAGAAAGCATGGAGGATTCCCGGTGGCCTAAAATAGCAATTGAGGAAAAGTTAAACATGAGGAAGAAAAAATGGATGAAGCAAAATGGCGAGTGGATGAGCAAATGGGGCATTAACATGCAGGAGTGCCCTAGCACTAATGAAGAAATAAAGAAGTATGTAAGAGAGAAGTTCAGAAATACCATGTGAAATAATTATCTTGGTCGAAAAAGAGAATACTATGTCAAGAATTTTAATCCCACTTGTGATCACAGAAAAAAGCACTACATTGGAGCGATGATAAAGTGGAAGGCTAAAATGTTAATTGTACAGCTTAAAACTAGTTCACATCACCTTAGGTGTGAAGCCGGGAGATGGAAAATGCCCAAGGAGGAGTGGTCTGAAAAGGTTTATCAATTTTGCAAGTCGGGTGCAGTGGAATCAGAATGACACTTTGTCATGGAATGTGTCACTTACGAGGACATAAGGAGAAATTACATGGATATTTTAACAAGGGTTGATCTCACAACTTTGTTTGAAGAGGAAAGGGTGGCAAAGACAACAGAATAAAAATTCATAACAGACGAACGCAAAAATGGCAAAGAGCTGGAAGAAAGGTTGAAGTAGCATTTTTCTTGGGCGTCTTTTGGTGTATGGATGTCTTGCTCATGTTTTCCTTTGGGTCCCATAAACTGCTTGGTCTCGTGGACATCATTAAAACCTTTCATTCATTCATTCATTATCAGGTTGCTTCCTCTCCCGCTGCCACTTCTTCCTCTCCCGCTGCAATCCTTCTATCCCATGGATGCTTGTGATAAAGCAGTGGATACCTTCGAAAGAACAGAGTACCAAAACAATAATATACCATTGACTACCCATCACTGAAAAATGCACCACTAGGGTGCATTGCAGCCAGCCATGTTTGTACCAAAACAATAATATACCATTGACTACCCATCCCTGAAAATGCACCACTAGGGTGCATTTTCAGTGATGGGTATCCCTTTCCAACAATTATTGGACTAGAAAAGCCCGTACCACCGCATTCAAGTGGGCCAGGAGCGTACTAAGGGCCCAAATTGTCCCCTCATGTGCGCAGGAGAGAGTGAAATACTATGTGACGTGACGAATATTTCTGGATGAGTATTATGTTCATGTGTGCTGTACTTCAATGAGCTGGTGCTGAGTGCAGCAACCATGTCTCAGTATAAGTAAAGCTGCACTTAGCACCAAATAAACATAAAACGTTTATAACAACAAATAAAAATAAAACCTAGTGACATGTGCCACGTGATGCTTCCTGTTTTGAACTATAAGCCCATGTCGGTATACTATATTTTCTTATCTCCTATTTACAGTCTAATTTTAATTTTAATTTTAATTCTACCACTGTATACGTAGATGTTAAACATCCCTACCGACTTTTTCTTTTGTGGGAGATAATTTATCATTCGGAAACAATGGCATCACAGATAGTGAGATAATTTAGATAATAGTCAAAGAAAAGTGGACTGCCCATTGGGTTCAAATTTTCTCATGCTTTCTTATGTGGGGAACATGGAAAATAAATAACTATACAATTGTCTCATGTTTCTCGGCTATGGAACATATTTCTTTCCATGTATGAAGCTCAGCCGTACATCTTTCTTTCTAACTATGAATCAGATCTTTCGAAAAGAATTATTACAAATCTCATAAAGTAATATTTAAAGCCTTTTTTTTATTATTATTGTTTAAATTGTAATTGCTATTTTATTATAAATTTATGGTATCCATTGCAATGTATAACACAGAATGTTATTCATTTAAGTATTATGGATTATCAATCTTTCATAGTTTATTTGCTAACACTTATTAAATTTATGAGGTGTTTATGGCAGAAAATTGATGTGGACTCAACTACAAGAGGTTGAAATGCCTCCCAAAACAAACACACACACCCCCCCCCCCCCAACACACACACTTTATAAAAACTCCTTGAGTTTTAAAATAGTTTTCTTATCATTCTTGAATCAACATTGATCTTTTACAACATTACCATCTCCCTTTTATCTCCCATTATATCTAAAAAAAAACCTATAATGCAAACAAAAACTCTAATACACAAAAACACCATTCTTTCAAAATATGAAGCTTTGAAGTTTGAACTAGCTATATGTCTTTCTTCCCAAGTATGTATTGGATATTTTGAAAATAATTAATACAAATTTCATAAAGTAATATGTAAAATCATTATTTTTTATTATTATTGTTTAAATTGTAAGTCCTAGTTTATTATAAATTTATGATATCCATTGCAATGTATAACCTGAAATTATATTCATTCAAATACCATGGATTCTCGATGTTTGATAGTGTTTTTTGCTAACACGTACTAATTTCATGAGGTGTTAATGGCATAAAATTGATATGGACCCAACTACAAGATGTACAAATGCATCAAAAATAGACACATACACTTGTTTTACAAAAACTCTACATGCTTCAAAATAGTTTTCTTATCATCCGTAAATCAACAATGATCTTCCTCCCAAACTATTTCTAAGAAAAAACCTAAAACACAAAGAAAAACGCGCGCACCCACACACACACACACACACACACACACACACACACACACACACACACACACACACACACACACACACACACACACACACACACACACACACACAAACACACTTACTTTATAAAAAACTCCTTGAGTTTTCAAATAGTTTTCTTATCATTCTTGAATCAACATTGATCTTTTATAACATTACCATCTCCCTTTTATCTCCCATTATATCTAAAAAAAAAAACCCTATAATGCAAACAAAAACTCTAATACACAAAAAAAAACCATTCTTTCAAAATATGAAGCTTTGAAGTTTGAACTAGCTATACGTCTTTCTTCCCAAGTATGTATTGGATCTTTTGAAAATAATTAATACAAATTTCATAAAGTAATATGTAAAATCATTATTTTTTATTATTATTGTTTAAATTGTAAGTCCTATTTTATTATAAATTTATGATATCCATTGCAATGTATAGCCTGAAATGATATTCATTCAAATATCATGGATTCTCAATGTTTGATAGTGTTTTTTGCTAACACGTACTAATTTCATGAGGTGTTAATGGCATAAAATTGATATGGACCCAACTACAAGATGTACAAATGCCTAAAAAATAGACACATACACACATTTTACAAAAACTCTACATGCTTCAAAATATTTTTCTTATCATTCGTAAATCAACAATGATCTTCTACAATAGTAACATATCCATTTTATCTCCCACTATTTATAAGAAAAAACCTAAAACACAAAGAAAAACGTAAAAAGTATAACACTTTGGATGGATATCAAATTTTTTGTATAAAATATGCCTTCATAAATAAAGGCTCAAGTCAAATCTTGGCTTATTCTATAAAGCAAAAAAAAAGATATTAAAACTCTAAGTTCTACAAAAATCTAAAAAATGGTTCAGAGCCAAGTTTAGACCACTAGACGAAGGATTTTGGCCTTGAAAAATAAGCCAAAATGGAAAACAACATTTGTGAAGAGTTTGATAGTGACATATTACTAATTGAGATTTAACTCCCTAGAAATTTTCAAGACATTATGATGGCAGATTAAAAGTTATGGTCTTCGAAGATATGCTCCCTCATCATTCTCCCCTATTTGACAAGAATTCTACTCATGCGAATTTAGTTGATAGAATTCATCCAATTTTCCATTGTAAATATTCTTTAACTACCACTGCAATACTCTAAGTATTTTCTTCCTGTTACAAACCTTACCAATGTACCAAATACTTGTTTTATCCACCATGCATAATAGAGACTATTTATTTGTCTAAGACACGCATTACCCTCTCATTTTTATTCTTTAATTTGCTCCTCCCAATTTACTTCTTCCTCATCTTCAACATTTTGATCATGACCTGGAAACTTATACAAGTCAGAAACGTTAAAAATTGGTGAAATAGAAAAGTTGTTAGGTAGCTCTACATTGTAGTCATTATCACTCAACTTCTTTAAAATCCTACATGGCCCAATCTCCTTATACTTTAGTTTATTATGTCCCCTTTGGAAACCTCTCCTTTATGAGATGAATCATCACCATATCTCCTTCTTCAAATGTATTTACTCTCCTACTTTCATATGTAGCTACTTTATATTTTGCATTGCTATCTTTCAGCTTCTCCCACACTTCTTCCTGCAATTGTAGCATGTGTTCTGCAAATGCTTCTACATCATCACTAATTTTATCTTCACTAGGAAGCACAATTACATATAACACTCCATTGGGATTCCTACCATAGGCAACCTGGAAAAGGATGCCTCCTTGTTGACATATTTACTAAGCTACTATAAGAAAACTGAGCATTTTGTAAAGCCAAATCCCATTATTTTTTCTTTTCTCTAACTATGCATCGTAGAAGATTTCTCTGAGCTCCTATTGACTAATTCTATCTATCCATCATTTTGGGGGTGATATCCACTACTGAACTATAAATTTTGTTCCCCATCTTCCTCCATAGAGTCTTTCAAAAAATGACTCAAAAACTTTGTGTCTCAATCTGAAGTGATCATTCTTGGAAATCCATGCAACCTAACAAATTCTAAAACACAAAATCTGTAACTCGAGAGGCATCATTAATTTTCCTATAAGAAATAAAATGTTACATTTTAGAGAATATATCTACCACAAAAAAGATAAAATAATTTCCTCATTGTGTGTTAGGAAGTCCTAACACAAAATCCATACACAAATCAACCCATGGTAAGGACAATTAATGGAATATATAGCCCAATATTATGTGCATGTCCCTGATCCATTTGACACACTTTACACCTTAATATGATCATAATTATGTCCTTCTTTAACTTGAGCTAGTAATACTTCTCTACCACAAGATTAGTCGTCTTACTTATACTAAAGTGTCAAACCAAACCCCCACTATGCAGTTCCCTTTGAATATTTTTTCTCATTTAACAAAAAAGGATACACAATTGCTTTTCCAGATGAATAAATAACCACCCTGCATAAAATAATCATAAGAAACACTACCCAGTGTAGGGTCCTTACATTGTATCACAATATTACGAAAATATGAATCACTTTCATAAAATTCCGTAACTACCTCAAACTCTACAAATTCATTTTCCATTGGTATCAACAACACTACATGCCTACTCAAGGAACTAAAAACTTGATTCTACTTACACAATTTATGCTTTAAGATAAAAACATATTCTTGCAAACAAGAAACCCAATTTACATCCCTATTATTTAGTTTCATTTTATTTTTAAATACCTCAATGCCTCATGGTCAATAAAGAGTACAAATTCCTTAGGTACCAAGTAAGTTCTCCAATTCCTTAATGCCTAAACAATACCATTAAACTCCAAATCATATGAACAATATTCTCTCCCGAACTCATTCATATTTTCACTGAAGAATGCTACATTATGTCCTTTTTAACTGAGTACTAGTCCAATCTCGACATGTGAAGCATTAAAATCAAAGACCTTGCTAAAACCAGGAAATACCAAAACAGGTTCCTCTGGAAAATTATTCTTTAATAATTCAAAACTATATGTTTCTACCCTTTTGCATAAAAACTACATTCCCTTCGTGCACTCCATTATGGGTGCAACAATGATACTAAAATTTATAATGAACTTCCTATAAAATATTTCCAATCCATGAAAATTGTGAATCTCTATCACATTCCTTGGAATAGGCCATTCCAAAAGTGCCTTCAATTTTTCCTCATCGATCCTTATCCCATCCTCTAAGATGACAAACCCCAAAAATTCTAGAATTTTATTAAGAAATATACATTTTTGTAAGTTTGCATACAAACTATATTTTCATAACACTTCTGAAACAAATTTCAAATGCAGCTAGTGTTCTTCTATTGTCCTACTAAATATCAAAATATCATTAAAATAAACAACCACAAAAATCTACTTCTATTACCTTTTCTCGTTTTTTTTTCTTTCAATATTTCAAATTTGCCCTGTCTTTTACATCTTCTAGCTTAGTAAGTTCTTCTTGAATACTTTTTTATTAATAGTTAAATTTTTTTTGACTGGGGTCCTACACAGGAGAAACAAAAAAGGGTAAAAACCCAGATAAAGTGATAAAAACTTGAAAAACAATAAGAAGACAGCTACCCAACAGCCAGAGAATCAACAAGAATCACCACTACTACCCAAAAATGCATAAAAATCTAAAGAACAACTATAAAAAAATCAAAAAACAAGGTAATCAACCTAGAGAAATAGAAGATCTTTTTCGATTTCCTTGATTGCAGTTTATTCCATCCCTCTTCCTCAAGTTCATGTTCAATAAGATCATTGCGATTCTTGAAACCAAAAGTTTGGAAGATGCATTCTTGATAATGTGAACCTTCCCAGAAATTAATAATTTTAATCATGTTAGGATCATCTGGAACCTTCGACACGATTGTCTCAAACTGCATAGAATTATTCATCACCAAAATCTTAGGTTTGTTAAAATTTAACACTATTTTAATAGTCCTAAGATCCATACTATAAATAGATGTTGCAAACCTCTCCACAACAACCAATGAGCTGTCTTCAAGATCAAATTTAGAGAAATCAAGGCACTTATCCCCAAACTACTACAAGGAAGGAATGGGAATATCAGGAACTAATTCCAAGTCAATATTGTTAAAGTTTTTAATCTTCAGGACCTTCAAGACATATCTTAGTGTCCCTAACATCATACGACCCCAATATGGACACAACCAATTCAAGTCTGATCTCCTCCATATCCAAGATTTTCTTTCCCTTTGAGACACTGACCTCCTTGCATTTCTCTTCAACAAAAATTCCACCTGTTACACAATCTCCAGATTCATATTGGTTGTCAAACGCAACGGGTAAAGGTGTGTCCACCAATTCCAATGATTCTTTCCTGGACACCAGTGTCGTGTGCCTTTCTAATCCAAAATGTCATTCGTCCTTTGTCACAAAAACTTGTTAATCCAAGCTAAAGGATTTTTGAACTTTAGCTTCCTTTGACATAGGAGAAGGAGTCTCGGGATTTCTCCCATCCTCGGCCGCATCATCACTGTGATCCAAACCATCACTAGTATTGAACTCGGAGCTAGAAAGAGGACCATTGGTGGTTTCTTTCCTTTTCCATTCATTAATAGGATCCCTGCAACACCCAACACAATGGTCGATAGTCCTATACCTTCGACAAAATATAGGGGAAGATTCGTGTTTGAGTGTTTTTCTTAGACTCAAAATCTAGAAGAATGGAGGATAGTTGAGGGACGTGGTTTAATAGGGGATGCATTAACACATAGTCTTGCATAAATAAACCTTGATCAAATAACAATGGTTGGATCCACAACATGAAAACATCCCAAAGCATTGACAATGTCATGGTAGACATCAAGATCCCAATATTCAAGAGGTAGATCCTATAGCCTAACCTAGACAGGGAAAATGGTAGGTGTCTGAGGAGGGGAACCAGGGGTTCACCTGCTGAAAGAGAACACTATTTTTCCCTTAGAACCATCTACCCTATAAAACCTTCAAAAGGTATTATTCCAACAAAAAATTAAACAAGATAGAGCTACTAGAGATGGCCACAATATCAAGGTGCCCTGACAACCTCCACCTTCTACTAGCACAAGCTCTAACAAAATCAATACGTCGCCTTAAACAAGATAACTTACCAGTGAGGGAAATTGTATCTATGGTGTGCCATGGATACCAATTCATCTAAGACCGAGAGCTCTGGTGATACATCCTTCCAAGTGGGGGACATGGGTAAGAGTTTCAAAGTTTGTTTAAGGCAAAGTCGTTCAAACCATGATAGGGTTCTGCAACCCACAGCCATGTCCTCCACTTTCGTGAACCCAATTTTAATTTCCTTCTCAATCCCATACTCATTTTCATCCATTCCTATAGAATATAATAATTTTTTATTGTCCTTTCACTTTTGAAATATATAAATCAATGTCAACCTAGGTAAAATTTAATTGTATTTTTTGTTTTATTTATATTTACATAAACATTAGATCATCAATCTTACCATTATTCATAGGGTAATTGCACAAATATGGGGTCCAAAAAGTGGACATAAATCCAAAAATAGGAAAAATCACATCTGTATTTTTAAATAATAGTTGATGCCTTCGAAAGAACAGAGTACCAAAACAATAATATACCATTGACTACCCATCATTGAAAATGCACCACTAGGGTGCATCTCAGCCGTTCATGAAACATGAACAACTGAGATGCACCCTAGTGGTGCATTTTCAGTGATGGGTATCCCTATCCAACAATTATTGGACTAGAAAATCCCGTACCACCGCATTCAAGTGGGCCAGGAGCGCACTAAGGGCCCAAATTTTCCCCTCATGTGCGCAGGAGAGAGTGAAATACTATGTGACGTGACGAATATTTCTGGATGAGTATTATGTTCATGTGTGTTGTACTTCAATGAGCTGGTGCTGAGTGCAGCAACCACGTCTCAGTTTAAGTAAAGCTGCACTCAGCACCAAATAAACATAAAACGTTTATAACAACAAATAAAAATAAAACCTGGTGACATGTGCCACGTGATGCTTCCTGTTTTGAACTATAAGCCCATGTCGGTATACTATATTTTCTTGTCTCCTATTTACAGTCTAATTTTAATTTTAATTCTACCACTGTATACGTAGATGTTAAACATCCCTACCGACTTTTTCTTTCGTGGGAGATAATTTATCATTCGGAAACAATGGCATCACAGATAGTGAGATGATTTAGATAATAGTCAAAGAAAAGTGGACTGCCCATTGGGTTCAAATTTTCTCATGCTTTCTTGTGTGGGGAACATGGAAAATAAATAACTATACAATTGTCTCATGTTTCTCGGCTATGGAACATCTTTCTTTCCATGTATGAAGCTCAGCCGTACATCTTTCTTTCTAACTACGCATCGGATCTTTCGAAAAGAATTATTACAAATCTCATTAAGTAATATTTAAAGCCTTATTTTTTTTATTATTGTTTAAATCGTAATTGCTATTTTATTATAAATTTATGGTATCTGTGGCAATGTATAACACAAAATGCTATTCATTTAAGTATTATGGATTATCAGTCTTTCATAGTTTATTTGCTAACACTTATTAAATTTATGAGGTGTTTATGGCAGAAAATTGATGTGGACCCAACTACAAGAGGTTGAAACACCTCCCAAAACAAACAAACACACACACACACACACACACACACACACACACACACACACACACACACACACACACACACACACACACACACACACACACACACACACACACACACACACACACACACACACACACACACACACACACACACATTATAAAAACTCCTTAAGTTTTAAAATAGTTTTATTATCATTCTTGAATCAACATTGATCTTTTACAATATTACCATCTCCCTTTTATCTCCCATTATATCTAAAAAAAACCCTATAATGCAAACAAAAACTCTAATACACAAAAAAACCATTCTTTCAAAATATGAAGCTTTGAAGTTTGAACTAGCTATACGTCTTTCTTCCCAAGTATGTATTGGATATTTTGAAAAGAATTATTACAAATTTCATACAGTAGTATGTAAAATCCTTTTTTTTTATTATTATTGTTTAAATTGTAATTCCTATTTTATTATAAATTTATGATATCCATTGCAATGTATAACCCGAAATGATATTCATTCAAATATCATGGATTCTCAATGTTTGATAGTGTTTTTTGCTAATACGTACTAATTTCATGAGGTGTTAATGGCATAAAATTGATATGGACCCAACTACAAGATGTACAAATGCCTCAAAAATAGACACATACACACATTTTACAAAAACTCTACATGCTTCAAAATAGTTTTCTTATCATTCGTAAATCAACAATGATCTTCTACAATATTAACATATCCATTTTATCTCCCACTATTTATAAAAAAAAACCTAAAACACAAAGAAAAACGTAAAAAGTATAACACTTAGGATGGATATCAATTTTTTTGTATAAAATATGCCTTCATAAATAAAGGCTCAAGTCAAATCTTGGCTTATTCTATAAAGCAAAAAAAAAGATATTAAAACTCTAAGTCCTACAAAAATATAAAAAATGGTTCAGAGCCAAGTTTAGACCACTAGACGAAGGATTTTCACCTCGAAAAATAAGCCAAAATGGAAAACAACGTTTGTGAAGAGTTTGATAGTGACATATTACTAATCGAGATTTAACTCCCTAGAAATTTTCAAGACATTATGATGGTAGATTAAAAGTTATGGTCTCCGAAGATATGCTCCCTCATCATTCTCCCCTATTTGACAAGAATTCTACTTCTGTGAATTTAGTTGATAGAATTCATCCAATTTTCCATTGTAAATATTCTTTAACTACCATGCAATACTCTAAGTATTTTCTTCCTGTTACAAACCTTCCCAATGTACCAAATACATGTTTTATCCACCATGCATAATAGAGACTATTTATTTGTCGAAGACACGCATTACCCTCTCATTTTTATTCTTTGATTTTCGCCTCCCAATTTACTTCTTCCTCATCTTCAACATTTTGATCATGACCTGGAAACTTATACAAGTCAGAAACATTAAAAATTGGTGAAATAGAAAATTTGTTAGGTAGCTCTACATTGTAGTCATTATCACTCAACTTCTTTAAAATCCTACATGGCCCAATCTCCTTATACTTTAATTTATTATGTCCCCTTTGGAAACCTCTCCTTTATGAGATGAATATCGCCATATCTCCTTCTTCAAATGTATTTACTCTCCTACTTGCATATGTAGCTACTTTATATTTTGCATTGCTATCTTTCAGCTTCTCCCACACTTCTTCCTGCAATTGTAGCATGTGTTTTGCAAATGCTTCTACATCATCACTAATTTTATCTTCACTAGGAAGCACAATTACATATAACACTCCATTGGGATTCCTACCATAGGCAACCTGGAAAAGGATGCCTCCTTGTTGACATATTTACTAAGATACTATAAGAAAACTGAGCATTTTGTAAAGCCAAATCCCATTATTTTGTCTTTTCTCTAACTATGCATCGTAGAAGATTTCTCGAGCTCCTATTGACTAATTCTATCTATCCATCATTCTGGGGGTGATATCCACTACTGAACTATAATTTTTTTCCCCATCTTCCTCCACAGAGTCTTTCAAAAATGACTCAAAAACTTTGTGTCTCAATCTGAAGTGATCGTTCTTGGAAATCCATGCAACCTAACCAATTCTAAAACACAAAATCTGCAACTCGAGAGGCATCATTAATTTTCCTATAAGAAATGAAATGTTACATTTTAGACAATATATCTACCACAAAAAATATAAAATAATTTCCTCATTGTGTGTTAGGAAGTCCTAACACAAAATCCATACACAAATCAACCCATGGTAGGGACAATTTATGGAATATATAGCCCAATATTATGTGCATGTCCCTGATCCATTTGACACACTTTACACCTTAATATGATTTAAAGTTTGTCAATTGTATCAAGGACATTTAACTATGTCGTTCTTTAACTTGAGCTAGTAATACTTCTCTACCACAAGATTAGTCATCTTACTTATACTAAAGTGTCAAACCAAACCCCCACTATGCAGTTCCCTTTGAATATTTTTTCTCATTTAACCAAAAAGGATACACAATTGCTTTTCCAGATGAATAAATAACCACCCTACATAAAATAATCATAAGAACCACTACCCAGTGTAGGGTCCTTACATTGTATCACAATATTACGAAAATATGAATCACTTTCATACAATTTCATAACTACCTCAAACTCTACAAATTCATTTTCCATTGGTATCAACAACACTACATGCCTACTCAAGGAACTAAAAACTTGATTCTGCTTACACAATTTATGCTTTAAGATAAAAACATATTTTTGCAAACAAGAAACCCAATTTACATCCCTATTATTTAGTTTCGTCTATTTTTTTAAATACCTCAATGCCTCAGGGTCAATAAAGAGTACAAATTCTTTAGGTACCAAGTAATTTCTCCAATTCCTTAATGCCTAAACAATACCATTAAACTCCAAATCATATGAACAACATTCCCTCCCGAACTCATTCATATTTTCACTGAAGAATGCTCCAGGATGTCCTTTTTGACTGAGTACTAGTCCAATCTCGACATGTGAAGCATTAAAATCAAAGACCTTGCTAAAACCAGGCAATACCAAAACAGGTTCCTCTGGAAAATTATTCTTCAATAATTCATTCAAAACTATATGTTTCTACCTTTTTGCATAAAAACTACATTCCCTTCGTGCACTCCATTATGGGTGCAACAATGATACTAAAATTTCTAATGAACTTCCTATAAAATATTTCCAATCCATGAAAATTGTGAATCTCTATCACATTCCTTGGAATAGGCCATTCCAAAAGTTCCTTCAATTTTTCCTCATTGATCCTTATCCCATCCTCTAAGATGACAAACCCCCAAAATTCTAGACTTTTATTAGAGCTGTGGAGCTTGGGGTGGTGTTCAAGACCTTGAGAAATTACCATTGTGCAGAAATTTATTTGTATTCCCACTTAGAGTGGAGGAACTTTTATATTGTAGTTTTCCCTTATTTACATTCTTGTGTTATTTCCATCTTGAGTAGATGACTTGTAATAATCTTGTGGAGAATATTTTGCATTCAAATATTTGTATATTGAAAAGAGAAAACAAATATTTGTAGAATTAGTTATTAAATGGAAAAGGAAGTTTTCTTCATTGTGAATATTGTAGAGTTAGTTTTGCAAATAGAAAGAAAGTAATTCTCCTTGTTGAAATCTTGAATGGATTGTGAGAAAATTAGTTCCTTTTGTTAAAAGGGTTTAAGCTATATCAATGGCAAAATAAAGTTAGTTTAGCTATTTTGAATGTATGTACATTGTAGTGAAATGAAAGAGAGAACAAGTTTGAATATATTATATTTAGAAGTGTTGATTTTTATGGCAAGAAAATGACAATGTAGAGTAATAGATTTAAAAAACCTTGCTCTTGAAATGGAAAGGAAACTACATGAAAAAATGGAATTCTTCTTATGAGTAGATGAGTCTTATTAGAATTGAAAATACTTTAAAATGAGTAGATTTAACTAAGAAATGAATAAAAGAGTAGTACACCTCAAATTTGGAACTCTAAATGAACAAAAATAAACTCATAATCCATTTTTACATCTTTTAGTAACTTCATGTTTTTGTGAAAATCTTGGCATAAAGGTTCTATTTTTCAGGAACAAGACCGCCGCTCAGGCTAAGGCGATGGTCTAAAAACTAGTTCTCTGTAGGGCAATGATCGGTGGTTTGTCACCTAGGTAGGGAGGCGATCCCATGACCGCCGGTCTACTCTGGGTGGTGGTTATGTCACTTATGATAGAACTCCACGGATCCTTGCCTGTGTGTGAAACTTTTCTAGTTTTCACCATTTTATGCCATGTGAAATTTATGTGTTATCTCCCAGCAAGAAAAAAAATGATTAATCCTATTGATTTGAACAATAAAACATACAAGTGGTGTATCTAAAAGTATTCTTTGATTTATAACAATGGGGTAGGGTTTTCCCCAAATTTGAAACCCTCTATTCAAATAATTTGAAAACAAAAACCACATTGGTAGAGGAAATCCCTCTGAATCCTTGAATGAAATAGACTACATGAATAAAACTAAAACTAAACTAAGCCTAGATTAAATCTCCATGTAGACTCCTCCATGGATCTTCCTTCTTTTCTCTCATGGCTTCCTCCTCTCCAACCTACAAATTTAACAAAAAGGAAATAAACCAAATGAAAAGAATAGAATGAGAAAACTTTTTAATAGAATTTGTTAAGGATTTTAGGGCTAAGTTTGGAACCCTAGGATCTAGTGGCCAAGATGGATTTGATCTGAGGGTGGGGAATTCACCCTACTATTCCTAGGTAGAAATGTATTTTTAATTTTTAATTTAAAATCCCTTAAGTTGTGTGTAGATGGTGAGAGGGGCCATATAATTGCTTAGGGGTGTAATGTCATTCTTAATCCTTAGTATGTTGTAGGAATTTAATAGGACTTTTAAACTATTAGGATAATGAAACTAGAGTAATTAAGAAGGAGGTTAACTATATTATAGTTGAGAAATATTTAAAGAGAAGAAAATATTTAATCAAATAAACTAATCCTTGGTACCTTCTTTTGAATGATTGATTAATGGACCCTAGAGGTAATTTTGAAAACATGTAACTTTTAAATGGACCTTGTTCTTCAATTGTAAAGCTGAGTAATTAGTGTAAGTTAAGTTAATGAACCCTAAAGGTTAAGCACCCTTGTAACCTTCTTGTAACTTAAACAAAAAAAATTAGTCATATTTTTGTTAGGATAAAATATTATATTAATTATGCATAGTTCAGTTATTTAATTAATTTTATTAATTAAATAATAATAGTTATTTTGTTATATGGTTAATCAACCATATTTGTCTTTTATACATACTGTTATATTATTTTGAACAATATATTTGTATTTATTCATTTGTGCTTCCCGAATGTTATTGGAAGCCTGTATATTTAGGAATTTGGTTCACCTGTGGAACTTATTTATTTGTTTGTATTCGGTTGTTCAATATCTATAAATATTGCAGCATGCACCATACTGTAAATGATTGATTTCCTGAACATTATTAAAAAATTGCCAGGCTTCCGCCCCTGTTTCTACAATTTCATTTGGTACCAGAGCAGGTTAATTGGACCTGTGTACAGAGAAGGTTGGAGAAGGTTGCAGGACAGAAGAGAATGTGTAACTTGGAGAAGAATTTGCGCATTTCTAGGAGAGCCTGTGTAGCCTCCTGCAACTTCCCAGAACCCCCTTGCCTCCCCATAACCTCTTGTTTCAGTTCCAGGTGTTTGGAACATAAATTTTTTTTACATTGGTGCCCCTGCACCAGGAAAAATTTGCTGCATATAGACTAAAAAAGAATTAAATTTTTTTATTTTAGAGGTCTGACCCCCCCACCACCATTCCACAGAGCCATCTTATTCTCTAAGCTCCTAAGAAGCTACATTGGCTACAAACTGAGTTTGTAGTCAGATCCCGACTACAAACCTAGGCATGTCTCAACCGAGCTAATTGATTAGGCATCGAGTTGAGAGTTCGATTTGAAAAGGCCGAGCTCTGTATTACCCCCACCAAGCATTGGGCTCCTTTGTGTATTGGCAAACAAAGTTGGAGCAACATTGCATTTGCGAGTTGTTCAAGTGCAAAAGAATTCAACGAGCAACTTTTAACGTGCATACCAACCAAACTGAGCAATCTGAGTTTACATTGATCTACCACTGATCAAACAGAGAGAAGTTTGAGCCCCCATCGAGCGGATCGAGCTATTTGTACACCTTACAACTGAGCACCTTCATACAGTCGAGTTGGTGGATTACTAAATTGAGATGGTCTCGACACTGAGGCCGAATTGAGTAGCTCAGTGTTCTTCATTGAAGGGTTATTGGACGGGTTAAGGACACCTACACAATTGTGGCAAATCCTTGCTTGTAGTTCGAGCTCCTCCGAAATGCAGACCACAACGACTCTACACACAAACATCTGAGCCATTTTTTGAACATTGAGCATTGGTCGAGCACAAAGACTCCATCCCTCCGATCGGTCGCATACGGTGCAACCTTGCACACAAACAAATGAAAAAAACAAACAAATCAAATGGCGGAGCAGTAAAAAATTAGTGGTAGCGTTTAATCTACAAAATGGTGAAACATAAACAAAAGCGGTGGCAATACATAACAAACATATAAAAACAATAGCAACGAGATAAGAACGACTTCAGATTTCCACCTGAGAACCCAACCCTAAACCGCAACTTGCAGGAAAAAACCACGTGGAATCCCTTCAGCTCAAGTCACGTCGCCATTTAAAAAGGTTAGTCTTCTTTGGCAATCTTTAAATACAAATTTGTTCATTTCATATTGCATCAGTGCTAGAGACACTCAAGTTGGTTAGGGAAGAGGTGGCAAGAATTTGGTATGTGGGAGGTCATGGGGTCGACCCACCCCAATAAAACTTATATATTGTGTTTTAAAATTTAGAAGATTATTTAACATAAACCACCAAATACAACAACAAAAAGGCACCAAAAACACTGTTAAAGCCCTTAGAGACAACTAAAACCGCCACCAAAATTAGCGGAGGAAAAACCCTAATTAGGGCAATTTTTTTTTTTCCTAATTGGCTTAATTTTTGAGTCTAAGATAACATTTTTTTAAAAGAGGGGACACATCTAAAGCAACTTTTTTAGCTATTTTTTGTAGTTTTTATCTCAGAGAGCTGTATTGAGCTCTGGAGGCCACCAGGGCCTCACAAAACAAAAAAAATTCCCTGCCATTCAATTTTTTTCTTCAGAATTTTTTGAAATGTAATATTTTGTATATTTCAGTGTATTGTACTAATTTACAGGTTGTCATATTCAACCGTGCAAACCATTGTAACTGTTTTAAAACTGGCATATATTTGTAATAAAAAATATTGAAAATTTTGGTTCTGTATCACTCACGATATCTTTGGATCTCATTCGCAGCGTTTAGTATATACAGTTCCTCTGGGAAGCGCTTACGGGTAAAGTCACGACTACTACTGCACTTAATGCCTAATATAGCTGCAACAACATCGTCTGGGCATCGACCCTTTAAATCGATGGGGAGTAATAAGGACACAGTGCAGACACCTTGAGCCCTCTCATCCATCTACGAACGATTGCACGATATAAATCTGAACACTTGAAATTATTCGAGTATATAGTGAAGTTACGCGCGTGTATGAGGATATTTCTTTGAGCTGGTGTCAATAATCACACAAACCCCTTTCAGTAATGTCTTGGTACCATGTATTGAATTCTTTCACATACGTTAACGCCTCTTTCACGTACTGTCGAGTATATAGAAAGGGTGAGCTTCTTCCACGTACTGACGGGTATATCAGAAGGGTGCGTATATAGAAAGGTTCAGTATATCAGATTGATGGTATATAGATTGGGAGACCATATACCTAGAGTGATAAGAGCCTTACCCTTTGTTAGTTGATTCTGCAAAATGGGTGCCAATTCCCCCAAATTATTTCTTCCAGATTCACAAATTCTAAGAGGAGATAACTATGCAAAGCATGGAAGACAAAAATCAAAACACAACTTGAGTTTGAAGAGATTTGGAATGTTGTGAATGGCTCTATAACTAGATCAACAACTGATACAACTCAACATCGACAGTTTGATAGATATGATCAGAAGCCCAAGATAATAATCTTGTTTACAATGTCCGACGATGTGCAACCCCACATTCTAGATGCCAAAATATCCAAATAAGTGAGGGATAAGTTGAGCACAATCTATGAGGCCAAGAACAATAATACCATACTAAATTTGTAGAGTCAATTACACACACTGAATTTCAAACAAAATGAGAAAATAGAAGCTTTCTTGAGAAGAGTTACATAATTGAGGGCTTATCTTCTAGCACTAGGAGAGAGGTCACAAATGAAACTCTCGTTCCCATTGTTCTGAGAGCAATACCTCCTTCATACCACATTTTTGTAACAACACTAAACTTGTCGGATCAGATAGTTTTGACAAGCTGGTGAATCTACTGCAACAAGAGGAAGCAATGTACAACAAAGATGACGAAGAGGAGCAGGCACTTTCTTCTCATCAGAAATGGAAAGAAAAAGGAAAAGGCAAATCTCATTCCTCTCAAAAGTCCCAAACACAACATCAACATGGGGACAATCAACAATAAGAAGAAATGTCCTATCTGCAAAAGAGGACATGAGTATAAAATATTGTTGGTTCAATACTTATAAGAAAGGTTCATCAAGTAATTTTGGACCTCAAAATCAACAATCTCACAAGGGAAATTCTAACTACAATCAATGGCAGAAGAAGGGGAACTGGACAAAGAAAAACCCCATCAACAAGGAAATATAGCTGAGTAAGAAGAACATTAAGATAATGAAGACTTCTTGTACACTACTAAATCAAGTGAACCCTCCATGTCATCTAGTGATTCCTGGTATGTTGATTCAGGAGCCACTCGACACATGACCGGCCACAAAGACTGGTTCACCTCAATGAGGGACATGCCTTTGAAAAATCATGTTTCGTTGGGTGATGATTCTTCATACACAGTACAAGTGATTAAGAACATTTCTCTACCCCTTGGTTCACACAATTGTAGATTGTTAGATGTATTATATGTCTTCAAGCTGACAAAGAATTTGTTTTTAGTCAGTCCAAATCCTAGATCACAACTTGAAAATTGACTTTGATAGTCATTCCGGCAAGAAAATGTGTATAATTTGAGACAAATCACGAGGCTCGAAAATTGTTGCAAAATCCTCTTTTATGGGACATATGTTCCAGCTTGATTTTTTCCATAGAGATGATCAGGAACTTGTGGCTAAGAATTCTACCTCTACACAATTGTGGCATTAGAGACTTGGTCACATTAGTTTCAAGTATCTCGAAACACTTCGCTGGTATAATATGGTAAAAGGATTACCATATCTCCAGAAGGATATAGATAAATGTCCTCACTTCCTAGTAGGAAAATAACACAGAGCTTCATTCCAGAAGAGTACTTATCGAGCTCATGGTAAGCTTGATCTAGTTCATAACAATCTTTGCGGTCTGATGTAACTGAGTCATTATATATTTCAGTACTTCATGTTTTGTGTTGATGACTACTAGAGAAAAATGTGGATATACTGTCTTCGTAAGAAAAGTGAATCTTTTGAAACCTTCAAGAAGTTCAAATTGGTTGTAGAGAACGAGACTGGTCATCACATCAGAATCTCTCCACTCAGATCGAGGGGGGGAATTCATCAGTAATGAGTTCAAAGCCTACCTACAAGCTCACGGGATTCGTCGAAAAATGCCTCCTCCACACACACCGTAACAAAATGGTGTTGTTGAGAGAAGAAATTGTACTATCATGGAAATGGTGCGATGCATGATCGATGATTCTGGACTAGTGAGGACATTTTGGGCAGAAGCAACAAAGACAACAGTATATTTGTTGAACAGAGTGCCCACAGTTGCTCTTGATGGAGTAACACCATAAGAAGCATGGTCAAAAAGGAAACCATCTATTGCACACCTCAGAGTATTCGGTTGCAAAGCAAGTATGCACATACCCAAGCAAAATAGAAAAAATGTTGGATATGAAATCACAAAATCTCATCTTCATTGGCTACAGTGAAGAGACTCTTGGGTATAGATTGATGGATCCTAAGACCACAAAAGTCTACACCAAGAAGAGATGTTGAGTGTTTTCGAGAAGAAGGAAGCAGAGACTCCTCCTCCAGACTCACAAGATGTAGATTTTTCACCTATTGTAAAAATTGAAGCTAATGTTCCCTCAGAAGATGAAAGTGATGATGGGGATGATGGTGTTGATCAAATAGAACCACAACCCATGGGAATAGTTCAACGTATGCCTAAATGGTGTAAAAGTACATTACGAGATGCAAGATTGGATTCTCCACCAGATACATCCACCCCTGGACCACGGACTCATAGTAAAGCAAGAGAAGAAGTTAACTTTGCTTTGATGAGTAGAGTTATTGAATCAGATGAGTGCTCTACAGTCCAAGAATCCCTACAGTCAAAATCTTGGAAAGATGCCATGGATTATGAATATCAATCAATGATGAAGAATAACACTTGGCAGCTTGTTGATCTTCCACCAGGGAAGAAACCCATTGGATGCAGATGGATATTCAAAACTAAGTACTTATTCATTTGTGAGGAGGCAGTTAATTTCTCAGGCTCTTAACTTTATCATTCTGTTTTCAACATTGTGCTTTTGGACATATATGTTTTACCTTTTCAAGCGGTCAATTTTATTTTATTTTATTTTATTCTAGTACATGACTGTCTAAATCTTGGATTCATCATTAAGATCTTATTAGTTGTTAATAATATTTCATTGGGGTCAAGAGTCTAATCAGAAAAATTAAAGGTTTCACTTGGGCTTCACTTGAAGAGATAGAAATAAGTATACTGTTTACATTTTCAACGGGTAAGACAGATCGAAGAGTTTCTTAGGCAAGTTCCTTCTATTTATTGTAATCTTGTTATCTTCCAAGAATTTAATCATTGATTTCACCTTAAGACCGTTCTAAGGACTCACCACAATAAGAGATTGTTGATTTGTTTACGCGGGATCACAAGGTATATTTTCTTCTCTTGTTTTCTTTTTGCTAGGTTCAAAAACATAGTCCTCTACCAAACGACACAAGACCAAAGTAACTAGAGCGATGCAAGATGATTCAAGTTTGGATAATTAGATTTTGGTTTGACAATTCAAGGATAAATCATATTCTGAAAGATGAAAAATTCAACAAAGGACACGCATGTCAAAACAAGTTCATTTAATCTTATTGACAATAATATTTCTCAAATTGACTTTCAAATGATAACAACAACCTACATGAGAACAATACAAAATTATAACACAATGCCTTCTAGATAGTCTCCACAATTTCCAAACCAATGCTGTAAAGCAAAAGAAAACATTCGTACAACAGCAGTTCCTAAGAAGGCTGGAAACCACTTTCTACACGTGTTTCTTTTTCTCTTTTTTTTTCTTTTCTACTTAGGAAATCCTCCTGCACATTTGTTAGCACATGTCAGTTCACAAGAACTGAGCACGATAAAAACTATAATCATTAAGACAATATATTGTTATCTAACTGTTTCAAGGAAGAAAAGCACTGTTGAAGAAGAAAACAACTTTGTTTCTCACTCTTCCACAGAAGCCGAGTATCGTTCTGCAGGAGAAGCTGTCTGTGAAGCGATTTGGCTACGTCGCATACTGGAAGGACTTGGAATACCATAGGACAAACCGACCACCATGTATGTTGACAATGAAGGTTTTCTCAAACCTGTTCGCAATCCAATTTTTCACGAGAGAATAAAGCACATTGAGGTTTAGGTTCATTTCATACACGAACATGTGTTGAAGCACAACATCCAGCTTCAATTTTTTCCAACTGTTGAACAACGAGCAGATATTTTCACAAAGTCACTTATATGTGACAAGTTCGAGTTGTTCAGAGATTTCCTCTCCTCATCTCTTCAGACAATGCACAATTAAGGGGGGGAATGTTAGGATAAATTTTATTATCCTAAATATTAATTATGCATAGTTAGATTATTTAATTAATTTTATTAATTAAATAATGAATGGTTATATTGTTATATGGTTAATCAACCATATTTTTCTGTATACACATTGTTATATTGTTTTCAACAATATATTTGTTTTTATGTAATTGTTGCTTCCCGGGTGATTTGGAAGCTTGCTTATTCTGGTTTTTGGTTGCACCTGTGCAACTCATTTTCCCGGATGTATTTGGCTGTGCAATATCTATAAAAATTGCAGCCCATCCTCTATACTTTTTTACTTGATTGAGATTAATAAAATCTACAGAGGCTTCCGTCCCTGTTTCTCAATCTACAAAACCATCTTGACATCTCCCCTTACATGATACCAATAGTACTTCTCAACTTTGTTAACAATATTCAACCTGCCTATATCATATTAACACCTCATGCCTACTCATGGAACTAATTAACTCACTTTCTCAGCTACCCCTGAAACATTATGATATCTCTAACATGATTAATAGATCCAAGGAAAATCATCTTAACTTTCCATTGATGTACCTTTTCCAAGACTATCATACATTCTCAAAACTATATACTCAAACCTATGAGTAGTCAAACTTCACAAGCATACCTTGATCCTCCATAATGTTGAAAAATGTCCCCCCTAAGACCAATTTATCTTCTATTAAATTCTCAAATAATATAAAAATATTAAGAAACACAATCAATCTGATATAATCCACATTATAATTTTTTCCTTGCACCAATCCTGTTAACTAGATCATGCTTCTCAAAATAGGTAACTTTCATGAATCGAATGTCATCATGCCACCTCATATCATTCATCATCAAGCAATCAACTATAACATACCTCTAAAATAAATACCTTGGAGACTTCTTCCTCATAATATTTTAACCTCTATGAAAAAGTAATAACACAATCAAATCTTTCATTAACCTTGTCATACATGTTTCCCTTCATGTTTTTCTAGTTGGGTCAATCCTCTATGCACAGTGAAAACCACATAATTTTTTCTAATACCTCATAAAACACAATCTTAAGAACTCATATGGGTCTTCATTTTGAGCATAACCTTTGTACACCAATATCTATATCTCAAAAGACATGGACCGAAATTAGGTTCTAAGATACAACCCTTAGTTTTGTTATGCATTTAACACTCTCAATCATTGAAAGTGATTTTCAAACTTCCTCACACCTTTGATACACCTCTTAAGGAAATATAATAATGTGACACGAGTAGATATATCATACATATGCTTTGCAACATACCTTGAATCACATTTCATAGTCCTAAATCATACCTTAAGACTTATTCTAAATCAAAAACATGTTCAAACTATCTATCTCTTCCTACTAGGCCTATACAAACCAAGTTAACAACATACAACCTTGGAAAAAGAGAAACACTTACCATTCTTCATGGTAACATCTCAATACAACTGATTTCTTTATTCTTATACCTTTTCCTACAAATATGTATTTCTATCTTGATATCCTTTGTATATACACCCTGATCTCTAGGAATATTTGCCATTTCATGATGATCCTTCAATGAATGAAATTCAAATCCCTCCCTTAAGAAAACCTAGATCTATCCTTGAAGCTCAAATGTCTTGTCACTAACTACCTCTTTTGTACCTTCACACAAATATCTTTGAGTCTTCAACATGACTCTAACCCTATCAAATATTCATAATCCTTCTTTCACAAAAACAAGTAATATATCTTTATGAATGAAATTGAATATACCTTTTAATGCAAATTTTAGGTCTATAAATGCAACTTAAAATGTAAAGCACCTAGTTTACACTATCTACAACATGCATGCCCAAATTTGAGAAACTTAAGTCATCTTCTTCAAACTAGCCAATCCGGCCTTTATGGCCTTCAACAACACACCTATGGATTCAAGATTAACATTATATCCTTTATGAGCCATGTGACAGTCCATCATGGCACATACCTGTTGGACCTTTTTCATAGTATTAAGTGTCATCATTGATGTTAAGTTGCATTGATGGAAAAAATAATAGTGCAAATGTTGTGCAGAAGTCTCCTGATTAACCATGTATGGAACATGAGTTAACAAGTATGCAACTTGCTTCAACAAGTAGTCCAAGAAATACTTGGTAAAATAAAAGTGAAGTTTGATTGGTAATGTCAGCTCTCATACGATTTAAGATGATTCTAAGTGTACTTAATCAAGTTTGGAGAAAGCCACGAATATGAGGAGATAACCACCAAAGACTATAAGAAGTCGTGGAGGTTTAGTGAAATTTTTAGGTAAAAGGATGAATCCACAGGTGAACAAGATGAATCCATGGAGGTGAAAGAAAAACCGTGGAAGTAAGGGAAGTCTATAGGAAGCCACAGAAAAGAATAAAATCCACAAAGGATTAGAGATAGCCGTGGAGAACTAAAAAAAAAGAGTTTTTAGGTAAAAGAATATAGTAAAGTACATGGAACAAATCTGTGAAATAATAGAGAAAGTTACGAGAAGACTGCAAAAGATGTGAGAAGTAAAGGAAAGTTGTGGATGACTGAAAAATCCACCATGAAAATAGAAATAACTTGGATCAAGGAAATTTCCGCAACACAAAGGAGAAAGTCATTTTCATAATAAAATGAATGATGTGGAATGGATGAATATGGATCAGATAGGGCTCAAGAACAACCAAATTATTTTAAATATGGTCAAGTAGGATTTTTTTCTCCAAAATTGATAATTATCCAAAAATAAAAATAGAGAGGTATTACATTGATTGTGCTCCACAAATACTTAAACCCGATTTAATAAATCTTCAAATCTAGTTGTCAACATTTAATGCTCTTTAACTTTGTGGAAATACAGGTACATTCTCTATGAAATTCTTGGTTTCTAGGTGAAATTAAACATCAGAGAAGAAAATGGTTGGCTCATCTTGATCATTTGAAAATCCTAAAAATACAAGAAATCTATTTCATTTATTTTCTCTTAAATAGCTCCTAAAGTACTGTATTTAATATAAAAAAAATTAGGCTGAATATAGAGAGAATAAATATGGAGTTATTTTCATGCATTTAATAGACTAGATTCTTAGAAGATAAAGAGATAGAGTAAAAAACACACGAAGGAAGTAATGGGGAGTGTTTATTGTCTATAAAGAGAAAACTATATGATAATACGTGGGTTTCTTAAGTGATAAAATGATGCATTCAAGTTAAAGGAGTTACAGAAGAAGAAAGAGACAAAAGAGATCCAACAGATGAGGTATTAAAACACTATATATTAAATGAGAAGATCATTAGTGTGGTTGATTCATTTATTAATAGGGTTAGAATCAGGAGTGCAATGAGAGTGACAGAGCATAGAAATCAAATACCCAGATTGAGATTGAAAGATGGAGCTAAGTGACAGAGAATGTTGAATGTGAGAGCTTGAAAAATCAAGCATATAAAGATAAAGAAAAGTGATCATAATCCATTGTGTAATAAATCTTGTAATATTATATTTCTAAGTTAGTTCTTATATTATAGGGGTGATTTCTCCTTCCAATTTGATGTTTGCTAAAATCTACTGAGTGCGTGTGCATTTGGGTTCTTCAAGTTCTGTCAGAGGTGCTTGGAGAATATGAAGTGAGTTCTTCAGAGGTTGATTGGTGCTCAACTGAAACCGAGATATTGTATGCTTTAGAATTGGTGTTCCTCATAAAGCCTTGGTTTCAAGTGGGTTTTTATCCTGAAATGGTATCCCACAATAAATTATGTTTCATGTGTGATCTTGCTTGGAATAAGTTTGTTTAAATTATCATGGTATATTACTGCACTCTACTAAATAATTCCAGGTTGACATTGGTGAAAAATTTCAAATCTACGTTGATTCTCTCCCCTCTCAGTGCTTGTGATCTCTAATAATTAGTATCAGAGAAATTCCATCTAAGAGAAGCTTAACATCTTCAAGGAAATCCTTTCTTCACAAGTATGGCAGAAAATCATGCACAAGGTGGTTTGTCACTTTCAAGATATCATCTCTTCACTGGAATAAATTATGCTTTATGGAGAATAAGAATGAAAATATATCTCATGTCACTTTGTTTTGATATCTAGGAATATGTTGAGAAATGATACAATCCTCCTACCACATCAATCACTTCTGCAACAGACAAAGATGAATATGAGTTCAACTCAAGAACCATGAATTCCATCCTATGTGGCCTAACTGAAATAGATTTTGTAAAAGTAATGCACTATACAACCAGAAAGGAGATTTGGACCAAAATTCAAATCATTCATTAAGGACATGATAAATTCAAGTTAGCAAAGTTACAAACCTATATAACCTAGTTTGAGAATATTATACTGAAATATGATGAGATTATAACAGCCTATGGAAGAAACTATTGTTATTATTTTTCATGTAACCAGTTTGGACACAAAGATGCTAAATGTAGGAAATATTCTATAGGCTATGGAAGCAACTATAGTTAATCATACTCTAAAATGAACTATAATGTTGCTCACTATAAATATCACAAGAAAGGTCATGTAGATTCAACAAATAAACAAGAACCTCCTAAACAAAAGAAATGGGTGTATGTTGTACAAAAATATGCCAACAAGAGAAAAGAGTCTTGCTCAATAGTAAAAAAATTATTTCCTATGAAATATGAAGAAAAACTATGATATCTAAGTAGTGGTTGCTCCATTCGTATGATAGGTGACAAAATAAAATTATCTCTCTGTCAAATAATGCATCATGAGCTGTTATATTTGGTGAGGCATGTTTGTAATGCCCACTCATCTTCAACACTGAGTGAATTATGATTTCAATTTTGATTGATTATAATCTTGAACCTTACTGGCTGAGATGCGTGGGACATAATGATTACTATTGTGTTCTGATTGTTATTCTAATTGTATGGTTGTAGTGTGGAATTTGATGTACATCATTGTATATGATTTGATTAACCTACTTGATAGACAGTTTGGAGGTGTTAGACTCTTGACATGATGTGACTTATACGATAGATTTTATATACTTGATTTACTTATCAGTATTTAAGTTCTAAGTGCTGACCCATTGGACTTGATTTATGGATATTTCTAGATGATTTTTGATGTTATGATCTTATACAAATTGATGAATCGAAATGTTAGAAATTTTAACAATGGGTGAATTACTTGATTCTGACGTTGGTTTGATTATGATATTTGATGATGTGAATTGTTATGAAAATATGTATGTGTTTTATTATCTTGACATCGTTAATGTGGCCACTAGGTCAGAAAGGTATTATTTGTTTTTATAGGAAATTATAACACAACAAACCAAGGGGATAAGAGACCAACAATGAAGGAATGTGGGGTATTGGAAATAGGTCACCATGGAAACCCATGTAATTGTATGTTGTATGTTGTTGCTAGACTGTTGGAGGTCTCCATTTGGGGGGTGGCCTCAAATATGACCATGGGTAAAATTGAGTTTTCCTTTTGATTTTATTTATTTGTGAGTAACTGTATTTATTTTTTGTATGTGGAGTCACTTTTATTATTGGTTGCTAAGTACTCCTTTTAAGTTAATTAAATTTTATTAGTTAGTTCTAATTGGGATGTGAAAAATGGGGGAAAATAAATGTGAGTAGGTAGTCTTGGTTAGTATTGGATTTGAAAGAATTTAATTGAGTTGGAGTGGTTTGTACTCAATCTTGCAAGTGAATTTCGGATTTTGACCTTCTTGGTCATTTTAGAGGCCTATGGGACAAGTTTAGCTTGTTCCGCACCTCTTAAATTCACCTACCCACTATGTCTATGATGTGAGGGGCTTATTTTAGACCTTTTTGTGTGACTTAATGGAGGAAAAGAGCAATTAATTGCACTTTTATTACAAGGGTATTTAATTGTGTCCTTTACGGGTGTGGATTTGGGTTGTGTGTGTAAGAAGGTTGTCATTTCCTCAACCACCAATTTATTATGATTTGGGGTTGGGTTTGACCTTGTTATGTTGACTGAAGGTGAAATGATGTGGCATCCTACATGGAGCCACATCACCTATTCCTCCTCTCTTTTCTATTTATTAATATTTCTTGGATGTGTTTGGGGTTACTTATTCTTTGGGGCTTCTTGTAAATTTTGGAGAGCTTACTTTTGGAATGAGTTTGGAGATATTGGAGTGGATTGTGATTTCTTAGGGATTTTGGAAGGCTTGGAGCTCGTGTTATCTTCGAATCAAAAGAACCTATTTTTTGTACAAGTGTGTGTGCTTGAGCTCACAATGTGATTAGATAACATGGGTACTATCTCTAAGTTGTGGGACTTGCTACTTGAGATAGACCTCCAGAGAAAACTAGTTCTTGCTCCTAAACTACCTGCCACAATCTACTCTAAAGCGAGAAAAAATATCTAATCCTAGTCTAATTTTTCAAGGGACCAGGGAGAGAGAGTGCATTGTAATGCCTGCTAAAAAAACCACTTTAGACCAAATAAAAACCTAGGTTTAGTTAGAAAATTATGGAATAATTTTTTATTTATTTAAAAGTGTCTGCTACCAAGTTATAAAACAACAGTTTCCACAAGCAAGTTTTAGAGGCCAAATAAATAAAATAAATATTAGCTCATAATTTTTTCATTACAACCAATATTAAATCTACAGGGTAAAAAATTAGGGTTAGAATGATTAGTAAGATTAAGAGGGTAATTTCTCACTCTCCCACCCCCTGACAGGATTAATATATTCAACCTACTTTTCCACAAAATTAACACACTTGAAAACTTATAAAAAAATCCCTATTAGATAGGAAATTTTCTCACCTTTCCAGTGATATAAAGAAGTCCTTCTAACTCCTTATAAAACTCAAGTTATGGGCCTACGGGCCTTGGGAAGAAATTTTTCCCAAAAACGGATTCAGGTCGGCAGGGCTAGGGAGGTAGTTTGGCTTTTTACACTTTTGGAAAAAATAGAAAAATTCACCCACGTCCCCATAAGCCTATGACGGGACTTCACGCCCCAAGAGGAAATTTAAGTTTGAGGTTCGAAAAGAACATGTCTCCAAATTTCTAGCCTAGGTGGAAAGGCGGGATGCCAGAGGCAAAATTGACTTTTCTACCTTATATTTTTTTTGAAAGGGTGAAAGAGTTCAAAATTACTCACTCCTCCAGTAGAGATGCCACATGTCAGTCAAAATTTTCCAAGTAGGGAAGTGGGCCGGCAGAGAAAACTTAGAAAGTTTGACTTTTACCCAAAACGCGTTAAGGTTAAGAATTAGCTGTGCCTCCGCTGATGCCCAAGGATGCCATGTGTCAATCAATCATTGGTTCCCGGCTGGCGGTTCGGTAGGGAAACTTAATAATTTTACCCTAAATTTTTTTTGAAGCATTAAGTTAGAAAGGGATCCGCTCCTCCGCTGAAGCCTCGTGAAGCCACATGGCAACATCGAATTGCCTGCAGGCCAGCGGGAGGCTGAGAAACTTTACAAATTTTTCACAAAAATTATTTTTAAAGTGTTAAGTTTCAAAGTGAACCGTGCATCCGACAACACCTTGTTAGGCCACGTGGCAACACATGATTGACTGCGGGCCGACAGGGCTACAGAGAAAAAATAGGAAAATTTCCCAAATTTTAATTTTTCAAGCGCCAAGGTTAGGAGGAATTTTGCACCTTTGATTGATCCTCGTTAAGCCATGTGGCAACACCCAATTGGTTGCGGGCCTACGGAAAAGTGGGGAAAACCTAGAAATTTTTCCCAATTTTTTTTTTTTTTAACTTAGCTTATTTTCACCAATCAGAAGGTTTGTGGGTTAGTGGAGCAGTAGGGAACTTCGTGCCTTAAGCGCTTATGGGAAAAAAGTGCAAAAGAATTTTTTTAGCCCGCGGGTCCACCCAAGAATAGTTTATTTAAATTTAACTGTTAGATTTTGAAGGCAAGGTGAAGTAAAACTTCAAAAGGCCATAACTTTTGACTAGGAGCCCCATGTTTGGTAAACGAGGACTTTTTGGAAAGCTCCCGAAGTCATCTTTGATTAAGAAGCTTATGATTTTAATTTTGATAAAGTTTGACTGGTAATTTTTTTTAAGAAAATATTTTTCTGTCACTTTAAAAGTGAACTGGTCTTTTTAAACTTATAAATTTTGTTCAAATTTGCCATTAACTCTTTCTCAACATGCTCAATAGGCATGGAGGATTTTACTTGGAGGATTTTAGGATGGATTGCAAGGTTAAATAATTTTGATTGATTAGCATTTCCAAAATTACCAATTTTTATACAGCAAAAGTTTGAGTTTTTGTATGAACCTAATTTGAAAGGTTTTATAAAATTTTCTTAAGTATTTTAGTTAGTTTGGGCACGTTTTTATCTTTCTTATATTACGTTAGTGTTTCAATTAATTTCCATAGTTTTATAGGGTTGTTATGTATATTTTGATAAAAATTTGCAAAGTTTACCATGAAATAAAAATGAAGTTTATACATTTCACAACTAGAGATTTATCTATTTCTTTTTCCATGCCATACAAACATTGATTACATTTCATGCTAGTTTTAACTAGTTATCTTTCCTTCAATCAAAATGTAAAAAAAATAATGCAGCTTCTATTTTTCAAATCATGCATTTCAACAAAAACAGAGTAATATATCTTCTTCATACGTGTTTCTCTCTTTCAAACTGAATTTCCTCAACATATTTCAACACATATTTTTACACAGCAGTAACTCCATTTATGGAAAAGAATACAACATCCATTTATAATTATCACATACAACTTTACAAATTACCACTCTTTCTCTTTTCCTTTCATTCAAATGCACTTTCACGTCTCTTAACACAGTACAAATATTAGTGCATATCTCTTTCTTATTTAAACATAGGATTTCATTTCCAAAACAGAATAACTATCCAATACAAATAATATTACAAGTCATCCACTTGAAGTGGGAAAAATTCCTACAAAAAGAAGTCTCGCAAAGGACTGCCAAATTTTGTCTTCTTTCTCAATTCCAGAACAGCAACATGGAGATCCTCCATGTTCTTTATTTCAATTTGATCACAACAAAATAGGGGGAAAGGAAAAACTCTCCACCCAACCAAGACATCCAATGAAAAGGAGAAGCCATCCTTCTCCATTGGCCCCCGAGGCCTAACCATAATGTGATAGAAGATGTGTTTCAACTCATGCCAACAACAGACTTCCACAACACACATGCAAATTTTAACTTAAAACACAGTAAAAAATAGAATGTAGTTTGCAACCACATTAAAACATAACAACAAAACTCAGGCTCCATCATGTAAGAAAAAGGAGCAAGAAACTATGGGGGATGCTACTTATGCCTCCCAAAGGGGGAAATGGGTATCACCACCTAAGAACAAACCGCCAATATATATATATATATATATATATATATATTATATATATATATATATATATATATCATTTCAGATCCCTGTCATGCCCTTATGCCTCCCCCAAGTACCCCTTATTCCTCACATTTTCTTATGCCTCCCCAACCTCTTATGGCACCCCATAATGAGTTAAGAAATGCAAGCTATTTATTTTTAAGTTGGTACCAAGATCCCAACTCCCTCCACACTTATACCTCCCCAAAACACTTATGCCTTCCACAAAAATACCACATATTCTTGTCCTACACTGTCCCTAGGCCATCTACCCAAACATCCCACACACATGCCAAAACATTCGTAAAAATAACATTTCCACAATTAAAAGAAGAGCATTTCAAGAGCCAAGCTTGTACCTCTCCATAATGGAGTTTTTTCCAAGTTCTAACCAGCAAGCTTTCCAATACAAAACAACCCAAGATCAATGAAACACAAGCCTGTAAAAAGTCTGCAAACTTTCTCCAAAAGCAAGGGCTCTAAACAACATAAGAATTCACCCCCAAATAAAGTATGCAAAAGTGAAGCAGGAAAAAGGGTGTAACCCCAAAACAATAAAATAAATTCGAATATATATCAACATCAATATCTAAAATGTCTCTAATAATCATCATTCACCATATATGAATCAAATTCCACAATAAACCATGATCTATCATCTAACATCATGCTAAATTAAACTATAACAATGTCCATAATATAGTTAATAGTATCAAGATCAATATCACAAGGTGTTGAAGGAAATCGGGCACTACTTCCCCCTCCCCTTAGGCTCAAGTTCCTTCTGGAAGTCACTGGCACAGATGTGGGAACTGACCTCGTAACAAAGTAGCATCCTCCCATGTAGCTACAATCTCATCATATATGTCCCACTACACCCAGACCTGATCAATCTCTTTGCCTCGAAGGCCCAAGGTTCCTGCGATCTATAATGCGAACGGGCTCCACGTTCATCTGCCCCTGATCCTACACCTGCAATGATGTCCAATCTAACACATGAGAAGGATCTGCAACATATCTCCTCAGAACTGAAACATGAAACACATCATGTACATGAGACAAGCTAGGTGGCAATGCTATTTAGGTAGGCCAAAGGGCCGATATGCTCCAAGATCTCAAAAGGACCCACGAATCTAGGAGCTAACTTAGAACCTTTTCCATAATGGATAGGGCTCTTATGTGGCCTGACACAAAGGAACACCTTCATGCCCACATCAAAACTACGATCAGTCCTATGTTGGTTGGCGTACTTCTTCTGTCTGTCCTGTGCCTCTTGTAGTCTTTGCCTGATCATAACCACCTGCTGCTCCATGTCCTGTAACAAAGCTATGTCCAAGAGAAACCCTATCCTCTAACCTGTCCCAGCTAAGAGGTGTCCTGCACTCTCTGCCATACAAGGCCTGAAAAGGAGCCATGCCTATAGAACTCTAAAAACTATTATTGTAGGAAAACTCCACCAAGTACAAGTACTCCTCCCATCTCGTATGATGATCCATCACATACATCCTAAGAATATCCTCTAAAATATGATTCACCCACTCAGTTTGACCATATGTCTCAGGGTGATATGTTGTGTTGAAGTTGATCCTCGTCCCGAGGGCATACTGCAAGTTGGTCCATAAAATGGGAAGTATACAAAGGATCGCGATCATAAATGATCTTCCACAGAATCTCGTTCAACCTAAAAATATCATCAAGATATACCCGTGCCACTGCACTAGCTGTATAAGTGGTCTTTACTGGAGAAAAATGAGCCAATTTTGTCAATTTATCCACCATGACCATGATGGCATCGTGGTGGTATCTTGACATCGGTAGCCCAACAATGAAGTCCATGGAAATGGTATCCCACTTCCATTCTGGTATAGCATGAGGATAGAGACAACTAGCTGGATGTTGATGCTCATCCTTTACTTTCTTGCACTCTAAACAGTGTGACACAAACTGAGCCACATCTCTATGAAGTCCTCTCCAATGATACAACTATCTCAAGGTGGCATGCATCTTCTTCACCCCGGGATGGGCTGAATAGGGTGCACAATTCGCCTCTGCCAAGATTTCCTACCTCAAGCCTACATCTCTCGGAACATAAATCTGGCCTCTGTGCCTAAGAAGACCATCTTCCTCTACAGAAAAATCATCAAACTTCCCCTTGAGGGGTCTCTGAGACTTTATCTTTTCTCTGGATGCAATGTAGAATCTATCGTGAGGAATCTGCTATAGAATTGTGCTTCACAAATCTATGCTCATTGAGGTGGCCATAGCCACATGTCTCCATTTCCTAAGAGTGCATTTGCAACCACATTCTCCTTCCCTTTCACATGCTCTATCTCCATATCATACTCACAAAGCAACTCCATCCAATGTAACTAATGAGAATTGAGATTGGGTTGCATGAAGAGGTGGTGAAGACTCAAATGATCAGTCCTGAGTGTGAATCTCCTACCAAGAAGAAAGTGTCTCCATTGAACCAAGGCATGCACAACTACCGCAAGCTCAAGATCATGAGTTGGATAATTAAGCTCATAATCCTTGATTTTTTGAGACTCAAAAGCCACCACATTGCCCTCCTACATCAATACACCTCCAAGTCCTACCAAAGAAGCATCCGTGCATACTAAAAACTCACCCTGTGGATTCGACACTGCGAGAATAGGTGTTGTAGTGAGACATTCCTTCAGTGTCCTAAAGGCTTGCTCATGCCTATCTAACCAACCAATTTTCTTCCCTTTTTGCTGAAGGGAAGTGATGGGGTACGTAATCTGAGAGAAGTCCTCAACAAATGTCCTTTAGTACCCTGCTAATCCCATGAAGCTGTGCACCTTAGTCACAGTAGTGGGTGCTGGCCAATCCATGATAGCTCTAATCTTGGAAGGATCGATGGTGATACCTTCCCTAGAAATGATATGACCCAAATACTACACCTCCTTCTGAAAGAATGCACACTTCTCCAAGTTCTCATAAAGTTGCTGCTCCCGAAGACACTGAAGAACCTGGTGAAGGTGCCCCTCTTGCTCCTCACGCGTACGTGAGTAAATCAAAATGTCATCAAGGAAGATGAGCACAAAGCGATCTAAGAAGGATCCTAAATACCCCATTCATCAAACTTATAAACATTGCGGAGGCGTTGGTCAAGCCAAAAGGTACCACTAGTGAACTCATAGTGGCCATATCTCGTATAGAAGGTGGTCTTATGAATGTCCACCTCCAAAATCCTCAGCTGATGGTATCCTGACTTAAGGTCTATCTTAGAGAAAGTTGTGGCTCCCTTCATCTGATCAAACAAATCATCAATGCACGGAAGGGGATAACGATTCTTGATCAGTTACTTTGTTCGAGCTGGCGGTAATCAATACACAACCGCAAGGATCCATCCTTCTTCTTTACAAAGATCACCAGTGCACCCCAAGGGGATACACTAGGATGAATTAGGCCTTTCTCCAGAAGGCCCTCAAGCTGTAACTTGAGCTCACAGAGCTCAGGGGTAGTCATCCGATAAGGTGCTCATGAGATAGGCTCTACTCCTGGAACCAGATCTATATGAAAATCTATCTCACGTGGGGGCGGTAACCCCGGTAGCTCCCCTAGAAAGACATCAGAAAACTCTCTCAAAATGGGATGGTCATCTAGCGATGGTCCACTAGACCCATCTTCTGATCAGTCACTAACTATGATAGACAAACATCTGACAACCTCGTCGCACACACTGCTTAAGCTTGCATACGAGAGATGGTATAAATAGAAATGGGTCTCCTGACCCCACTATCACTACCTCAACTCCTAGATCATCTATACAAGATATGATCTTGTGGTAACAATCCACTTTGGCTCTGTGTGCAGATAACCAGTCCATGCCCAAGATGACTCCATAAGAGCCCAACGGAAGGATACAAAGATCCAAGGTAGTGGTGAAAGGTCCCAAATCCACTACACACTCCTTAACTAAGGAGTCTACAGAGATCTTGGCTCCAGAAGCCATCTCAACATCCCAACTATGACCCTTGCCTAACTACCACCAGCCTGTATCATTCTACTAAAGATGGTGCAATAAAAGAATTAGAAGAACCAGAATCAAACAAAATGGAGGTAGGAATACCACCAATGTTACCTATAGTCTCAATAACTATACTCTGATGCTCTGCCTGGCAGTTCTCGACCGCTATGTACATCCTATGACTGTGCCCCATGTCACCAATAGTAGGCTCTGAGATCTATGTCTTACCCTTGTTATTAGGGTTCTGTGGGCAGTCTCTCCAAAAGTGTCCAGTAACACCACATCCAAAACAACCACCCAATCCTCTCCCATGAGTAGTAGTTCCAGTCGGTGCCCTAGAGGGGTGTGCTGTGGATCCTGATGACCCGGATTGTGGACTGATGAGGTCTCTACTAGTGAGATCCTCCTGACTGAGCTCTAGGTGCTCCTTGTGTCCTAATGGGACCCCTAGGAGGAGGCCCCATACTCTGACCCCTCTGTGCATCAAATCTCTGTGGAGGTCTATATGGTGGGCGAGACTACTTCTGCTACTACTATTGTGGTCTAAAGGATGATTGTGTTGAACCCTGTCCACCACGAGGAGGAGGTACTGACCCCCTCGATCTGTTGTCCTGCATCTAATGTATATGGCTCCAGACTTGGTCTGTAGCCTATTGGGTCTTTCCCTGAGTCTCCTCTACTATATAGGCCTTCTCAATGGCCTCAACCAATGTCTCTGGACAATGGATCCGCATCCAATGCACCTCCAACTAGATTGGATGAACCTATGGATCCGCACCCGCTCATCTTGCATGTAATAAACATACTGAAGTAGATCTAGAAATCTACTCTCATACTCAGCCACTGTAAGAGATGCCTATTAGAGGTCATGAAACTCATCAATCCTTTATTGTATGAACCTCTAAGATAAATATATGCTCCTGAACCACTCCTCAAAGAGCTCCCAGGTAATTGTCTTAGAATCAACATGGAGCTTCTGCTCCTCTGTCCTCCACCATACACCTACTCCATCCCTTAGAAGATGGATCACAACACGAGCTTTTGTGTTGCTAGAGCAAGGGCAGAGCTTGAAGCACCCGCTCAAGCTCACCAACCAGGCCTCTTCCTGAAATCCACCTATGTCACCAGAATAATGAGCTGGCCATAGCTTCAGGATCTCTCTGATGTGATCTGTCAGTGGTGGTCTGCAACCTCTAGGCCTCTCTGCATGCTCATCTCTAAGCCTAGGGCTCTGAGACCTATCTCTATGTCTTGAAACCCGGTCTCCCTGTCCTCTCTACGGTGACTCTTCTCTGACTGACTCCTCATGGGATTTCTCTCTCTATGCTCCTTGCTATGCCGAGGAGATGCATGAGCCTCAATGGATGTCACCCTATCATGTCTGACTGAATGTGCTCCTACGGTCCCTCTGTGTAGAGTGGCATTAACATCCTGAAGTGTCTGTAAAATATGTGGTAAGATAGGTGCTACAACATGATCTAGTGGTGGTAAGTCTAGGTCTATGTGAAAATACCCCTCATCTTGAATGCACCTCCTGCATAGAACCAAGGCAAGAGTTAGTTCACTATTCTAGGTTTTATTCATTTTTCCATGTCCACTAAATATACAATTTCCCACAAGTTGCTCTCTATATTTAAAAATGTGCTAGGTTAATATTGTACTAGGTTTAAATGTTCATGTCTCAAGTTTTTTAGTGTGCCCAAGGGTTCAAGATTTTGAACCCATGCTCTGATACTAAGTGTAACACCTTCTAAAAATAATCACTCGAGACCAAAGAACAACCTAGGTTTAGTTAGAAAAATTATGGAATAATTTTTTTAATTTAAAAGTGTCTGTCTACCAAGTTATAAAACAACAGTTTCCATAAGCAAGGTTTAGAGGCCAAATAAATAAAACAAATCTTAGCTCATGATTTTTTCCATTACAACAAATATTAAATCTACAGGGTCAAAACTTAGGGTTAGAATGATCATTAAGATTAAGAGGGCAATTTCTCACTCTCCCACCCTCTGACAGGCTTAAGAGATTCAACCTACTTTTTCTAAAAATTATCGCACTTGAATTTTTTTGAAAAAATTTCCATTAGATAGTAAATTTTCTCACCTTTCCAGTGATATAATGAAGTCCTTCTAACTCCCTATAAAACTCAAGTTATGGGCCAACGGGCCTTGGGAAGAAAATTTTCCCAAAAACGGATTTAGGTTAGTTCGGGTCACATGGGGAGGGACATAAGTTTGGCTTTTTACACTTTTGGCTAAAAATAGAAAAATTCACCTGCACCCCCATGAGTCCACAATTGGACTTCATGCACCCAAGAGGAAATTTAAGTTTGAGGTCCATAAGGGACACACGTCTAAATGTCTAGCCTAGGAAGAAAGGCGGGACACCAGAGGCAAAATTGACTTTTCTGCATTATATTTTTTTTGAAAGGGCGAAAGGGTTCAAAATTACTGGCTCCTCTGCCTCCTGGTGTGTAGAGATGCCACGTGTAAGTCCCAATTTTCCAAACGGGGAAGTGGGCCGGCAGAGAAAGCTTAGAAAATTTGACTTTCGCCCGAAACGCGTTAAGGTTAAGAATTACCTGCGTGCCTCTACCGACGCCCAAGGATGCCACATGTCAATCAATCATTGGTTGCGGGCCAGAGGGGAAACTTAAGAATTTTACCACAAATTTTTTTTTAAGCGTTAAGTCAGAAAGGGATCCGCTCCTCCGCCGATGCCTCATGAAGCCATGTGGCAACATCTGATTGGCTGCGGGCCAGTGGGGAGGTGGAGAAACTTTACAAATTTTTCAAAAAAATTTTTAAAGCGCTAAGATTTAAAGTGAACCATGCGTTCGACAATGCCTCATTATGCCATGTGCAGTACCTGATTGGCTGCGGGCCTGCAGAGAAAAAATAGGAAAATTTCCCAATTTTTAATTTTTCAAGTGCCAAGGTTATAAGGATTTCGTGCCTCTGACGGATCCTCGTTAAACCACGTGGTAGCACCTGATTGGTTACAGGCCTACGAAAAAGTGGGGAAAACCTAGAAATTTTTCCCAAATTAATTTTTTTTAACTTAGCTTATTTTGACCAATCAGAAGGTTTGTGGGTCAGTGGAGTCGGTGGGGAACTTCATGCCTTAAGTGCTTTTGGGAAAAAAGTGCAAAATAAAAATTTTATCCCGCGGGTTCGCCCAAGAATATTTTTCTTTAAAGTTGATAGTTAGATTTTGAAGCCAAGGTGAAGTAAAACTTCAAAAGGCCATAACTTTCGACTCGGAGCTCCATTTTTGGGAAACGAGGATTTTTTGGAAACCTCCCAAAGTCCTCTTTGCACAGGAAGCTTATGATTTTAATTTTGATAAATTTTGAGTGGTAATTGTTTATAAGAAAATGTTTTTCTGTCACTTAAAAAGTGAACTGGTCTTTTTAAACTTATAAATTTTGTTCAAATTTGCCATTAACTCTTTCTCAACATGCCCAACAGGCATGGAGGATTTTACTTGGAATATTTTAGGATGGATTGCAAGGTTCAAAAGGTTTGATTGATTAGCAATTCCAAAATTACCAATTTTTATACAGCAAAAGTTTGAGTTTTTGTCTGAACCTGATTTGAAAGGTTTGTATAAATTTTCATAAGTATTTTAGTTTGTTTGGGCTCGTTTTGATCTTTCTTAGATTGTATTAGTGTTTCAATTGTTTTCCATAGTTTTACAGGGTTGTTATGTATCTTTTGATAAAAATTTGCAAAGTTTACCATGAAATAAAAATGAAGTTTATACATTTCACAACTAGAGATTAATCTATTTCTTTTGCCATGCCATACAAACGTTGATTACATTTCATGCTAGTTTTAACTAGTTATCTTTCCTTCAATCAAAATGTAAAAAAAGAATGCAGCTTCTATTTTTCAAATCATGCATTTCAACAAAAACAGAGTAATATATCTTCTTCATACGTGTTTCTCTCTTTCAAACTAGAATTTCCTCAACATATTTCAACACATATTTTTACATAGCAGTAACTCCATTTGTGGAAAATAATACAACTTCTATTTATATTTATAACATAAAACTTTACAAATTACCACTCTTTCTCTTTTCCTTTCATTCAAATGCACTTTCACGTCTCTTTACACATTACAGATTTTAGTGCATATCTCTTTCTTATTTAAACATAGGATTTCATTTCCAAAACATAATAACTATCCAATACAAATAATATTACAAGTCATCCACTTGAAGTGGGAAAAAGGCCTACAAAAATAAGTCTCGCAAAGGACTACCAAACTCTGTCTTCTTTCTCAATTCCAGAACAACAACATGGAGATCCTCCATGTTCTTTATTTCAATTTGATCACAACAGAATAGGGGAAAGGAACTTATCTCCACCCAACCAAGACATCCAATGACAAGGAGAAGCCATCCTTCTTCATTGGCCCCCGAGCCCCAACCACAATGCAATAGAAGATGTGTTTCAACTCATGGCAACAACATGATTCCACAACACACATGCAAATTTCACCTTAAAACACAGTCCAAAATAAAATGTAGTTTGCAACCACATTAAAACATAGCAACAAAAATCAGGTTCCATCATATAAGCCAAAGGAGTAAGAAACTATGGGGGATGTTACTTATGCCTCCCAAAGGGGAAATGGCTATCACCACCTGAGAATAAACCACCTATATATATATAAAAAATATATATGTATATCATTTCATATCCCTGACATGCCCTTATGCCTCCCCTAAGTACCCCTTATTCCTCGCATTTCCTTATGCCTCCCCATCCTCTTATGGCACCCCCGCAACGAGTAAAGAAATACAAGCTATTTTTTTTAAGGTGGAACCCAGATCCCAACTCCCTCCACACTTATACCTCCCCAAAACATTTATGCCTCCCACAAAAATACTCCATAGTCTTCTCCTACACCATCCCTAGGCCATCTACCCAAACAACCCACACACATGCCAAAACATTAACAACAATAACATTTGCATCATTAAAAGAAGAGAATTTGAGGAGCCAAGTTGTTACCTCTCCATAATGGATTTTTTTCCAAGTTCCAACCAGCAAGATTTCAATACAAAACAACCCTAGATCAATGAAACACATGCCTGTAAAAAGTACATGCAAAATTTCTCAAAAAGCAAGGGCTCCAAACAACAAAATAATTTACCCCAAATGAAGTATGTAAAATTAAATCAGCCAAAAGGGTGTAACTCCAAAACAATAAAATGAATTCGAATATATATCAACATCAATATCTAAAATGTCTCTAATAATCATCATGCACCATATATGAATCAAAGTCCACAATAAACCATGATCTAACATCTAACATCATGCTAAATTAAACTATAACAATGTCCATAATATAGTTAGCAGTATCGAGATCAATATCACAAGGTGTTGAAAGAAAGTGGGAACTACATGCATCAAAACAAAGACTACACTAAAATGATGATACACCAGAAAATGAGGGGTATGAAAATAGTCTTCAAATGTGTTAAAATTAGAAGCAAAGTGCAAACTAGAAGGGGTGATAACAATTCTCCACAATATAGAAACTACTTTAACAAAAATATTTCATGCACACACAATGATATTGAATCCCCAGAACAACATAGAATAGACACAATATATATGTAATGAAATTGAAGGGGCAAGAGGAAGGCAAAAAAACGCAACAGGGGAAGAAGTATCCACAAACTTGCATCTATTGCTTCATTGATATGCACAGTTCAATATATTACAAGAATAAGGGCATGGATCACCATGCAAGGAGTCCACTACAAGGGCTTGTACCACATTGGCTTCTCAAAGCATGATTTTGATAGAGTTTTGCTACTCAAAACTATCTCCCTTTACAATGATCCCAACACTCCAATTTATAGCATTCAGAGAAGGAAAGAGAGAGGGAAAATGGAAATCCTGAAATCTGTCCTTCAACCACTTGTAAAAGGTAGTAAATGGAGTGAAATGATGTGTATGTTGCTTGTAAAAGGCCCCCCATACTCCCATGCCAATAACCATTCTTAATTGCATTGACCAAATGTCAGCCTGTTCTGAACCCGGCATGTTTTTTAAAAAACCACCATCGACCCCTCACTAAATTCTAGATTTCTCTATTTATGTGGATTGGACTTGAAACCACAATTCCAATGGTACCAATTTTCATGATTTCATTGAGAAATACAAAAGTTATGGCCTTTTGAGTGCGGGCAGCTATTTTGGGTTTTGTCAGGCATTTCTGTCATTCAATGGGAAAGAGCATCTGATTGACTAGGAGATGAATATGTTTCCTCTATTTTCATATAAATACCCTCATTAAAAATAAGAGATCAGTTTTTATGGCATAGAGGACGTCGTGCTCGTTCCAGAAAGTCAAATTTTGTGAAAATCGAAGCTCGGGGTCAAAAGTTATGGCCGTTTGAAGTTTGAGGTCTGATTTGCACTATTCTCCCTTGCATGCGCCTACATTGGGTAAATCGGGTCTTGGTGTCCCAGATGTACCTTATGTAACTTGGGATGAAAACCTCTGCTTCATCCACATCACATTTGATCCACTTTGTAAATTAGGCAAGTCGGCTTTCCAAGGAACTCATGTCCTGTGCGTATCGATGTTGACCGGGCTATGAGGGCCGTTGACTTTCACTCCGCTCGCATCTCCCTTTGTGATCGGCTATCTTGGAATTTCGGCAAACTCATGTCCCGCATGTACCTATGTATCCTGGGCCAGAAATACCCAACTTTTTTGATTTCTTCTGCTTGTGGCAATTTTGGCTATGCAGTGTCCCACGTGTCCTGGTGTCCCAGATGTGCGGCTCTGGGACATTTTGCCCAAACTCTTCTGATTTCCTTTGCAAATCAGTGATTTCAGCATTTGTGGGTCCCGACTTTTGTCCCTGTGTGAAATGTTATGCTGCCTGGGACACAAATCTCCAATCCTTGCAATACACTGTCTGAAGCCATTTTTTTTCAGATTTTCTCAATTTTTTCTAACTTCTCAATTTTTTTTGTTGGATGGGGGGTTAGAAAAGAGCCAAAGGAACCTTCAAAACATGATTTTTTTTGCCTTTTATCCATTTCTTCCTGCTCAAGACTTAAGAAATGATGCATGTTATCAAAATTACCTTGAGGGGTGGATTTTGGATAACATCTTGCTTTTACAATGGCAAGGTAGACCTTCACCCTTTCTTCCTTTGCTATTTTATTGTGTTCATGGTATGATTGGATGATTGTTGCATGTTTTTTATTGTGGTAAATAGAATGGTTATGAGTTGTAGGAGAAAATGGAAATGGGTTGGAGGGAGGCATAAGAGTGTTATTGAGCATTTTAGGAGGGAGTTGGGTTGGGATGCTTCACCTTGTTGATAAGTAAGATTTGTTCTTATCTTGGTTATTTCATTGAGGGAGGCATAAGAGTTGTGTATTTTCTTGAGGGAGGAATAAGAGTGTTGTGGGTATGTGATTGAATTCTTAGAGGCTTTATGGTGGACACCCAAACCCTTGGGAGGCATAAGAAGAATCCCATGTTCTTTTCTCCTTCTTGGCTTGTGTACTAAGCCTTTGTACTTGGGAACTTGAATGTGTAAGTGATCTTGATGTTGTGTTTATTGTGTTAAATGCCTTATTGAATGTCATTGTGGAAGCCATTTATATTTTCCATTAGTTGTTTTATATCCCGCATTGCTTATTTGTTGGGCCTCAGGGGCCAATGAGGAGGAAGGCTTCTCTCCTTCATTGGATATTTGGTTGGGTGGAGAGTGTTTCCTACTCCCCCATTTTGCTATTGTGTTGGATTTGATGAAGATGGTGGAGTTTAAGTAAATATTGGTTCATAGAGCCCTTTGAAGAAAATGAAGAAGGATATGTGAAAGTGCAGCTTGATCTATTATGACTGTACATTTTGTAACTTGTACCTATAGTACATTGGATGTAGCTTTATATTATTTTAACTGGGTAATTCGTGTAAATGAGTTATTGTGACTTGAATTATTCACCTTAATTGATAACTTTGTAATGATCTTCTAATTGAAATTAAGTTCTCTCAAATCTAAATTTGTGGTTAGGAGTTGCATTGTAAATATGTTTTTTTTAAAAGGCCAGTGTTCTTGGATGCGAAATAAATGTCGATCAATAAAGGGTTTTTCCAAGTAAAAGAGTACAAATAACAAATAAGTTACCGTTACATTGTTTACATTACCATTACATTACCACGAAAGTTTACATTACCATTACTACTTAAGTGCATATAAATTTATATTTGCAAAAAAAAATAGAGTGAGTTCTCTTAACATCAATGTACAATTTTCTTCCTTAAATAAAAGAAAAATAAAAGAAAAGGAAATCTAACTGATATACATCCTTATACAATACTAAAATACATAGGATACATTATTAATATATACTAAAACTTGCATATTAATAACACACACACAGTATGCATCTTAATATAATGAATCAACGTTTTATAACTACCATAGGTAAAGCCACCATGTTTGGAAGGAAGTTTTTTTTAAAAATCTTATTAAATGGGCCGCACCCACCCCCATCTATTTCTTTGTGTAAGTAATGTAATGTGGGGAGGGCCGAACCCTCGCCATCAACTTTTCTACTATTTTAATTGAAATCCGGTCTATACTTCAATTCGGTCGTAGAAATTTTTAACTCGGCTTCAACACTAAATAATTTAAAAATTAAAAGAATGGCACCTGTGTTGATGAAATTCGTGGCCGCACTTAGGATATATACATCATATGGTTAATATATATATATATAATTGTGATGTTTATTTCTGGAAAATATCGGGTTATGCTAAAATAAAACTAAAAAATTTATTTCTTTATAAATATATATACATATATATACATATACATATACATAATAAATATGTATTGTTTCTTCTTATTACCCAAATGGGTATATATACACATTGTTTTTTTCATTGAACCTGCCACTAAAATATCATGCAAAAAAATAGAAACAAATATTGAATGGAGATCAATACCCAGAAAGGGAATGGGTAGATCATTGTGTTAAGCACAAAATGTTAACAAAAAAAAAGCTTCAAACCCTCTCTAACGGCCTCCATGGATTCGTTTCTCCTCTTCCTTCCTTAACCTACAAATCAAACAAGAGAAAATGAGAGAATAGGTTTAGAAAATGAATATAAGCGAGCCCTTAAGGATTTCTAGGGTTTCGTTAGTATAACCTAGATCTAATGGCTTAGATAGGTTTGATCTAATGGTATATGATGAACCCTACATCACTTAAGTGATAGGGAATTTGGTGGGAATGTTTTAAATTAAAAGCATGGGTAATGTTTTTTTTAATGGGGCCTAAGGGGGGGTTAGTCGTAGATGTGCAACCTTGACCCCTTTTATGAAATAAACTAAATATTAAGGTACTGGTACATAATTCTAAACTAGAGGATTATTATTCTTACCTAATTAAATTTGGAATTTAATTAGGGGTCATTAATTAAATAAATAGATTTAAAGGAAATTATTGGGGCTAAGTAACATAATCAAGATGGTGATTATGTAACTAAAATATTGGTAATTAGTAAGAGAAATTAAACCGTTATTCTAATTGGAGATTGAGTAAATTTTAGCTAGTTGTTATTTTCAATTCTCACTGCCTTGTAATGGTATAAAATTTTATGCTGATGGGGTGGGAGTGGTGCGGTCAAGTCACATAGTTGTGTGCTTGCCCACCCAGGTTCAAATCCCCCCGAGGCACGATCCTCCTCGGAAGTGGTTTCGCTGCTAGACGCGGGTTCTCTGCTCTTGTTGACACTGGTGGTTACTCCTCGTTGCTGACACTGGTGGTTCTCCTCTCACTACCGACGCTGGTGGTTGCTCCTCTCGTTGTTGACGCTTGCTTCTCCTCTCGCTGCTGACATTGGTGGCTGCTTTGGTCACTGTTGATGCTCTCACTACTATCACTGGTAGCTGTTTCGCTTACTACTGATTCTTGTGGCTGCTCTTCTCACTGCTGATGCTGGTGGTTGTTCCTCTCGCTCCATTCACTGATAGTTGTCCCACTCACTGCGGCCATTGTCGTTGGTCGCTGCATCTTCACTATGGTTTCATGGTTGCTCCAATTGGGTTCCTAAATAGTGGTCCCCTTCATTGTAACCAGGTTGTGGTTCCTCTCAAGAAAAATCCTCAGTTGTACAAGGATGTGGGTCCTTTCAAACACCCTCAATTTACCCTCAATCCAAAAAAAAAATGGTATAAAATTTTATAATCAGGATTTAATTAAATCTTGGCCAATGCCATATCCTTTAAAAAAAAATTATTTCATAATTTTTCTTCAATTAATTTTTGGGTTCTATTATAGGTTGAGCGGAAAAAATGTGGGCTTTATTTTGTTGTTGAGACAAAAATATAGTTACCTTAAGTGACCTTAATGTTGGACATATACTACGTGTGACCATTTAAAGGTTTTAGACAATGATGTTAATAAAATTTTCCATGGAAGCTATAACTTTCCTTGATTAAATTAGTTTAAATGAAAGAAATAATTAGTAAAACACCATGTTTAAATTGGTGGGACATGGTTGTTGTGACCAACAACCATATGATATGACACGATACCTTCTGAGGTCATATCCTTATCTCTTCCAGTGAATTCCAGGAGAAAGTCTAATTTTAGGAGAGGGGGATGTAGGGTGCACCTCTTCTTAAAGTAGTTCTTTTGCTGACTCATGGCTTTTATTTGATGATGGACATGGATTTTAGCACCATTTGGATTTTATATTTTCTTATTATGGTTCTTTTGATGAAAATTGTGGTGATTTGGGTGCATAGCACCAAGCAAGTATATGGATCATTAGCTTACTTTTTACATTGTATGGTTTTGGATATCAGCAGGTTATGGTATAGTTGTATTCATTTCATATGTGATGGATTTACTTATGTTTTTTTTTGTATACTTGGTGATCATTTGATTTGTAATGGTTAATTGGATGTAGTCATGTAATCCTTAGATTAATAGTATAACGTGAGTTAATATGGATATATATGATTAATTTTTAGCCATTTCATACCGAGATTTACTGTGGTATAGTTAACATGATTTATTCATGATTGATTTATTGATATTATTTAACTTTATATATTTTATCAAGAAGGTATGTTTAATATTTGCATTGAGTGTACAGATTTTAGAGCACAGAAGAATGTGGGTTTCAGGTTAGTTGCGCCTCGAGTTTACATAAGCGGTTGACTGGGCCGAGTTCTATCCATGCATGGTCGTGTGTATCCTTATATGTTGTGGCATGTTTGTGTTTGGGACACCATGAGTGTTTCCAAATTGTAATGTAATAATTACGTGAAGTAATTATTATGTTGTAAGTATGTGTTAGTAAATTGTTATTAGTTGTTATATAAAACAACAATAACAATTATATTTGGTTAGTGTGTTAGAAACAACTCACGTAAGTTAGTGAGTTGTTATAGCTACTTCCTATTATTTAGGAAGTATATTTCCTATATATTTGTATGTTCCCGAATAGTGAAATATCAAGAAGAAATATATGATATGTGTTTATTTGTGTAAAATCTGTACCTTCTCCTTTCATTTGGTATCAGAGCATTGATCCATTCCTTTGGGTAATGGACAAATAATTGAAGGGTTGGCTTTGTTGAGTTGTCGTTAAATGAATTAGTTGAAAGAGTTTATAAGGGAATAATAGTAATTTGTTTAAACAGTTTTGATATTATAGGCGTTGCTAAATAGAATATTTTCCAGAAGATCAATGGATGAACATTTATGAAAGCATTCATTTTTAGAGAGGGACAGTTCTATGTATTTATATACTGTCCTGTCTGCATCATTTGGAATGCCTTGATCATACAATTTATCATTGCTATGTGAAAGACGTTATGGTTGAGCCAACATTATATTTGAGAAATTGGATATTTCAACAGCTCATATTGTTTTCGATTTATAAGTAGATCGTGCTCCTCGTACATTTTCTCCCTAGCATTCTGAAACCTTTGAGAGTATGGTCTGTTGATTTGTGACTGTGAAAAGATATGTCAATTGTGGCATGTATCGTCTCCACATTTCAACATATGATCCCTGATCCATGAAATCACTTCTTCACGTCCTCCTTTGGAAAATTAGTGCAAAGGTTTGGTGTTTATCTTCCAGATTGTATTGGTAGTCATAATCCCAAACAACTCACAATTTCTGCCTCTCAATGACAAACATGAGTATTTAATCAATTGCAGCATATGGTTTGATCTTTGAATCAGCTCTTCATGATATTCATTACCATTGGCTGCTTGCAATCAAAGGAGGACTCTGTCAAATTGGTTGAATTATGTTGCATGAAGCATGCACAACTTAAGGAAATTTTGAATGGATCCGCATATTGCAATGTGCTGAGTTTTCAACTAGTTAAGCCTATGCATTTTGTTTCCAACTTGTATGGTGATTGATATATTCTTCAACGCTTGTCTCTGAAATTTGCGAACAGATTATTCTTCATTGAAGCAGCCGTAAAACTCTCATTCCAGTTGTAATGAATCATGGTAATTGGCAGCGAATGATGGATCAAAAGAAGTGATTGGTATTACTCTTCCTGTGAAGAATTTCTATCATTGGAGATTTTTTGTCAATTGTCAATAGTTTGGTACTCATACATATACGGGTGACATTTTTCAGTTGAAAACTCAAGCCGTTTGGTTTCTTGATCCATGCAAAGACTTTTTAATAACATGTAGTTTTCAAAGGTTCTATGCACCATTTTTTCTCCAAGTTTGAATGGTGTCTCCATTTTCCATATCAGATATGTCTTGTATGTTTTGCATAAGTCAAATAGGTATTTCAGTTTTATTTACAAAGTCCGTCATAAGTTTTAAGTTTGAACATTTTTAAGTTATCATCATTGACTAAAGCTTATTTTATTTTGGGATCTTATTAGAAGTTCAAGTCTTGTTTTATTGTAATTAAAATATCTTATGTTTTTATAGTCCGTCAAATTTGATTCTATAGTTCCATTTAAAGTTTTTCATAAATTTGTCTTTTATTTAATTGTCATCTCATTGTATTGTAAAGTCAAATAGTGTATATATGTAGTTGTTATTAAAATAGTGAGTTTGTATTGAGTCTATTGTTCAAAATATTTCAATAGTCGTGTCATTTTTAGTCATCAAAATTCATTGTGGGTCATTATTGTGTTGTATTTGTTAATAAAAAAATAATGTTCGGAAAATTAAAAAAAATAATTTTGGTGCATTTGAAAAATAAAAATGTTGGACGCATTTTCAGCTTGTATGCGAATAATCCAAATTGTGAATTTTTGAGCTTCATGAAATCAAATCAAGCTGAGTTAGCAGCATCATGAAATGGAGGTAGGAGGCATCGGAGGTTGGAGGTCATTCAGCGACCTCTCGTCAGTTGCCAACGATGGGCCGCATATCAGCTTTGGTGACATTTGTGTGTGTAGTTTGATTTTAGTGCTTCCAGTGTGCCTTACAGTTTGTATCTTGTTTTCAATAAGTGGAAATTTCACATTGAGGGGGGGAACATGATCCAATGTTCCATTTCCAGTATGTCAGCTTTTTCTATGTATGTATGAGCAACAAATTTCAACAGAATTTCCTATGTTATTCCCTACAGTGAGATGTGATGAGGGCTGATAATAGTACTTGGCATATCATGATGTGGTTGTAGGTAAACCACTTGAAAACCTTCATTTGTGGTTTGTGGTAAACCAATAGCAAAACCACCATTCTTGGTTGTTGGTAATCCATTTGCAAAACCATCACTTTGTGGTTTGTGGTAAACCAATTGCAAAACCACCATTCTCGGTTTTTGGTCAACCGTTTGCAAAACCATCCCTGAGGTTTGTGATCATCCTGTGAAAATCACCAGATCATGAGCAGGTGCAAGTATAAGGCAAGGTTTTCCCCATGTTCGCACTAAGGGGGGGAATGTTAGGAAATATATTAATTAGTGCTCCATTAGTAAATAATAATTACGTGAAGTAATTATTATGTTGTAAGTATGTGTTAGTAAATTGTTATTAGTTGTTATATAAAACAACAATAACAATTATATTTGGTTAGTGTGTTAGAAACAACTCACGTAAGTTAGTGAGTTGTTATAGCTACTTCCTATTATTTAGGAAGTATATTTCCTATATATTTGTATGTTCCCGAATTTTAAAACCTTAGGAAGTATGGCACCACCAGAATTTTGGGTGGGATTTTCCACTTACCTATACCCTTGTGCCATTTTCTCCAGATCTGGAATTTAGATTCAAGGAGGGCAATTTCAAAGATCTTTTAAATTTGATGTTCCATTATGGAAATAAGATGGACCCTACCTATGGTAGTGGGGGTCTTCTACCTTCTTCAAGGACAAAAGGGATTTTTCCCTCCCATTTGAGCCCCTCACAAAGCACTAGCATGTAAGAATAGTTGTTTGTTGTGTTTATTAAAGATTGTTAGGGTGTTTAGAAAATAACTAACATTTTGGGTAGAGATTAGGAAGATTATCTAAAATGATTTTATTTGACCCTCCTTTGAATTTTGGGAATTTTTAAGTACTTAAATGGGTATTGGTGACACATGTCACCCTCTCATTTTGGGGAATTTTTTATTGTTTTTCTTTTATATTCCCTCATGGAGAGGAATTTTGGGACTTCTTGGTAATTCTTGCATTTTGGAATAAAATATTAGTTGGATATTTTGGGTGTGCTTGTAGATCTAGGAGCTTTGGATTGTGTATTACATAGAGTTGTTAGAGATATTATTTGAGGTAGGCCTCCTGATCTTCTAATTTGTTTTTCTTATGGAAAATAATCTTATGTTTATGAAATGAAAATGGTGTTGTGATGTATTGTTGTTGTATGTTGGAATTTTGTAATGTTGTGAATGTTTCTTGCTCACTTTTCTTCTCCATCCATCATGTTTGTGATGGATTTTTGGATTTTTGGGGAAGAGGGAGGAATAATCTCTCTCACCACATGGCTTGATGGGAAAGTCCATGATGGTTTTCTTATTCCTCCCCTCATATGGTTTGATATGGGGAAATATTTCCATATGGTTTGAAATTCTTTCCCAATCCTTGGCAAGGAATCTTAATGGTTTGAAAATCCTTCCAAGGGGGCAGGCTTGGTGCAGACTTGTGTGGAAGAGATATTTCTATTGTGGGTTAAATAGGATGGATTTAACCATTGTGTGCTTTTTCATAAAGTATTTGCATGGAGTATTATGTGATTCATTGTGGTTATTATTCGTAATAATTGGTTCTAGACTAGTTTCTTACACCACTCTTCCCCATCAAAATTTTGGTTGGATCAAGCATGAGAGCTTCTCCTCTTGTTATGTTTGTGGAGCCTATTTTCATGTTAGAGTGTAGTACAAATATGTGTTACACTCGGGTATTTTTACCCGGTCCTTTTGCCGGTGAGCGAGGCATGGGGTTTCAGGGGCAAAGCCTTTGAAGCAAATTTTCATGGGTGGTTTATTAACCCATGGGTAATGGGTAATAGTTATGGGCTGTTTTTGGGCCCATGGTTTTTGGTACCCATTGTTTGAGGTAAAACCACCTTTCGGCTACCCATAGATTTATGGGATTGGTTTTGTTTTTTGCCCATTGGTTTGATACCCATGGTTTTGTAAAACTGCTTAAGCAGTTGTCTATTTATATGGTCTTATGCATATGATAGATGTACAAGAAAATGTATTGCAGATGTGTTTTGAATTTGGGTGTGAATTCTGTAGAGTTTGTTGAGCATAGCTCCAAACGGATCTGGGTATTGTATTGAGAGAGTGGAGGCTTGTAATAAAATCTGAGCAAGTGATTCTTGGTGGACGTAGCCCAAATTGGGTGAACCACGTTAAATCTGTCTCTCTGTGTTGTGTTATTTATTCTGCACTTTTATTTGAGATCTGTAATATTTTCTGCATATTAGTTTCTACTGTTGCGATTCTGTAAGGGATTATTGTTGCATATTTTATCCCTTATTTCCTAACAATTGGTATCAGAGCCTGGTTTGGTTTGTTGAAGTGTTGAATCGCAGGGAAAGTTTTATCTTGAGTGGGAGCTATGACAGATGATGGAAGATCTAGGGTTGATAAATTCAACGGGTAGAATTTCAGTCTTTGGAAGATGCAGATGGAAGATTACCTTTATCAGAAGGATCTTTATAAGGATTTTGTCTGAGAAGGTGAACAAACCCTCGAGTATGACAGATGTGGAATGGGATTTGTTGGATCGGAAGGCACTTGGAATGATCTGGTTATGTCTTGCATCTTCGGTATTATTTAATGTTTCAAAGGAAAAGACTACAAAAGATCTAATGGATGCATTAGGGAAGTTGTATGAAAAACCCTCTGCCTCTAACAAGATATTTTTAATGAAAAAGTTGTTTAATATGAAGATGTCTGAGAATAGTTCAGTAGCAGATCATTTAAATGATTTCAATACGGTTGTGAATATGCTAGCTTTGGTTACAATAGAATTTGATGAAGAAGTTAGGGATTTATTAATTTGTGCTCTTTACCTGAAAGTTGGAATAGCCTGGTAATGGCGGTAAGCAACTCGGTTCCAGCTAACTCAAAGTTAAAGTTTGAGGATGTTGTAGGGGTGATTCTAAGCGAGGAAATGTGAAGAAAAAGCTCTGGGGAATCTTCTACTTTAGGGAATGCTTTGACAGTTTTCTTTGGAAACTAGAGGGAGACAGAAGAATAGAGGAAACCGTGGAAAATTGAAAGATCGGGCAAGGTCAAAATCCAAGAGCAAGATTGTATGTTGGAACTGTGGAAAGTTTGGGCATGTAAAGAAGGATTGTTGGGAGCTTTGGGAAGAAGAAACAAATAGGAAGAAAACAAGGAGGCAAATGTGGCATCGGGTAATGTATGTCAGGATGCTTTGATTCTTTCTTTGCATAATATTACTGAATCTTGGGTTTTAGATTCAGGGGCTTCTTTTCATGCTACTCCACATAGGCATTATTTTGTTGATTATGTTCAAGGGGATTTTGGGCATGTTTTTCTTGGTGATGATGAGCCTTGCAGTATAGTTGGAAAAGGTTTTGTTCAGGTTAAGATGCAGAATGGGAATACATGGCTATTGAAGGATGTCAGACATGTGCCTACATTAAGGAGAAATTTGATATCAGTGGGGCAATTGGGAAGTGATGGTTGTACTGTGATATTTACAGCTAACTCTTGGAAGGTTACCAAGGGTGCTCTTGTGGTGGCAAGAGGTAAGAAGGTTGGAACCTTGTATTTAACCACTGATAGTACTAATGATTGTAATCTTGTGGCTTCAGATCAGATACAACATTATGGCACTATAGGCTAGTCATATGAGCCATAAGGGCATGGACATCATAAAGAAGAATTTTCCTGGATATACAGAAACATGTTTGGATTTCTGTGAGAACTGCATATATGGGAAACAGAAGTGAGTAAGGTTTCTCAAGGTTGGACCTACAAAGAAAGAGAGTAAGTTAGAGCTGGTACATTCTGATGTGTGGGGGCAGCTCAGGTATCATCTCTTGGGGGTTCAAGTTATTATGTTACTTTTATTGATGATGTAACAAGGAAAGTTTGGGTTTATTGTATTAGAAACAAATCTGATGTATTTGACACTTTTGTTAAATGGAAAGCCTTGGTAGAGAATGAAATAGGTCTTAAGCTAAAATGTCTCAGGTCAGATAATGGAGGGGAGTATTGCAGCAATGAATTTGATGATTATTGTTCTAAGAATGTAATCCGTAGGAAAAATATGGTTCCAGGAACTCCACACAGAATGGGGTATCAGAAAGGATGAACAAGAACAATAATGGAATGTGCTAGGAGCATGAGGTTACATGCAGGACTGCCTCTTTCTTTTTGGGTAGAAGTAGTGAGCACAGCTGTGTACTTGATAAACAGAGGACCCTCAAGTGCCTTGGATGGAGGCATACCTGAGGAGGCTTGGTATGGTAAGAAATTTGATTATTCATTTCTTAGAGTCTTTGGATGTGAGGTGTTTGTTCATATTGACAAGGATGATAGGACCAAGCTAGAGGCTAAATAGAAAAATGTACTTTCATTGGTTATGGTGGTGATGACTTTGGATTTAAATGTTGGAGTATTAAGGACAAGAAAATCATTTGGTCTAGGGATGTGGTCTTTAATGAGAAAGTCATGTATAATTCTTCAACAGTTGCAGGAGGAAAACAGGGAAGAATCCAAGAAATAATATGCAGTGGTAGAGGATCTTCCGGATGGGAAAGTGACCATGAATCAGTTCAGGAACCTACTCAACAGGAACCCCAAACTCCTACAGTGAGGAGGTCTTCTAGGGTAAGAAAAGAACCTGAACATTTTTCTCCTTCTCTTTATTATTTATTACTCACTGATAGTGGAGAGCCAGAGAGCTTTGATGAAGCAATGCAGGTAGATGCAGTAAGAAGTGGGAGCAAGCCATGGATGAGGAGCATAAGTATCTCATGGAGAACCAGACTTGCGATTTGGTGAAGCTACCTGAAGGAAAAAGAGCATTGCAGAACAAGTGGGTGTACAGAGTTAAAGATGAAGAAGGAGGAAAGAAAAATATAAGGCCCGGTTGGTGGTCAAGGGGTTTGCACAGAAACAAGGTATAGATTTTGATGAGATTTTTCTCCTGTAGTAAAAATGACTTCTATTAGAACTGTTCTTGGAATAGTGGCAGCAGAAGACTTGCACTTAGAACAGTTAGATGTAAAGACTGCATTTCTCCATGGTGATTTGGAGGAGGAACTATATATGCAGCAACCAGAATGGCTATAAGGTCAAAGGTAAAGAGGAGATGGTGTGCAAAATGAAGAAGAGCTTGTATGGCCTGAAACAAGCTCCACGTTAATGGTATAAGAAGTTTGATAGCTTCATGATGGAGCAAGGTTATATTAGATGTCATTCTGACCATTGTGTGTATACAAAGAAATTTGAGGATGGAAGTTATATTATCCTGTGTTTGTATGTTGATGACATGTTGGTTGCAGGTAAAAACATGCAGGAAATAAAAGTACTCAAGAAACAACTAAGTGAATCCTTTGATATGAAGGATTTGGGGGCAGCCAGACAAATCCTTGGTATGAGGATAACTCGGGATAGGAAGGAATGGAAGTTGACTTTATCTCAGGAAGAGTACATTAAGAAAGGTATTGGATAGGTTTAACATGCAGGATGCTAAATTGGTTAGGACTCCTTTGGCAGGCCATTTTAAGTTATCAAAGGAGCAGTGTCCCAAGATAGAGCAGGAAAGAAACCAGATGTCCAAGGTACCTTACTCATCAAGGGTTGGAAGTTTGATGTATGCTATGGTGTGCACTAGGCCTGATATTGCCCATGCAGTGGGAGTAATGAGTAGATTTATGAGTGATCTAGGTAAAGAGCATTGGCAAGCAGTAAAGTGGATCCTTCGGTATTTGAGAGGGACCATGGGGATAGTTTTGTGCTACAGTGGATCAGACACCACTTTACGTGGTTATGTAGATTCAAACATGGCTGGAGATGTAGACAGCAGGAGGAGCACAATAGGTTATATTTACACTATAGGTGGGACAACAGTGAGCTTGGATTTCATGACTACAGAAGCTGGTGGCTTTGTCAACCACGTAAGGCTGAGTATGTTGCAGTTCCACAGAGGCAAGCAAAGAGATGATTTGGTTACAAAAATTGCTTGAGGAGTTGGGGCATAAGTAGGAGGAATGTAAGCTACATAGTGATAGTCAGAGTGCTATACACCTAGCTAAGAACTCTGCTTTCCACTCCAGGATGAAGCATATACAGTTGAGATATCACTTCATCAGGACAACTTTGGAGGAAGATAAGTTGAAGTTGGAGAAGATTCATACCAGTCAGAATCCTGCAGACATGATGACCAAGGTGGTCACAAGGGATAAACTAAAGCTATGTTCAGCTTTGGTTGGCCTTCGTGGATGAAAGTGAAGGGTTGAGAAGCTTTGCTCATGGAAATCTAGTCTCCAAGTGGGAGATTGTTATGAACTTGTGGAGCCTATTTTCATGTTAGAGTGTGGTACACCTTCTATGTGTTACACTCGGGTATTTTTACGGTGGCCCCGTTCGCCGGTGAGTGGGTCAGGGGGTTCAAGGGGGTGAAGCCCCCCCTTGAAGCAAATTTTCATGGGTGGTTTATTAACCCATGGGTAATGGGTAACCGTTATGGGCTATTTTTGGGCCCATGGTTTTTGGTACCCATTGTTTTTAAAACCTCCTCCAGCTACCCATAGGTTTATGGGATGGTTTTGTTTTTGCCCATGGTTTTGATACCCATGGTTTTGTAAAACTACTTAAGCAGTTGTCTATTTATATGGTCTTATGCATATGATAGAAATACAAGCAAATGTATTGCAGATGTGTTTTGAATTCGGGTGTGAATTCTATAGAGTTTGTTGAGCATAGCTCCAAACAGATCTGGGTATTGTATTGAGAGAGTGGAGGCTTGTAATAAAATATGAGCAAGTGATTCTTGGTGGACGTAGCCCAAATTGGGTGAACCACGTTAAATATTGTCTCTCTGTGTTGTGTTATTTATTCTGCACTTTTATTTGAGATCTGTAATATTTTCTGCATATTAGTTTCTACTGTTGCAATTCTGTAAGGGATTATTCTACATATTTTATCTCTTATTTCCTAACATTTTTAGAAGTCCAGAATAAGTTGAAAAATTTAATGTACTTCACTTCATGGAATTTTTTTGATTTTAATGGTTTTAGATCAAAATGACTTTAAATTATGCATTTAATGATCGTTTATGAAGTAAACAGAAAGATGATTTTCTAATGGAAGCCAAGCTTAGCTCATTATGATCAAATTGTTTAAGAGTGACGTATCTTGGATTGGAGAAATTAAACTTACCTTGTTAGTCTTTTTTCTTCCCTTGAAAGTATTTAAACTGGTTATTCATTGATAAATGTATCTAAATCGTTATGATACTATGGATTTGTACTAAAGAGGTATTCATTATTAGATCCAACACATGAGAATACATTTTTGATTTTTTTTATTTTTATATCATGAAACTATTATTTACTTAAAGATTTACATTGCATAAGAATTTGGTGAAGATATAATTCTAAGAGAAGCTCAACCTCTTAAATGATTAGTGACTTGAGACACTAATACTTTTAGTTGAGGAGTTCAATGTGTACATGATTGAAATGTGTTTATTTAGATCATCCTTAGCTTGAAACAATTTCATGATTTCATAAAAAGAAACATTGAAAAGATAACATGATGTTTAGGTAGAAGTGTTATAATTACTCTTCATTTTATATGGATTGTTGATTTGATTATTCCAGTAAACAGGTTTATTTTTTCTTCATGGAGAAAAGATGTCATTTTTTAGCCTTTCTATTAGCAATGATCATTCATCTTCTTGAAATTGTGACTGTTCAGCACTTCTTAGTTAAAATAAATGATTAGATAGGGATTGGAAAGTATGATTTACTTGTAAAGATTGAGTTGTTCCATCTCCTTTGTAATTTATGAGGGTAAGTTGAATAAGGGATTTGAAAAGCATCCACTATTTTTGACTAGGGACTGTTAAGTTAACCATGATGTCATTTTCTTAGTCATTTACAAAATTGGATAATGACTGTTATAATTCTGAAATTGGTAGAACTTGTGGTATTGTGTTGGTTTATGAAGTTTACTTAGTTTTCACATTTAGATCCTATGCAATTTACATTCATTAAATTAAGCCCAAGGTCTCAAAGCTTGTTATTGTTAAGTTACCCTCTTATGTCCATTGTTGATAACTTACATTTTAAATTAGATTTGAAAGGCAAAGGATATGACCATCAAATTGTGGAACACCGTTTCTTCCTGTTTCTAATTCAGTTTGAGATAAATTGTATAAGGCACTCCAATATTTAACATTTTATAGACAAGATTCCTCAATCTAACACTGTAATAAATCTTTGAAAAAACTCGAGTTATTCTGGATTATCTTGTGCAACACATGGTTTGGAGTAGAGATGGAATGTTTCCAGAATAATGTGTCATTGAGTTCCCTATATCACCATTTTGCAATCAAACCCCTTGTATTTTTGCATTGCTAGGATGGAAGAGGAGTTTTGGGAATTGTATAGTTGGGTGAAAAAGATTTCCATTGGATCGACATTCCCCGCATTAGAAAGTTCAGAAAGGGGGTTTGGAGGACATTAAGCATCCATTTAAGGTCTTGTCTCTTTCCTCATGTAGAGCATGGAACAAAGGAACCATGTATCGTGGTAAAGTGCATTGTGGGTAAATGTGAGATATCTGTTGACACGCCAAGGGTTAATGAGTTGACAAAAGTTCTTTTCTCCAGATGATTACCTGTAACACACTAGCCATGGAAGGTTATGGAGTAAAGCAGGTCCCAAGATCAAGCTGGAACCATTTCCATGCTTCACAATTTTAAAATCATTTGATATATCACCAAAGGTTTTGACTGTGGAAACCCACTTTTATTTTAGACTTTCAAATTTTAGTGTTCCTCTCGTTGTGATGGATCCCTAGAATACCCAAATAGCCATAACGTTTTTCCCGTATCTCCACAATTTCAAAGTTTTTGGTCTGTTAGAAAGGTCTCGTAATCCTATACACCATACAAAACCTTAGCTATTAATTTGGAAACAACTGTTGTGAGAAAGAGAAAATACATAATTTGTACATTAAAATAGGTGCATTTCAATATTTTAGCTCAGGAGGCACCCAATCACTTGATGAAGTATAGTGCCCTTTTATTTCTGAATAATGCAAATATCCTAGAGTGAAATGTGACACATAGATTTACCCATATCCAATTTTCATATTGCTAAGTTTACATGTTTTTGGTCCTTTTGGATCTTGGGTAAATCAGCCCTTTCCATATCTTTTTTAACCTCCAACTTATCTCTGTAAAGATGTGTTTCTATATTTAACTAATATTCTCATATGATTGAAGTTACAGGAACCTTCTAAAATCCTAAAGAAACTCTGTGAAGTCAATTTTCACCCAAGTAGCTTTTCATAAACCTAGTCATGATTACCAATTTTGATAACTAGCTAAAAGAATGTGTTCTAATTAGGTTCAGTTTCCATGTAATTTGTGCATACATTGAAAGCAATTAAGTCCATAAGCCTATGTTTTTTCTGTTTCTCTTAACCCTAACTTATTGTAGTGCCCACTTTCCTTCGACACCTTTTGATATTGATCTTGATACTGTTAACTATATTATGGACATTATTATAGTTTAATTTAGCATGATGTTAGATGTTAGATCATGGTTTATTATGGACTTTGATTCATATATGGTGCATGATGATTATTAGAGACATTTTGGATATATTGATGTTGATATATTGTTTGACATGGTTACATTATAGATGTTGTTTGAACTTGTGATATTTGGATATTTTGAGTAGACCTAGAAAATGAGAATTGAATTAAAATTGGTGATGATATAGTTGTGGATGAAATTGTAAGTGATATTGTTGATTGTCTTGATGTTTGTTGTGATTCACATATATGTCGATGATCTTGAAATTATATTTATATTCATTTGGATGTTCTAATATGGCCACGAGGTAGAAGGAGGTATTTGTATTTTGTAGGTTTAAAATATCACAACAAACATCGGGGGATTGGAGACCAACCACATTGGAATTCTAGATGAATTCAACAAGGTCACCATGGCAACTTGTATTTGTTTGTGTGTTTGATTGTGTTAGGGATTCCCATGGGGGGGATCACCTTTAAATGTGACCAAGGGTTATGTGTATTTATTTATTTGGTTCCTTTTTATTGATGTTTGTATGTGTTTATTAAGTGATGTGTTTACCCATTTTATTTAAATAAATTGTGTGTATATAATGTGAGTAATCATATTGTTAAAATAAATTAATCAAATTGGGTCATAAGAAAGTAATTATTGGAGTGGTTGACTCTTGTATTAAATGTTGTAAGATATGTGTAAGCAATGTGTAAGTGATGTGTAAGAGATATGTAAGTAAAATTTGGAGTGTGAAACACTTCATCTTCTTTGGAATTCGAAATTGTCCTTGGAGACTGATTTTGGAGGCTTGTGGGACAAGTTAAACTTGTCCCATACCTCTTAAATTTACATACCAACCTTACCTATGGTTGGAGAGTTTAAATTTAGACTTTCATTATGCATTTTTGTAAGTCTAATTGAATGTTTTAATTGCACTTCTTACTTGAAATTAATTTCAGTCCTTTGGGGTATGGGCTTGATTTGAGTGTGTAAGTAAAACTATCATATTATTCACCTACTTATTTATTGTGTCTTGGAGATTGAAGTTGACTTGTGAGTTGGAGTTGAGGATGTGTGATGTGGCATCCTACAAAGATCCACCTCATCCTCCTCTCTTCCCCCTTCTATATATTAGAATTCATTTTATTGTTTGGGGGTTACACTGTTTTGGTTGCTTCACTTTTGCATACTTCATTTGGGGTGAATTATTTTGCTATTTGGAGCTCTTGCTTTTGGAGAAAGTTTGTAGACTTTTTATAGGCCTGTGTTTTGTTGATCTTGGGTTGTTTTGCATTGGAAAGCTTGCTGGTTGGAACTTGGAACAAACTCCATTATGGAGAGGTAAGAGCTTGGCTCTTGAAATGCTCTTCTTTTAATTGTGCAAATGTTATTGTTGTGAATGTTTTGGCATGTGTGTGGGTTGTTTGGGTAGATGGCCTAGGGATGGTGTAGGAGAAGACTATGGGGTATTTTGTGGGAGGCATAAGTGTTTGGGGGAGGTATAAGTGTGGAGGGAGTTGGGATTTGGGTTCCACCTTACAAAGAAATAGCTTGCATTTATTTACTCATTATGGGGTGCCATAAGAGGTTGGGGAGGCATAAGGAAATGTGAGGAATAAGGGGTACTTGGGGGAGGCATAAGGGCATGTCAGGGATTTGAAATGATATATGGTGGTTGTTTTCAGGTGGTGATACCCATTTCCCCTTTGGGAGGCATAAGCAACATCCCCCATAGTTTCTTGCTCCTTTGGCTTGCATGAGGAAGCCTGAGTGTTGTTTGTCATGTCTTTAATCTATGGTTGCAAACTACATTCTATTTTGGACTGTGTTTTAAATGTGAAAATGTTGCTTGTGTGTTGTGGAAGCCTGTTGTTGCCATGAGTTGAAATCACATCTTCTATTGCATTGTGGTTGGGGCTTGGGGGCCAATGAAGAAGGATGGATTCTCATTTTCATTGGATGTCTTGGTTGGGTGGAGAGTGTTTCCTTTCCCCTGCTCTTGTTGTGATCAAATTGGAAATAATGATAAATCTGCTCCATGTTGTTGTTCTGGAGCTGAAAAAAACAAGTTTGATAGTCCCTTGTTGAAATGAAATCTTATTGTAACCTTTCCCACTTGAAGTGGATGAACTTGTATATTTTTTGTAATGGAAATATGTTGTATTGAATGTGAAATGATAAGTTGTAATTTTGAAATGTGAAGGAGATATATATACTATGTATTTTGTCTTGAAAGAAAGTGAATGTAATTGTATATTGTATTGTGAAAATCAAATGAAAAGAGAAGTTGTAAAGAAATCTTGTCTTTGGAATAAAATTTGCATTCTTTTCCAAATTGGAACTACTTTGTTTAAAATTTGATGTTTGAAATGTATATTTGAAATCTCTGTTTGAAAGGAAGAAATGTGTGTGAGAAAATACAGAACTCTATCTTTTGAAATGTGTAAAATTGGAAATCAGAATTGCATTTTGGTTTGAATAGTTTGATTTGAATCAACTAAATGTATTAGATTAGAATTGGAATGAATTCTAATACTTGGAAGATGAAAATGGCAAATAGATCCTTTAAATTTGATCTTTGTTTTTTATTTTCAAACTGGCAAATACTTTATCCAAAAATGCATATTTGAACCTGCAACAATGAAATAAAAAATTAAACAATTAAATTGAAGTAGTATGCCCTAAATGAATTCAATTGGACAAAAAACACTTAAGGAATTTCTTAGAAAATTTAGCAAAATCGGGCTCAAACCCTTTTGTTCGTTTTGTCAAAGTTGTATTTTTTTAATTTTGGAGTTCAATCAAACAAACTTACCTTCCAAATCCATCCTAAATCCATCTAAGAACAATTCTCCATGTCTAATTGACATGTTGAGAGAGGAAGAAGATCTCGCCAAATTGATTAAAATTTCATAAGTTAAAATTTACCAGCTTTCCTTTTAAAAGCCTGCAGATCGTTTTCATGAAATTGACCCCTTAAACATTTATCAAAATAAAAAAATTAATGTTCCTATGAGCAAGAGGTCATCGAGAGATTTCCAAAAAGTCCTTGTTTTCCCCAAAACAATCTCCCAATCAAAAGTTATGGCCTTCTGAAGTTTTTCTTCATTTTGGTGTCAAAAATAATTCTAAAGTGTCAAAAAAAAAAAATTAGGCAAAATATTTCCTTGGTGGACCCGCGGGCCCGACTTTTCCCTTTTTTTTTTTGGTTAAAAACACCAAAGGCATGAATTACCCTGCCACTCCAATAACCCGCAACCCTTTCTTTTTGTCAAAAAATTGCCTAAGTTAAAAAAAAGAAATATTTGGAAAAATTTTCCCCAAGAGGACCCGCCACCCTACTTTTCCCTTTTTGGCTTTGTTTTTGTGGCCACGTGGGCCTGCAACAGTTAACTTAACCTTTAAAATAATTTTGAAAATTTCTAAGTTTCCTCCACCACCCCACCAGCCCGCAGCCAATCAGGTGCTGCCATGAAATGCAATCACAAGGTAGTCAACAGAGGAGTAGATCCCCTTTTTAGCTTAGCATTTAGAAAAATTTTTTTTGGGAAAAATTTCCTAAATTCTTCTATCGGCCCACTGATCTACATCCAATGGATGGCTAACACGTGTCTTCATGACGTGTCTGCAGAGGCACGGAGCTTTTAAGTCTTTAAACCTTTTTTTTCTCGCAAAATTCAAATTTTTCTAAATTTCTCTAACGGCCTGATGGGCCGCAACCAATCATTGATTGACATGTGGCATCGTTCGGGGAATCGAAGGTGTGGTAATATTTTAATCCTTTGCACTTTTAATTCCTAAAATCTAAAATTTCTAAGTTTCCATGCAAGTCTTTTTGGGACCAATTAGTGCTTAAATGTGGCACTTTTGATCGGCAAATTGATCATTTGATTCCATAGCTCCTTTCGGCCAAAAAATATCGTTGTCTTAAAATCCTTGACAGCCTGATTTTTCGCCAGAGTTTAGAAATACCGACAAGTGTCCTCTTCGGGCTCACAGGCGTGCGGAGGTAGATCCCACTTTTGTTCCAAAAAGTGAAAATGTGCTTAAAATCTCCCCGCTCTGTTGGCCCGTGCATGGGAAAATTTTCTTCCCCAGGCCGCATAAACCCACTCTGGGAAAATTTTCCTCCCAAGGTCCATCGGCCCATAACTTGAGAAATATGAGTTAGAGTTCCAGGACTTCTTTATATCACTGAAAAGGTGAGGAAATTTCCTATCTAACGGTTTTACTTTCAAGAAAATTTTAGGTGTTAAAATGTGAAAAATCAGGTTAAAGTGCAAGGTAAGCCCAAGAGTGGGTACCAGTGGGAATTAACTCCCAGATTAATTTAAAATGTTAATTCTAAAGTATGTGCTTGACCTTTAAAGGGGTCATGTCATAGGGTAAGTGAATATTTTTCCTAACCCCATGTAAATGCCGAACCATGTAAAATTTTTAGACCTAGTGGATTTAAATACCTTGGGTATTTAATTGTTTTGACCCCTTTAACCTCTGCAATTTTATTAGGGAATTTTTAATAATTAGTGTTAATCTAATTAATTGATAAATCAACACCTAAAGGAAATTTAATAGGGTTCATTTTAAGAGAGCTCTTAAAATTCGAAGGTGGTACCTGGTGAATATCCTTAGAACCGGTTTCACGAGAAGGTAAAATTTTTTAGGGGTCCAACAATAAATTTTTGCCTAATTTTTAAGACGTGTGGATAGAAGGCTATAGTGGACACGATAGGAGATTTGTTGTCATAATGTCAATAAGGTGGTTGACACGCATCAACAAACCTCACTAACTTTGCATCTGATAGCACCGCTTGTTGACGCTTGTGATAAGGTGGTTGACGTGCGTTAGCCAGGCTCATCTCTGACTAGCTGGAAGTGGTTGAAATTTTGTCAACCCTTTCATTGACATGCCTCAAACCACCTTGGTAACGCACAACAATTCAAATTTTCTCCATGTGTGCAGCCTTACCACTCTAGGTAGAAAGTCTCACGTGTCTTATGGTGCATCAACTTAAACTTTCTATTGGCATCGACTGTCCTACCACGGGCTCGTGGAGGCACACATTTATTAAGTCAAGTGTAAAAAAACTCTCCATATCCCCCGCCAACCCTTCTGTCATGCATTTGTTCCTCAGGCCCTCAACGCATTTATTAACTTGATAATTCATATGCCCCCAGGCCCGCCTTTGGGGAATTTAATGAGTGATCTTGAGTGTTCTATATGGTGAATAATCTAGGATTATATAGATAGTTTCAAGGGTAGGCGAAGCCAACCCCTAAAAAAAATTAATTATAATTTTTAGGTGAACAGGTCACTGACCCGTGCCAGAAAATTTACCTTTTCAAAATTTTCAAAAATGGAATATTTAATCCATATTACGAATATTCACCACTAAAATTATCCCTGAAATTTAGTCTTACTTGACTATTTCTATTCATTAATTTTATTGTGATCTTTAATGTTTGTTATAATGGAAAATTTATCTTCTAACATAATTGACCTTGATATATTTCTTTGTGACAACTGTTGCTTGTAAGGCTTGTTTGTAGTCTCACCTTTTAAAAAAAAACAAATTATACCATAATTTGTTTGATTAATCTTAGGTTGTTCTTGGGTCTCAAGTGGGTTATTTTAGTGGGTGTTACACTTGGTATCAGAGCCGCGGGTTCAAAGTTTGAACCCTTGGGAGCATAAAAAAAACTTGAGACATGAACTCTAAACTTAGTACGATATTAAATCTAGCACACTTCAAATCTAGAGAATAACCTTGTTGAAATTACATACTTAGTAAACATGGAAAAATGAATATAACTTAGAAAGAAGAACTAACTCTCGCCTTGGTCTGTGACAGGAGGTATAGACGGGACGAGGGGTCTTTTCACATAGACTTAGGCTTGCCACCACCAGATCATGCTATAGCAACCATCCTACCACAGATTTTACAGACACTTTAGGATGTTAATGTCACTCTACGTGGAGGGACCATAGGAGCACATTCAGTCAGACATGATAGGGTGACATCCATTGAGGCTCATGCATCTCCTCAGCATAGTGAGGAGCATAGAGGAGAGAAATCCCATGAGGAGTTAGTCAGAGTAGATTCATCGCAGAGGGGATAGGGAGACCGGGTTTCAGGACACAAAGATAGGTCTCTCAGAGCCCTAGGCTTAGGGATGAGAATGCAGAGAGGCCTAGGGGTCATCAGACCACCCTGCAGACCATATCAAGGAGATCCTAAAGCTATGGCCAACTCATTATTCTGGTGACATAGGTGGATTTCAGGTAGAGGCCTGGTTGGTGAGCTTGAGTGGGTGCTTCAAGCTCTGCCCTTTCTCTAGTAACACGAAAGCTCATGTTATGATCTATATTCTAAAGGATGGAGTAATTGTATGGTGGAGGACAGAGGAGCAGAAGATCCATGTTGATTCTGAGACAGTTACTTTGAAGCTCTTTGAGGAGTGGTTTAAGATCAGATATTTATCTCAGAGGTGAATACAACATAGGATTGATGAGTTTCATGACCTCTGACAGGCATCTCTTATGGTGGCTGAGTATGAGAGTAGATTTCTAGATCTACTCTAGTATGTTGATTACATGCAGGATGAGCGGGTGCAGATCCACAGGTTCATCCAGGGCCTGAATCTAGACATTGGAGGTGCAGTGTGGATCCATTGTCCACAGACATTGGCTGAGGCCGTTGAGAAGGCCTATATAGCAAAGGAGACTCGGGGAAAGACCCAGCAGGCTAGAGACTGAGTCCAGAGCCATATACAACAGATGCATGAAAACAGATCGAGGGGGTTAGTACCTCCTCCTCGTGGTGGATAGGGTTCAACATAGTCATCTTTTAGACCACAGTAGTAACAACAACAGTCTCGCCCACCATATAGACCTCCACAGAGATTTGATGCACAGAGGGGTGCAGGAGTATGGGGCCTCCTCCTAGGGGTCCCATTAGGACACAAGGAACACCTAGAGCTCAGTTAGTATGATTTCACCAGTAGAGACCTCAGCAGTCCACAACAGGTTCATCAGGGTCCACAACACACCCTCTAGGGAACTGACTAGAGCTGCTACTCAGGGGAGAGGATCAGGTGGTTGTTTTGGGTGTGGTGTTACTAGAACATTTTTAGAGAGACTACCCACATAACCCTAATAACAAGGGTAAGGCACAGATCTAAGAGCTTACTTTGGGTGACATGGGGCACAGTCATAGGATGTATGCAGCGGTCAAGAACTGCCATGAAGAGCATCAGAGTATAGTTATTGAGACTACAGGTAATATTGGTGGTATTCCTACCTCATTTTGTTTGATTTTGGTTCTTCTGATTATTTTATTACACCATCTTTAAAAGAGTGATGCAGGCTGGTGGCAGTTAGGAAGGGTCATTGTTGGGATGTTGAGATGCCTTCATGAGCCAAGATCTATGTATACTCCTTAGTTAAGGAGTGTGTAGTGGATTTGGGACCTTTCACCACTACCTCGGATCTTCGTATCCTTCCATTGGGCTCTTATGGAGTCATCTTGGGCATGGACTGGTTATCTACACACAGAGCTAGAGTGGATTGTTACCACAAGATCATATCTTGTATAGATGATCTAGGAGTTGAGGCAGTGATAGCGGGGGTCAGGAGACCCATTTCTATTCACACCATCTCCGCTATGCAGCTTAAGCGGTGTGTGCGATGGGGTTGTCAGATGTTTGCTATCATAGTTAGTGACCAATCAGAAGATGGGTCTAGTGGACCATCGCTAGATGACCATCCCATTTTGAGAGAGTTTTCTGATGTCTTTCCAGGGGAGCTACCGGGGTTACCACCCCCACATGAGATAGATTTTCATATAGATCTGGTTCTGGGAGTAGAGCCTATCTCACGAGCACCTTATCAGATGACTACCCCTGAGCTCTATGAGCTCAAGTTGCAACTTGAGGGCCTTTTGGAGAAAGACCTAATTCATCCTAGTGTATCCCCTTGGGGTGCACCAGTGATCTTTGTAAAGAAGAAGGATGGATCCTTGTGGTTGTGTATTGATTACCACCAGCTGAATAAAGTAACGATCAAGAATCGTTATCCCCTTCCATGCATTGATGATTTGTTTGATCAGATGAAGGGAGCCACAACTTTCTCTAAGATAGACCTTAAGTTAGGCTACCATCAGCTGAGGATTTTGGAGGTGGACATTCATAAGACCACCTTCCGTATGAGATATGGACACTATGAGTTCACAGTGGTGCCTTTTGGTTTGACGAATGCCCCGCAGTGTTTATGAGTTTGATGAATGGGGTATTTAGGACCTTCTTAGATCACTTCATGCTCATCTTCCTTGATGACATTTTGATTTACTCATGAACGTGTGAGGAGCACAAGGGGCACCTTCGCTAGGTTTTGCAGTGTCTTCGTTAGCATTAACTTTATGGGAACCTGGAGAAGTGTGCATTCTTTCAGATGGAGGTGCAATATTTGGGTCATATCATTTCTGGGGAAGGTATCACCATCGATCCTTCCAAGATTAGAGCTATTATGGATTGGCCAACACCCACTACTATGACTGAGTGTGTACAATTCATGGGATTAGTAGGTTACTACAGGAGATTTGTTTAGGACTTCTCTCGGATTACGCACCCCATCACTTCCCTTTAGTGGAAAGGGAAGAAGTTTGTTTGGTCAGATAGGTGTGAGACAGGCCTTCAGGAAACTGAAGGAATGTCTCACTACAACACCTATCCTTGTAGTTCCAGATCCTCAGGGTGAGTTTTTCATTTGCATGGATGCTTTCTTAGTAGGGCTTGGCGGTGTGTTGATGCAGGAGGGAAGAGTAGTGGCTTTTGAGTCTCGAAAACTCAAATATTATGAGATTAATTATCCAATTTTGCATCATGATCTTGAGCACTTGCTTTCTTGGTAGTCGCACTCAGGATAGATGCATGCTTTGGTTCAATGGAGGATGGACTGATCTTCTTGGTCAAAGATTCACACTCTGGATAGATCACCTTGAGTCTTCACCACCTCTTCACTCAGCCCAATCTCAACACTCATCAACGAGTGTTGGATGGAGTTTCTTTGTGAGTATGATATGGAGATAGAGCATGTGAAAGGGAAGTTATAATGTGGTTAAACAATGATCTTAGTAGATGGAGGAATGTGGCTATGGCCACCTCAACGAGAAAAAATTTACGGAGTGGCAAGATTCTACAGTAGGCTTCTTCATGACACGCTTCTACATTGCAGCCAGAGAAGAGATCAAGTCTCAGAGACCCCTTGATAATTTAGGGGAAGTATTGATGGATTGCCATGCACAGGATTCTGTGAAAGCATTTTACACATTGTGCACCCTGATTCATCCCCTCCAGACTGAGTGGGTGAAGATCTTTTGCTTGCCACCTTGAGATCATCATGGAGTTTTCAGGACTTGCATAGGAGCTGGGACAGGTTATGGTTTTCTCGGACCCTTTGTTGCAGGATATCACAGGTGATTATGTTTAAGAGTGCTAGAAAGAAGAAGGTTGCATAGCATCACCGATCCAGTTTTGATGTGGGCCTGAAAGTTTTCCTCACACAAGATCCTCATGCTATTATGGAAATGGTTCAAGTTAGCTCCATTTCCATGGTCCTTCATTCTTAGAGATACTGATGTTAGCAGATCCTTCATGCCATCATGTGTTAGATTGGACATCATTGAAAAAAGTGACATCATTTTTAGGATCAGGGGCAGGTGATGGTGGAGCCATTTTATATCATAGATCGCAAGACCCTAGGCCTTCTTGAGGCAGAGAGGTTGATCAGGTCTGGGTATAGTGGGACATATATGATGAGACTACAGCTACATGGGAGGATGCTACTTTGTTACGAGTTTAGTTCCCACATTTGTTCCAGTGACTTCCAAGAGGAAGTCGAGCCTAAGGGGAGGGGGATGTAGTGCCCTCTTTCCTTTGACACCTTGTGATATTGATCCTGATACTGCTAACTATATTATGGACATTTTTATAGTTTAATTTAGTATGATGTTAGATGTTAGATCATGGTTTATTGTGGACTTTAATTCATATATGGTGCATGATGATTATTAGAGACATTTTGGATATTGATGTTGATATATTGTTTGACATGGTTACATTATAGATGTTGTTCAAACTTGTGATATTTGGATATTTTGAGTAGACCTAGAAAATGAGAATTGAATTAAAATTGGTGATGATATAGTTGTGGATGAAATTGTAAGTGATACTGCTGATTGTCTTGATGTTTGTTGTGATTCACATATATGTCGATGATCTTGAAATTATATTTATATTTATTTGGATGTTCTAATATGGCCATGAGGCCGAAGGAGGTATTTGTATTTTGTAGGTTTAAAATATCACAACAAACATCGGGGGATTGGAGACCAACCACATTGGAATTCTAGATGAATTCAACAAGGTCACCATGGCAACTTGTATTTGATTTGTGTGTTTGATTGTGTTAGGGATTCCCATGGGGGGGATCACCTTTAAACGTGACCAAGGGTTATGTGTATTTATTTATTTGGTTCCTTTTTATTGATGGTTATATGTGTTTATTAAGTGATGTGTTTATCCCTTTTATTAATTAATAAATTTTGGTATATAATGTGAGTAATCATATTGTTAAAATAAACTAATACAATTGGGTCATAAGAAAGTAATAATTGGAGTGGTTGACTCTTGTATTAAATGTTGTAAGATATGTGTAAGCAATGTGTAAGTAATGTGTAAGAGATATGTAAGTAAAATTTTGGAGTATGAAACACTTCATCTTCTTTGGAATTCAAAATTGTCCTTGGAGACTGATTTTGGAGGCTTGTGGGACAAGTTAAACTTGTCCCATACCTCTTAAATTTTCATACCAACCTTACCTATGGTTGGAGAGTTTAAATCTAGCTTTCATTATGCATTTTTGTAAGTCTAGCTGAATGTTTTAATTGCACTTCTTTACTTGAAATTAATTTCAATTCCTTGATATATGGGCTTGATTTGAGTGTGTAAGTAAGACTATCATACTATTCACCTACTTATTTATTGTGTCTTGGAGATTGAAGTTGACTTGTGAGTTAGTGTTGAGGATGTGTGATCTGACATCCTACAAAGATCCACCTCATCCTCATGTCCTCCTCCTTCTATGTATTGGACTTCATTTTATTGTTTGGGGCTTACACTCTTTTGGTTGCTTTTGCTTTTGCATACTTCATTTTGGGGGAATTCTTTGCTATTTTAGGAGCTCTTGCTTTTGGAGAAAGTTTGCAGACTTTTTACAGACCTGTGTTTCGTTGATCTTGGGCTATTTTGCATTGGAAAGCTTGTTGTTTTGGAACTTGGAACAAACTCAGTTATGGAGAGGTAAGAGTTTGGCTTTTGAAATGCTCTTTTTTTATTGTGCAAATATTATTGTTGTGAATGTTTTGGCTTGTGTGTGGACTGTTGGGTAGATGGCCTAGGGATGGTGTAGAAGAATACTATGGGGTATTTTTGTGGGAGGATTAAGTGTTTTGGGGAGGTATAAGTGTGGAGGGAGTTGGGATTTGGGTTCCACCTTACAAAGAAATAACTTGCATTTATTTACTCATTATGGGTGCCATAAGAGGTTGGGGAGGCATAAGGAAATGTGAGGAATAAGGGGTACTTGGGGGAGGCATAAGGGCATGTTAGGGATTTGAAATGATATATATATATATATATATATATATATATATATATATATATATATATATATATATATTGGCAGTTTTTTTCAGGTGGTGATACCCATTTCCCCTTGGGAGGCATAACCAACATCCCCCATAGTTTCTTGCTCCTTTGGCTTGCATGAAGAAGCCTGAGTGTTGTCTGTTGTTTTTATCTATGGTTGTAAACTGCAGTTTTCTTTTAGACCGTGTTTTAAATGTAAAAATGTTGCTTGTGTGTTGTGGAAGCCTGTGTTGCCATGATTTTAATCACATATTCTATTGCATTTTGGTTGGGGCTCGGGGGCCAATGAAGAAGGATGGCTTCTCCTTTTCATTGGATGTCTTGGTTGGGTGGAGAGTGTTGCCTTTCCCCTACTCTTGTTGTGATCAGAATTGGAAAAATGATAAATATATATGTTGTTGTTTTGGAACAAAGAGAAAAAAACAAAAAAGAAGTGACAGTTCCTTGATGAAATGAAATCTTATTGTAACCTTTCCCACTTGAAGTGGATGAACTTGTATATGTATTTGTAATGGAAATATGTTGTATTGAATATGAAAGTTGTAATTTTGAAATGTGAAAGGAGAGATATACTCTGTATTTTTTTTCTTGAAAGAAAGAGATGTAATTTGTATATTGTATTTTAAAATCACTAGAAAAAGAAGTTGTAAACACGTGAGAAGGAAATATTCTCTTTTGAATAAAAGGAAGTTGTAAATTTGTATTTTCCATAAAATTGGAACTACTCAAATTGTTGTATTAAAATTTGATCATTTGAAATGTATTTGAAATCTCTGTTTGAAAGGAAGAAATGCGTATAAAGGAAAGTGTCATAGAACTTTGTCTTTTGAAATGTGTAAAATTTGAAATCAGAATCGTATTTTGTTTTGAATAGTTTGATTTGAATCAACTAAATGTATTAGATTAGAATTGGAACGAATTCTAATACTTGGAAGATGAAAATGGCAAATAGATATTTTAAAATTTGATCTTTGTTTTGTATTTTCAAACTCGTAAATACTTTATTAAAAAATGCACAATTCGAACCTTAAACAATGAAATAACAAATTAAATGATTAAATTGAAGTAGTATGAACTAAAATAATTCAATTAGACAAAAATACTTAAGGAATTTCTCATAGAAAACTTAGCAAAATCGGGCTCAAACCATTGTCCCAGCACATCGTTTTGCTGTACAAAAGTTGTAATTTCAAATTGGGAATCAATCAAACAAATTAACCTTCCAAATCCATCCTAAATCCATCTAAGAACAATTCTCCATGTCTAATTGACATGTTGAGAGAGAGGAAGAAGATCAAATTGATTAAAATTTAATAAGTTAAAATTTACCAGCTTGCCTTTTAAAATCCTGCAGATCGTTTTCTTGAAATTGACCCCTTAAACATTTATCAAAATAAAAAAATTAATGTTTCCTGAGCAAGAGGACGTCAAGATATTTCCAAAAAGTCCTTGTTTTCCCAAAAAGATCTCCCAATCAAAATTTATGGCCTTCTGAAGTTTTTCTTCATTTGGCGTCAAAAATAATTCTAACTGTCAAAAAAAAATTGGGAAAAATTTCCTTGGTGGACCCGCGGGCCCAAATTTTCCCTTTTGATTTTTTTGTCAAAAATTTTATGAATTCCCCCACCGACTCCAGCTAATTAAGCCTTTCTTTTTGTCGGTAAAAAATTAAGCTAAGTCCAAAAAAAAGGAAATTTTGGAAAAATTTTCCAAATTTTCGCGGACCCGCCGCCCCGTTTTAACCATTTTGGTTGTTTTTCATGAGGCGTGGTGGAGGCCCACATCCCTTTTTAACCTTTAAAATAATTTCAAAAAAAAAATTGGAAAATTTTTTAAATATTCCTCTACCAGCCCTGCCGGACCCGCAGCCAATCAGGTGCTGCCACGTGGCATCACAAGGCATCGGTGGAGGAGTGGAGTGAATCCCTTTTAGCTTAGTGCTTCAAACAAAATTTTGGGAAAAAATTTCCTATTTTTCTCCCACCGGCCCGCCGATCCGCATCCAATGGATGAGATGACACATGTGTCTTCACTTGCAGACTTGTGGAGCGCAGAGATTTTTAAGTCATAAAGTTGGTTTTTTCTCACAAAAGTCAAATTTGGGAAGAAATTCTCAAAAGGTTTCCCTGATGGGCCGCTGCTCTCCCAATCATTGATTGACATGTGGCATCCTTGGGGAAGTTAGAGGTGTGGGCAAATTTTATTCCTTTGCACTTTTAACACAGGAAATTCTAAAATCTCCTAAGTTTCCCCACAAGTCCGTATTTCCCTGCGACCAAATTTCACTTGACACGTGGCACTTTGGGCATCATTGGAGGCACGGATCATTTGATTCCAAAGGTAACCTTTCATAACTCAAAAAGGATGATTGTCTTAAAATCCTCCACATGGCCTGATTTTCTTCCAGAGGTTGGGAAATTTTGAACATTGTCCTCTTTGAGATCGTGGCATGCACGAGATCACACTAAGCCTGTTCCAGAAGTGGGAAAATGCACTGAAAATTACTCTTTTCACGTAAGGGCGCTAAGGGAAAAATTTCTTCCCCTTAGGCCTCGCAGGCCTGTCTTGGGAAAAATTTCTTCCCAAGGCCCGTTGGCCATAACTTGAGAAATATAGGGAGTTATCTGAGGACTTCTTTATATCATTAGAAAAGGTGAGGAAATTTCCTATCTAATGGTTTTGTTTTCAAGAAAAGTTTAGTGCGTTAAATATGTGAAAAATCAGGTTAAAGTGCAAGGTAAGCCTAAGAGTGGGTAAGTGGGAAATAACTCCCCATTAATTTAAAATGTTAATTCTAAAGTATGGGTTGACCCTTTAAGGGGTCATGTCATGGGGTAAGTGAATGTTTTCCTAACCCCATGTAAATGAGAACCATGTCTATTTTTAGACCTAGTGGAATTAAATACCTTGGGTATTTAATTGTTTTCGACCCCTTTAACCCTCTGAATTTTATTAGGGAATGTTTAATCTTAGTGTTAATCTAATTAATTGATAAATCAGCACCTAAAGGAAATTTAATCTCTACTTGGTTGTTTATACTCATTAATTGTATTGTGATCTTTAATATTTTTTATAATGGAAAACTTTATCTTCTTAACATAATTGACCTTGATATATTTCTTTGTGACAACTGTTGCTTCAAGGCTTGTTTGTAGTGTCACCAGAAATAAAAAAAATTATCCCATAATTTGTTCTGACTAATCCTAGGTTGTTCTTAGGTCTCAAGTGGGTTGAGGGGTTTCCATTTCTCAAAATTTTCCAAGGGAACGATCCTAACCTCATCCCTTATTACAGTATCTCGATGCTTTGCTTTCAGCAATAATAGAACCTTGGTGGGATCTTTAAGAGCCAAACATCTTTCACCATTGATTCAAACACCATTTGATAGAAATATAACGTGTCAATTTTATAAAAGTTATATATATAATATTTCCTCTTAAAATATTAAATCAGTGGATTGTAATTTGTTCAAGAATGTCACATGAGAAGGAAGAATGAATTATCAAAAAGATAGAGAAATATATAATATGTTTTATAATAATTAAACACAATTACCTTAAATAAATATGTAATTGATGATGCATAAATACGTGTTCTCTTACCATTCGAGTAACTTATAGTTAATTAAAAGGTTTATTTTGAAATTTTATTTTTTATTAAATGGATTGTATTTTAATGTTAAGGATGTAATAAAAAAATTATTTATTTTTTAATTTACGGTGAAGAAGGGTTAAGGTGAGCCTACCTTGTACAAAAGGAGGAGAAAAATATAATTCATTGAGGAACAAAACAAACTAGACTATACCAGTGGCACGAAGGATTAAAAAACAACAACAACACACATCCAATAGTAAAACCAAAAACCAACAAACAATCACATCAATGAAGTCCCTTCCCTTTGGATCTTAGCTGCATCTTCAGGGGGGAGATCGTGCCTTTCTTTTTCCGATTGACAAATTTCTAAACCTCATCCGAATTTGGATTTACATTTCCAATATTATGGATATAAAAATTATTTAATTGAATTCTTTTTTAAAGCCATACATTCAACCGAAAACATATGATTTTCTTGTAATTAGATTAATCTTGTGTTTGTAATAATTATAGGATAATGTTGATAAATTAGGCACTAAAATCACAAAAATGTTACCAATAGAGAAAGAAACCTAGAGTGAGTAAAGAGGGGAATTATATTCATCATTCTTCATCCCTACGAATAAATTTTTACTGGGGATTTTCCTTATTAGTAATAATTATCCATTAAATCATTTCACAAATGGAAAAAAAATTAAACTAAAAAAAATGCTATAAAATATATATTAATTAAACTTCATAAGTTTTTAAATGATTTTTTTAATTGAACTTGCTTTATTAGTTTTATAGGAAATACAATGTACTTAACAAAAGCAAAAAGTGTGATGATACCCACATTTTGAGTAACATTATGATTAACAATTATGAACTTTTTTAAGGAGATTTTAATAATGTTATTGTCGTTCAAGTGAAACGGTCAAATCATGTGTGAACAAGGAGTTTATTTTAAAAAGAAAGCATAAAAGTAATAATACAAAATGAAAATATATGTAATTGACACCACCAAAATAGGAAGAGGAGGTAGGGGCCATCTAGTGAATCCCTAATTTACGAGTCAACTCAATGAAACGTTGAACACCCAACCAAAACTTTATGTTAATATTGTGTATGATGAGGACACTTATAGGCCATAATCGACACAACAAAACTATAACCACGTGTTTCTACTCATATGAGTGTAAATGATATGGGAAAAATCATGTGTGACCATGCCAATTTAGTTCATATTTAACACCAAATAGGTTTGATAAGGGAAACATGGATCATTTTGTGACCCACGTAGACCTTAGATCATCCCTTTAATTATGTAAATTTTTTGCAAAATTAGGTCCCCTTATAGGCCAAAATCGACACAAAAACCCAAAACTACTTTCAAATGGGCAAGTTGTAGAAAATTTGGGGCTAATTCGTGCACAAAAGTGATAAGTTAGTTCCAAATCATTCTCAAATAATGGTGATTAGAAAAACATAACTATTATCTAGTGAATCATCATAGCCAATCATCCCTTGATGTTGTATTGTGTGTGATTAGGAAGCTTATAGATATAGGTAATACTAAACAAAAAAACTATAAACAATTACAAAAATGAAACCTACATGTGATTTGGACACATTTGTATATTATAAGGCCCTTTTTTCAAATTCGTATGCAAATATGTGTGATTAGTGAATCTTAGGTTTATTTACCAACCTACACACCCAACCACCCGTTTATGTACATTCATATTCATTTTTGGCGGGACACACAATTGGAGTGGATAAAATAACTTCACCTTATTTGGAATCTTTTCTTTCCTTTCATTTTTGTTGCCACTTTTTGTCTCTCTATCCTTTTATCTATTATCTTCTTCTTCCTCTACCATTTGTTTCAATGTCACATATCTCACTATTTTGCAAAGTAATACATCCCATTACGACATAAGATTTTCCATATTCTAATGTAAAAAGTTTATAAATCTATAAAACTAGAGTAAAATGGTCATTATATGTGATATCATTTTTTTCATAAATGTAAAAAACACTTTATTTCATACATTGAAGACATATAGACCCATCAAAAATTTGTTTGTTGATTTCATATTTAACTTCAAAATATATATTCAATTATAAATCGAAAATTATCCGTTTATATTTTATAATAGGTAACACCAAACCATCACCAATGAAAAAAACTATAACCATCACCATTTCACATCAGATCTAATGAACCTGGAGGTCTAGCCTAAAACATTGATTCGATCACACACTCAACCTTAAATTTCTATCAATACAATTCCAAAATGTCAAACTCTTGTGCACCCAAATGCCCATGTAGGTTTGTTTCTTCTGCAATTACATCTCTTATATGGAAAATCAGACACAGTAACACCATAACCACTTGGGACATGGGGCATGTGAAACTTCTAAAAATTCGGTAAAATCATGAATAAGATTATAAAAGTATGTAATATTCAAAACGTAAATTATAGGCATCGTTAAGGTAATATTAGTCAATTTGGTGAGCCATGTGTGGAAAACCACATCAATACATCATTTTTTATTCAAAATTATGTCCATTGTATGAGAAATTTTGACATTAAAAACCATAACTAATTATGAAGAGGGATTTGTTCAATGGTGAAACCTAAAAATAAACCTCTACAACGAACCCTAAACAAAAGACTGGGAAAAAATGATTCATGATGGAGGTGTTGATTTGGGTGGAGGTGACCAGGTACTTTCATGGATCGATAATGGAATTTTTTGGTGATTGTAAGGCATCCCCCTACATCCTTGCTCAACCCTACTTGATCTCCTCATGACGACATCTCTCCCAGGACCCCTCTACATAAAAACACTTAGCCACCCTCTCCTGTTAATGGTGGATGTAGTAGATCTCCTGACAACCAAGTGGATGCTTCTATTTCAAAAAACTCAATGTTTCAAGGAGGCACTCTGATTCCTTGAAAACACATGTTGAAGACCTAGATCACATTTCCATCCCTAAAAGACTTTGCTTCTCTATTGCAACACATTGATGAGCCAGATCCTACTCAAAATGGTGGTGCATGGTGTGACCTAGTGTTCAGTTGCCATGGGGACTCTAGTTTTACTAAGGACAAAAATAACCACGTTTTGGCTTTCGAGAAGGGAAAACAGTCCCATGTTCCTATGGTGCAACTAGAGCCTCATATTTCCTCCTTATAATTACACCGTGAGATCACTACGGTCGGCTACTATAAGGTTAGGGTTCTCATCAATCTTCCTACATCCTAGTGTAGAGTTCATGTTCTTAACATCAGTTTTGAACAACTCAGATAGATTTAAGGAAGCATTCTATAGGGTAGGAGATATTTGCAAAGGAGTTATTAAACCACACTATATGACCACTACTAGGAAAAACCAAGTGCATTTATTTTGGGGAATAATTTCTTGATTTGGAAAATTTTTACCAAGAGCACACCCTAATCGGAAGATTCAGCAGAGTCTAGCCCAGCCTACCTTCCCTTCATGACTGGATCACAAAGCAATAGATCCTAATTCTCTCAAGAAGGCAATTGTTGACACGTAATCAAATAACCCCTGAATGTCTGCAACTTGATGGGTCGAAAATATCAATGTGATTGCATAACATGTATATTTTCCCAAATTATGGGACTTTGCAGTTAGGAAATCTCTCTAGATGAAGGCCATTTCCTATTCCTCTATTCTGATGCACACATACTAATTATAGAGGATTTACTCTAAAACCTACTCTAACTTTCCAAAGAGACAGGGTTAATAACATGCAAGAAAATAAACCTAAACTAATAGAGGTGATACACCAAAAGGAATGCTAAACACATACTTTACCATTAAACATAAACCATAAAAATGTAATACAACCACCCTACATAGATAACCAAGATTGTAATGAGAGACCAGGAAGATACAATGAACATAAGAAATGGTTGAAATCATCCATAAACTTTTATTATTACTCTAAAGATTTGATACAGTTGCTTTATATTGGCCAAGATGCAAGATTGCATTTTACAGTTTAGAATGGGAGGTTTGAACTCCACAAATCCAATATATACGAAAAGAGAAGAAGGGAGGGTGCAAAGAAAATTTTTCCAACCCTAGAAAAATGCCCCTCATTATAATATATATGAAGAATGAGAGAAGAAAGAGAGAGGAATTTGAAATCATATTTCAACCAGCCTAGACTGCATTGAATTCGCTTGTAACAATGATGGGTGCCATTATGGTAGGTGAGAATTTTGACATGCTGAAAAAAGGTGGACTGTAGTTGCATAGAGGAGACTGTAAGATTTCCAAAAAAGTCTTTTCTTGTGTAAATACGAGCTCCCAGTCAAATATTATGTCCATCTGAAGGTCAGGGTGTCATTCTACAAAGAAATGTGAGTTCTTGATCTTCCTTTTCGGAGTCCAAAATGCATGTAACCTCTGAAATCCCTAAATTCAGAATTTTAAACATTTTAGTTTTGGAAGTCAGGTTCTTGTTCATCTCCTTGGGCACGTAAAAAATCTGAAACTCCGAAACCAAAAATTCCAAAATTTTGGACTTCTAGACATTTTGCTTTAAGAAGTCGAGTTACTATTCATAGGAAAATCATCCTAAGAGTTCTGAAAATCTGAAACTCGAATCTCTGAAACTCTGAAACCTGAAAGTCTGAAATTTCAGACTTTTAGAATTTCAGAACTTTTTGCCTTTCAGAATTTTTCCTTTTTTAGGATTTTGGAGTTTTTCTTTTTTTTTTTTTCGGGAGTCACCGAGATCTCTGAAACTCGAAACTCCAAAAGTTTAAATTTTAGACTTTCAGACTTTGGGATGTCAGAATTTTTTTATCCCTTTTCACCCTGATTTTTCTCCAAAATGTCGAATGCCAAAACTCCAAAATTTCGGGCCTGATCCTCCATTCTTTTCCTATGCAAGGTCACATTTGTCCAATTTTTCCTGAGAGGCAAAATTGGATAATAGGTCCCTTCGATAAAACTTTCAATTCGTGATAGCTTTAAAGTTGTATCTTGGCTACACATCAATAAAATTTTGAAAATCCAAAAATAACATGCCAAAATCTTCTTGGTGTCATAATCTTTATTTAAATTTATTTATTAGAAAAAATTAAAATTATTTTCCATTGGTCGGTGGGGGAAAAAATCCTCAATAAACCAAAATAGTTTAGGTAGTTCGACATGAACAATCGTAATTGAAATGGGACCCCATAGTGCAGATTCCTCAAATAGTTCAACACAATTTATTGCTACAGAGAGCCTTTGCCCATGTAAAATTCATTCAGTGGCAACCTCTGAATGAAGCCATGTACAATCCGTGAGGGGGAGTATCGACACTTTTGAAATTGACAACATTTATAATGACATTTTATTCATAAAATGCCAAGGATTTAAAGATCATTATAACTTAGCACTTATTATTTGATATAAAAAAGATAAAGGTTCAAATATTTGCATTCATTAAAGTGTTTGTTAAATTTCATCCAATGCTTATTGTGAATTTGTTTAACATATAAGTCACCTAATAATAAGAAAGGGGGGTGACAAATTGTCATATTAATATGATATTTTTAACAATTGTCCTGTAAATGTAAACCATTTTCATTGATTAAAAAATTAGAGAGAAAAGTACATTGGCAATTTACAATTAAAAGAAAGTGAACCATCTACAAATAATAGAATAAAATGTATTGTAACAAATCATATAAAAATCTTGGAATATTTAGGTGTCATGGGATGTATGTCCTATGTATTTGTCTATATGTTAAAGGAAGGTAGCAATTTTCTGATAGAGTGTAAAATATGGTGGACTTAAAATATGGGGAAAAAAAGGTCAATCATAAAAATACGATAAATATAGAAAAAAATATTGAAAATAATATATTTAATTTTTTTTAACAATTCAAAAATAATTTTACTACAATCACAAATATTTATATCATAATAGTCATATGACAGACAAATTATTAAAAAAACGGATTCCTCCAAAGTTAAATTCAAGGAAAACTACTGATTAATTATATTTATTTCGTGTATAACTATTTACAATTAATTTAAATTTTAAATTTCTATATGTAAAAATAAGCTTCACATTTTTGTGTTTGTATGTGGTAGCATTAAAATAGTGGAAAAATAAGGTATTGTTTTTCCAAAGTACCATATTTGGTAATTATGTATTAAAACATTCTTTAGAAAATAGGATTGCAAATAATCCAAATGTGACGATTGTGATAGTGCACATTCAAGATAACATGTGAATGGTAGAGGATCGAACTCACAAGATGAATAAATTCACCCAAACATTGTCCTTCAGCACCCCCTACTCAAAATCAAACAAGAGCCGCGAAGCGGCCAGTTCCTGCCATTCATGCTACAAAGATGTAATTGTATTTTAGCAATTGCTTAAGTGATATGTTGATTGTAAAAATTCAAGAAAATTAAATTTAATAGATTTTATGCCTATTTAAAAAATGATTTAAATGTTATTTAAAAATTTCAAGCCCAACATAATAGTATAATTGGACTCTTTTTATCACTAGTCAAAACAAAATTAGCAAAGCATGTAATGGAATTATTAATGAACATGAAATGTACAAAATCTAAGATCAAAATCTCAAATTTAATCTTTTTAAATAGATTTCGGATTTATGTATTTAAGATATCTACATTAATTCTTAAGTTATAAGTTATAATTTAAAAAAATTAAGAAGGAAATTTTTTAAAAAGTTTAAGAGGGAAATTTTTTTATTTACTTTGACAAATAAAAAACAAATGAATTAAGTTTAAATTATTTTGTTGTAAAATAATTAATATAAATTAGGTTATTAACATTGAGAATCAATGTTAGAATTTTATATTACTTAGAAATATTTGTTTATAAAAGTTAAACCTTTAATCGATTTTTATAATAATAAAAAATTGAATTTATGATGAAAATTTAAATGTTGTGTATTTTTGTATTGTTTAAAAAAGAAAAAAAAAAAAATACCATGACAAAAAAGATTTGACATTTAATAAATAAGAACAATGTAAATAAATGCTATTACTATTTCAATGGGACACATGGAATTAAATGAATTGACAAATTGACAAGGGTTAATAAATGCTAGCCACTTGGCCATTTACAATTTTTTGGCTTTAAAATATAGAAAGACTTGTAGCTCAATAAGGGGGAAAATTTTTCAAATCTCCCTTTCTCACCAATCAAAATTCTAAGAAATTAATTTATGTGAAATTATATTTATGTAAATATGTCAATTCAAAGTTTATACATTAGAAAATTTGACATAGGCAAAAAAATTATCATTTGTGATTGGTCCATTGACAAAAATTATTGCATTGAAGTGAAAACTATAGTATTCCTGCCATAGGCAGGAACTAATAAGCGAGCTTTCGGAATAATGAGCATCATGGGATTCTCTGAGTCTAATATGCAGACGAGGAAATACCATAAACTGAATACATCCATTAGGCGGAGGAGGCGCCTGCACAAGCGCCTAAGAATCCCTAAGATTGGCGGTATGAAGCTTAGAATTTGGAGGATGAAGATGTTATCCAAGTTAAAGCTGAGATGGTTTAATCCCAAGCCTGTGGTGGCTAAATTAAGAGATGGGTATGTAAATATGATGGTAAATCTAGCAAATACCTGGGTTTTCTCCCACCAAGATGGTCATGGGTCCATCCTCTAATGTGTCTGAAGGAGTATGAGCATAAAATATTGGTAGAATTTATGAGTCCTTCGTCACTCAGATTTAAGGCCAAGAGTGGGAGTTGCAGACCTTGTAGTTGTTATCAAAGGTTATATCTGACAATATTTGGAGAATGGGAACCATTTTTATGATCAGTAATTACATATTCTGCATTTGCAGCCTTAGAATGCTATCTCTTATGATTTTTGAGATTTAGTTGTATAGTTTCAGTCAATGGAAACATTAAACTGGATTACTTAACGTTTATCATATCTAGGTAATACTGTGTGAATCACCATCACTAGTCTCACTCTTAGTCAAGCATATTTAATTATAAGAGTTTGGTTATATATAAGTGTTTGGTAATCAAATATGTTTAAATATCTATTGATATTTTGTATGGGTGATGAGTTTAACAACCTACTATAAATAAGTGAATTAGAGAGAATGGTGGGATTTTGTGATAAATGTAGACTTTTTTTAATATACTTCTTTAAAGAATTATTAAAAAAAATTATTGTGCAAATCATCGACCAAATTTATCTTTTGATTAAAGTAGGTATTCCATAAGAATCTCTATATAAAAGTGATGTTTTTTTTTATTTGTAGAAGGGAAAAGTTTATTGTTTTCCTTGTTTCTCTTATAAGTGAGAGCCTTTTGCTCTTCTAAGTGAGAGTTTTTTTTCTCTTATAAGTGAGAGCTTGATACACTTATGGAAATGTAGATTAGTTTCGTAGGTATTGTTTTTAATGGTCTTTTCATAGTTTGTAGATTTTTCTCATTCAAAATTAGTACCATCATTCATCATGCGTGGATCTTATCAAACTTATATTTTTTGACAATGCTCCTAATGCATTAGTTTATCTATCACATATATTTGCAAATTTGAATGGTCAATTAATCAATGGATTGCTTACCATTCTTTGGGGGTATTTTTTCCATTACTTTCTTGAAAATTTAACATTACAAACATATATGTAATCTATAGATTGGACACTTGTTAGCGACTATTCCAACATTTCTCATTTACGTGACTCACAATGCATATATACCTATTAATTTTATTAAAAACCCCTTGTAACTGTTGTAGTTTGTTGCGCATGTTCATATCCTTCTATCTATTGTGATATCCTATATGCTTGTTTCTACCACCACTATCTTTGTGATATTGTTACCCAAACTTTGTGGCTCGCACAAAACTTCAACAACATGTAAATTCCAAATCATTATTACCCATGTTCCTACCTACAACTTTAGATAATTTAAAAGTTGTTCTCTCTTTTTTAGTAGCTATAATCATCTCCTTTTTGTCTTATTTTTATGTTTTGAATTATTGATAGTTTATATACTATGTATTTTTTTGGTTTTGAATTATTGTTAGTTTATACATGTTTTTAAAGTCAAAGTTTCTTAGTTATAAGTTAGGAATTATTTTGTTATTTTAGGGTCATATGAAAAATCATTCTAGTTCATAGAGATTGATTTAGTAATTGATCATATACTCTATTACTATAGGTTTTGTTAATGTTATAGGTCTAAAACGTTTATGTGTGATCTTTAGACTATAAATTGTTTTTTTTTTTTTTTTCACTAGTTTCATTTTTGATAAATATTATTTAGTTATACTTAAGGACATTAAGTTTAAGTAAGGCCTTATTTTATATCAATAGTATGGTTTTGTTAAATATGTTTGTCCACTTAACGTAGTTTTTTAAATTTATTACATCATGTTAACCAAATAAAATATGTGTGCGTTAGTAATCAAAGTCAATTCAATGTAAAAGTTTCAAAACATCACTTTGTAATAGACACATTCTTTGGAAAAAAAGACATCCAATTTGGAATGTGCTAGCCATAAGGGGCGAGGTTTTTAAAAAAGATGACAGGCAATTGAACTTCAAAAGAAATATTGTCAAGTGAACATGACGCAATAGAATTTGGGTTCACAAGAAATATTGCATCACCCATAAATATTAAAAGTTATGGAATAAGGACCTACACAATACCATGCCACTCCTAAGCTTATGGCATGAGACTTTTGTCTGAGTCATTTCTCACAGAAATTGTGGGGAACCTTTTCAAGTTGCGAACCCTTAACCAAACCACACACTATTATGAATTCATGCCACATAACAAGGCCGCACAAGCTTTCTTATTTCATACAACACTACACTTAAGTGTATAAGGATTTTTAATGTTGTGCACCTACCAAAGCTACATAAAACCTTTATCCATCATTTATTTTTGTTAAACAATTTTTTGTTCACTGGATATGGATACACTTGTGCAGACCTATGAAATCTAATTAGTGCTACGATGCACACTTGAGGCTTGAGGCCACCAAACACTATCAATTCTATAAATCCTTACATTTGTGCAAGGCCACTCTCATTTACCTCAATGATTTGATATCCATCTGATAGGATCTCCTGTCAACATTGATACAATAAGAGGGACAAAACATTGTTTTTTATCCATCCTTTATGGAAAATGATCAACCAAATGATCTAATTTTGCTCAATATAATGTATAAAAACTTTATGAGAAAGATTAGTGACGACCTAAGGCATTCTAAATTCATTCTTTCACCAATTCTTCTATAAATTCTATAAATACGATCCCTACTAGAAATAGGATTCAAGGTACATAATATTTTGGAATGTATAAGTTAATTTTAGAAACTATGTGGCCAATGTTAACCCATGGAGGAACCACTGAAATTTGAAAAGTTCACATATTTAGAATTGATTTATCTCAGGCTACTAATATTCACAATGGTCCTAAATTAACGAGGTGATTTTAGATTTCATAAAATATAAAATAAGAGCGAAGTGTAAGGTAGATAAGAAAAAAAAGTCTCTCTTTTGATCACAAAGCACAACAAACACTTTTATTTCAACTAAACTAGACACAAACCAAGATATACAAGAAATAGATTTACGTTAATTCTATATAAACCCCGTGGAATAAGTCAAAGGAAAGTAAACACCAATAATCGCAACTATGTGTAATTCAAGTAAATAACTAACATTCATTAACAAATATTATAGCAAAGGTTAGTGAGCATAACAATTGGATAAAACTAACTATATTCCACACAATAAAATAGAACAATTCCCATTTACTAATATCTCTAAAGCACCTAACTATCTAAGATTTCAAAGCACATATACAAGTGTAAATGCAAGAAACATCAACTAATCAAAGTGAGATTAACTTATGCTCAATCTCTTACCTTGTAAATTCAATTAACATCGAAAGTAAAAAATCTACTTAATAAGTAAAAGAGATGTATTTTCTAGGAATCAATACATGAATCATTAATTTAAAACAACAAGAAAAATCACAAACAACATGTGGAACTCCAAAAATCCTTCTCTGTAGTGATTTGTTGTGCCAAGATTGATTTTTCAAATAATTTTTGATTGTATTTATACAGGAATGGGACTCAACCACCACCTTTGCATGATTTTAGAACTTCCTTGAAAATTAATATATTCTAAAAAGTGGGGGGAAAAACTAAAAACTAAAATGAAAAGCAGGAAAATATATTATAGGAACACGCTCCCATAATTTACAATGATTTGCCTTCAAAATAGAACCTCTAATTTATTTTACAATAATCATCACATAGTATGATCAAGCACAACTTGAAATCTCAAAACTATATGAATAATAAAATCTTAAGAAGTTCATGATAAGAAGTTGCATGACCTAGTAAAACTTATATAACCATTTTATTTCCTTAATTTTGTGTCTGTTGACAACCCTTTCCTCCTCTTTAACCATTTAAATCATTGATCAAATATGTTTAACGTATATTGGCTAGTCCTAAAAACACAAAAAATAAAAATTGATGACTCAGCTAAAGAGTTTCACATATTTTCTATGACTTTTATTGTCCTATAAAATTTTCAAGTACCGATGATTTTAGACATTTGTCAATCATTAGTGCTACCAATTACATGAAATATTTTGTATACATGCCATAATATGTCTCAACAACATGCACTCTTACTCATATGTTCAAATAGGGTATTCAAGGTAACGAGTAGGACACACACTTGAATTGGAATAAACAAGGATATAATTAATGGGGCTATAGTGAGCCCTACTAGGATATCGGCGGTTGGGTGTGAAGAGGTATAGATCAACAAAAAAAAGAAATAAGCATGTAGTAATTGAAATGAAAGTGAATAAGAAGCTGATATTTGATGAGAGTGCTAAGATAACTAGCATCAAACATGCATAATACCAAGCTAGCATAATATAATGAAGATGAGTTGAACTAATCTATGCAAAGTGAAAAAAAAAAAAAGGTTAAAGCACTCAATCTATGCAAAGTGAAAAAAAAGGGTTAAAGCACTCACCTTGTACCTGTAGGGTGGTTGTTAATGCATCTATCTCCCCTGTGAAGAATCAGAGAGAGAGAGGGTCTATATTAGGTGGAGTGGGGGAAGACCATTACTATCCTAGACTCACTAAATGATGACTCAATAGTGCAAGAAATCATTCGAGAAGGTGGTTGTCTAATCCAATCCAAGAAAAATGTGAGATGAACCAAATACAGAGCGAGCATATGCGAAGATGGTGCAAAAGAGAAGAGAAAATGGAAGTTCAAATGTCTTAGCTTCCTGTTTCTTTTAAGTGTCAAATGAACTGAAGGTATATATAATATGCCATCACCCGTGGGAGATGGTGTTGACCATGAGAAAATGTGACACTAAAACAATCACCCATGGGTGATTGTGTTGACTAAGGATGCAAAAATAAAGTGATGTGTCATGTAAAGTAAAATTAATGCGTTGTGAGTTATGAAAGATGATGAACAAGGTGCAAAATGGTATAATGTGAGCAATAATTCATGAATATGATATGCATGAGACCTAGGAGGACAAGGCTACCTAATGTAAACTAAGGCTAGGAAAAATAATGATAGGCTCTCTCTGACATGTTTCTAACCCATACTGGATACATGAATAACCATTCCCCATTTCCAATGGGCCATTTAAGGAACCCACTCAAGAAATAAATTCATAAAAAACCCTTATCTATAAAAGGAGGATTTTTAATAACATTTATGAAATTTGAAAGCGAAAAGTGAAAAATTAGGCGTATACATATGCTCTAGCCATTAATCACCACATTTTGCAATAGTGAAACATGGGTTGGTCAATCAAAAAATACAATTTGTAACACTGATACTAAAATTAAGTACATAAAGAAGTGTTGAAAGGACTATAAAAATGAAATATACCCATGAATGAGTACCTAATAGTGTCTCTCGTTTTGCCAACTGTGAGCACAATCCATGTTGCAAAAACCTAGGTGAAACAAAACTGAAAGGAAACACTAAAGGAAAATCAGTAGAATAAGAAATAAATCATCTGTCTAGGGAGACCAGGGATGGATGTCTTGATATCGTGATGTTGAGATTTAATGATGGTATACTGTCATAGAGATATTGCCAAGCGTCAGGTAGAAATGCTGAAAAATACAAAACACTATATCGTCAGTACATAAAAGAATATGCCAAAGAGTGTATAAAAATCCTAAAAGGTGTAAAAAAGTAGGAGGTACATGCTATTATGATCAGGTTCAAACATAAATTCAAGAAAGTCTATGAATCTAGGTGAAGATGCCCAGAGTACCGTGACAATCCAAAGGGAAAGACCAAGGTGTACATAGTAAAAATATTTAATAATACTATCAGAGCTGGTTAAATAAGTTGTTAATTTGAGAAGGAAAATATGAGAGATGGGAGGTGAGTACCGAAAATCCTGAGCTCCTTCAGGTGTGAAACTTCTTGAGAAATTGGGCATTAATTGGTTCCTTCAATATTTTGCCTTCATTGGTTTGAAGGTGATATGTGTTAGAACCTATGATATCTTTAATGAGGTAAGGCCCCCAATTTTTATCATATTTTCCTTCTTTTTAGTGTGTGTAATCAAGCTTAAGGACAAGTTCGCCCATGTCAAAAGTTATTGGATGAACACGTTTATTGTGTTGTTTGGTAAGTGTTTCTTTTACTTTTAGTTTTGAGTGTAAGCTCTTGTTATCACCAAATCATAGAACCCTATGGTTTTCACAAGTGTGTGTGCTTGAGGTCAAGGTGTGATTGGATAACATGGGTACTATCTCCAAGTTATGGGACTTGCTACTTGAGATAGACCTGCAAAGAAAGTTGGTTCTTGCTCCTAAACTACCTGCCACGATCTATTCTAATGTAGGAAAAACTATCTTTTCATAATCTAATTTTCCAAGGGACAAGGGAGAGAGAGTGCATGAAAACAAATCCTACACTAAAGCGGTGATACACCAGATAAGGAGGGTGTGAGAACAGTTTTCCAATGTGTGAAAAGTAGAAGTAAAGTGCATACCAAGAGGGGTGATAAAAATTCTCCACAGTCTAGAAAATGCATTCAAAACAATATTTCATGCATACACAATGATAATGAATCCCTGCAAGATCATAAGATAGAAAAAATATATTTGAATGAGGTTGAAGAGTCAAGAAGAAAGAATACAAACACAACAGGGGTAGATACATCCACAAACTTGTATTTTATTGCTTCATTGATATGCATGGTTTAATCTATTACAAAATAAGGGCTTGGATCACCATGCTAGGAGTCCACTACAAGGGCTTGCAACACTTTCTATTCAAACAAAAAATGATAGAGTTTTTTCTACTCAAAACTATCTATTTTACAATGAGCCCAACATTCTAATTTATAAAAATTTGAAAGGAGAGAGAGGAGGGGGGGGGGGGGAGAGAGAGAGAGAGAGAGAGAGAGAGAGAAGAAGAGAGAGAGAGAGAGAGAGAGAGAGAGAGAGAGAGAGAGAGAGAGAGAGAGAGAAAATCCTGAGAGAGAGAAATGAAATTGACTTCCCACAACCTGAAATATATCATAAATGGAGTGAAATGATGGTATGTTTCTTGCAAAAGGCCCCCCATACTATCCCATAGTTTTCAGCAATAAGAAATGTCTATCCATGCTTCATTAATGTCCTCCTAACCACCAATAAAATCAATGTTTTGAATTGGGCACTTTTTCTACAAAATCACCATAAATACTTCATAAAATTGCAGATTTCTTTATTTTTTTACATCGGGCTTAGAACCATGCTTCCAACAGTACCAATTTTGTGAATTTTCATTTGGAATTATAAAAGATATGGGCATTTTGAGTGTAGGTAGTTGTTTTGGGTTTGCCAGGGATTTCTATCATTTAACAGGAATGAGCACTAAATTGACTAGAGTTGAATATTTTTCATTTATTTTCATATACTTACCATCATTAAAATTAATAAATACATTTTTTGAGGCATAGAGGATGTCGTGACCATTCCAAAAAAGTCAAATTTTATGAAAAAAAAAGCTCTGGGTCAAAATTTATGACCGTTTGAAGTTTGGGGGTTACAATACATTATTTCCTATTGCGGGTTTTCAAGGAACTTATGTCCCACGTGTACTCAGATGGTCCAGGCCTCCTTTCTCCACATCACCCAATTTGGGCTTTCCTATCCCATTTTTCCTGCCATTGACTAGGCCGTCAGGGCTGTTGACCTCCGCATTCGCCGCATCCCACTTTGTTTGGCTCTTTGTGCGACGATTTCACCTTTTCACGTCCCGTGTGTCTCGTTGTCCCAACTGTCCCGGACCAATTTCTCCACACCACCCCCATAATGTAATGACTTGTGGAAATTTTGGGTTTTAAGGTCCCACACATCTCAACGTCTCAACTGTCCCACGAACCGCCTGGGACAAATTTTTCCGCTTTAACCGATTCCTTTGCAAATCAGCCATTTCACGTTTTTGGGTCCCAACTGTCTCGGTTGAACTTGTGCCACCTTGGATGAAAAATTCTACATTTTCCTCAATATATGACCTTCTTTGCAAATGAAAACCAAACTCAGTACGATGAACCTTGGTACGATCCGCAGTCTCCAGACACACAATGCATTAAAACAAGCCCTTGACTTCATTTTTTTTAGATTTTTTCAAATTTTTCTAACTCTTTGAATTTTTTTTCCTTGGATGGGGAAGTTAGAGAAGAGTCAAAGAGACCCCAAAAACCTGATTTTGGCCCTTTCACCATTATTTCCCCTCCATATCTATAGAATTCTTCCAGGTTATCAAAATTACCTTAAGGGGTTAATTTTGGATAACAACTCTATTGCATTGTTCTTCTATTAAGTTGAGATCGTGGAGGTGCGCATCAATGATTTCCTCATCTGGAATGATATCATGAAGGGAAATGTAGGAAGAAGGGAGTTTCACCTTGATTGGAAGGATCACTTCATCTCCATAGTTAAATGAAAATTGGGTTACCCCAGTGCCCATTAAGACACTGGTGCAATATTCTCATAATGTAGGATATAAGTTTGTGTGCCAATCTATGTGTGATTCATGGATCATATTTTGTAAATTTTTTTTTTTTTTTGGATTCGGATGTCCATTGGATTGTGGATGATACGGAGTTTAGAATCGATGTTTAATTTTTAATTTAGAGCAGAGTTGCTTCATTTATTTGTATTTGAAACTCCCACCATTTTCAGATATGATAGTATGGGGAATTCCAAATTGGTAGATGATTTGATTGAGGAAGAATTTGGATGTAGTAAGTCTAGACATGGTGGTGAGAGGTAAGGTTACAACCCAGTTAGTGAAGTATTTTATGGATGTGATGATGAAGACATGATTATATTGGGATCGAGGAAACTTCCCGATATAATCCAATCCCCATATACTAAAGGGATATGGAGACGCAATATATTGAAGCTCATCCAGAGGGGAATGAAGTAAATTTTCATGAAATTGACAATGTTGAAACTTCTTGGAAAATTAATGAGCTTCAGATTCTATTGTAGGCCAGTAGTATCCCATACATAGGAATTTGCGTGCAGTAGCATGACTGCTACAATGGCCTCAAAAATTTCCCCTATGTGTGTCTTCTAAGACAAGGGGAACATCATCCTTGTTAGCACATTAAAGTAGGGTGCCTTCGAAGTTGCGATAGTATAAAATGTCTTCTTTAAGCATATATTTACTATCCTTTTTGTGTATTCATAGAGGTTGTCAGGGATCACTTCCTTCAGAGTAATTATGGTATTGTATAAATTGGAAAGTGTTAGTATACCAAGGGTCCTATTTGGGTACATGTTGTTCGATCCGATAAAAGTCCTTGATGTTTACAGGAGGTGAAGTGATAGGATGGTAGAAAATTTGTATAAGGGCATCCTCATGGGAATCATAATGCAACTAAGAATAAGTGGAAGATGTGACTAAAGAGTCATCACAGGGGATAGTTTCAATGGTAAATGAGTCGAATTGTGGTGTTAAGTCCTTGACTAGGTCATAATAGGCTTTCAGGTTTTTTATAAAATAGGTATGCACCCTAAAATTTCAACACATGAGCTAAAAATTCCCCATGGCGTGGATATAGGAGACACCCATAGCTAAGGAATCCTATAGAGCTAGGATAAGGGCCTCATATTCCATCATGTTGTTGGTGATCTCAAAATCGAGTGGATATAAAATGTCAATAGCCTGACTAGAGGGATTGGTGAAAACACAACCTGTCACACCTCCTTTGAGGAACTTTGCGCCATTGAAGTGTATCATCCATATATCCTCATGGAAATCAATAGTGACCTCCTCCTAAAATATTATGGTTGTTGGCTTGGTGTTAGGCGAAGGAAGAGCTTCAAATTTCGTGTCGAAGTATTGTGTCCCAAGACTAACCGTGAATCTATATTAAAATAATATTTTTTTGGAGATAGTGATCTATTTTTAGGTCAAAGTAGTTGTACCCTGCTATATTTGTGTGACTGACACTAGGAAAACCTACATCCAGGGACACAATTCCAATCACACACACACAAAAAATACATTGAGTCTGAAATGTAGTGCAACACTCAGTGAAAAAAATAACATTAGGGTGACCATTGAGGTCAGTCTGAATCAAGCATAAACTTTATTTATTCATCTAATGTGCAATTGAGTATTGTGTAGGTAGATAGGTTTTTTTTTTTTAGGTATAAGGACAACATAACAGAAGTGTAGTGAATCTAATGTGAACTATAGTTTTGGGAAGAAAAAATTAAGTAACCTTGACAGAACTAGGTCTACACTCACTACTAGGACACTACCGCTAGGTTCAGAAAGTAATATCCTCTTTTTGATGGTACTATCTGATGCACTTACAGATAATAAATATATAGATGGAGCATAAACTATAAAGATTCTTCCCTTCCAACCCATTTTCCACTCTAGAATCAGTTTAGACCTACAGATACAAGCTGATTCATTCTACAAACCCTATTTGTCACTCTTTCTTGTACTTATTTATCTTGATCTTACATATTTATTGTTATATAGATATATGATCAAAAGTTCCCTTATATGGATTTAAAATTTTGTTAAATCATTTGGTGAAATCAATCTCTTGTATGCCCATTGTGTATCTCTTATTTCATTTCAATTACCTATAGTGGATGCTTTGGATCCCCAACCGATATAGAGTTTTCTGTATCCACTCGTCACCAATTTTCTACCATGGTTGACTCCATCAACGTCAAATTTATTAGCAATTCCAGTCACATTCCTCTCCATGACATAAAATAATCTAATAGCGAACATTCCCATGATGAAGATACCAATGTCGATCAACCCCAAACAGAAGATGCCCTTACAAATTTCAACTTTGAAATGCTTGATAATCTGATCCATGTTTCATAAATACTAGATGCTATACTAGTTTCCCAACGTGCCCATGCTAATGCTACCTTTAATAATATGATTTGTACCTTAGCACATTCTACCACTACTACTTCTTGTATCCCACTTTCTTCCTCTCATTCCAATATTGGAGTCTCCATCATTCACATTTCTATTCCTACCCCTTCTACTCATTATTATTCTCCTCTTATTTCACACATTCATCCTAATTATTCTTTAAGAACCGATTCTTTAGAGTCTCTTGATCATGATTTGCAAGCCCAAATTTGTGAGTGGCAACAAGCTACTTCTTCTTCCTTAGCATCCCTTGATTCTTCACTTATTCTTCATGGTCCTCTTGCACCCCAAGTGTCTTCTTATACACTCCCTACCAAATGTTTTTCACCAAATTTTCCTATATTCAATGGATATGGCGACCCTCAAGAGCACATTATACCCTTTCATGTTGTCTTCTTGGAACATGCTTATGATGAAATCCCATTGACCAAGTTGTTTCCTAGGAGCTTACAAGATTATGCTTTGTGTTGGTTCTATGACTTCACCTTGAATTTTGTTAAATCATTTACTACTCTTTCTAATTTTTTTTAACTCATTTTTATATGAATATTGGAGTGAAAATATCTTATACAAAAATGAAGAAAGTTAAAAAAGAATCTAATGAACATCTTCGTGATTATATGTTGTGTTACAAGATAAATATTTCAAAAATGACCAATGTATTAGCTGAATCTTAACTACAAGATCTATTTATTTAATGTCCTTTACCTTCTTTGCAATGATGTGTAATTTTAATTCCTATAATTCCTTCAACAATATGTGCCATACCTTAAAGACTCATGAGAGAAAGATAATTTCTTTAGGAAAACTTGAGTATGGTTCTAATACTTTTGATAATTCCTATTCTAAATTTGTAAGAAAGGTTCCTTTGGAAGCCAAGTCTAATGATTATAATCCTGCTATTAATGTTTCTCCAAGCCCCTCAGCATACATTTAATGAATTTCGTTATTCTCCCCGTATGTTATTTACACAACTCATTGAAATCAATCTGATTTATCTTCCACCTTCACTCAAGTATGATCCTAATTATAGGACCCATGGAAAGAGTTTTTGTGAACATTATTAGTTTTATTACCATAGATGAAATGGCCATTATAAAGTATTTCAAGATTCACCATTTGGTAAATATCTCATTGACAATAATGATATCCAGTTAGCCAAATCCACTGCTTCCGTTTCCAAATCTACTAATGACAATGGAAAGTTATAAATCTTCAATGACCCATTACCTAATCATGACAAGTCAGCCCTTGAGTCATCTTCCAATCATACCTACCATGAAATTCCTCCTCTTGCTTCTTCAGATCTTCCCCTTAAATTCCATTTTTGTGCTACTAATCTTCCATCACCCACTATCACTTTCAGTTATACTATTTTTCACTCCTCATTATCCTCCCATAGACTACATATCAATGCTTATATTGGGCCCCATGCCATCTAATATGTTTTGGTAAATCATACATTCAAGGACAATGCATTCTTATTATCTTTCTTGTAGTTAATTGGCTTCCCTTTATATCAAATGAAACGTAGGTCTCCCACTTCTCATGGCCATGTTATTCTACCCATTAATCTTAGGCCTCTTACTATTCCTATGCCATTTACTATTGGACATATTGTTACGCATTGTGACATGGTCTTAGGATTCCCTTGATCTAGGTTACTAAATCATTCCTTCTATTGTTTACTTATGCCTTAAGCTCATCCATGAGTGCCATCTTATTACTATTTGAGGCATTTCATGTTGGACACCTTTTTCCTTGGATCCTCAGGTCATCCCATATTCAATTACTATTACTCCTAATACATCTTCACATATCAATGATGGCTCTTTAGCCTTGACACCTCCTATGGTATCTTGAACCTTTTCTCCTTCTATAGAACCTTTTGCATATCCCTATCAGTTTCATTCACTCATGGCTCCTACTCATAGGCCTAATTGCATTTGTAGATCACATAGCCCACCTCATATGGAAAACTCTTCATATAGGTCATATGATTCAAATACTATATAGAAATATTTCATGGTATCTTTTCTCCACATGCCCAGTCTATACCTATTATATATAGTTGTCTTCACACACTCTCTTATGAACATCAAGTCCTGATCATGTTTACATGCATGGTTCTATTACATCATCTGATCATGGGATCTTTCCTAGTACTCTTATTGCATAGATTGTTTTCACATTCAAAATTGGGGGCATCCTAATTCCCCCACACTACCAGATGACGTACTCTTGTTCCTATTTCATACTCGACTATTGAGGGCATCCTTACCTACACGAACCTCACTTTTTGTGCATGCGCATGTGTACACACACACACAAACACACACACACACACACACACACACACACACACACACACACACACACACACACACACACACACACACACACACACACACACACACACACACACACACACACACACACAGAGGGGAATACTTATTCATCCATTTTATTTTTATTCTTTCTCATAATTTCAGTTAAAATCCTAATTTTTTTTTACTTAGATCTTGAATTATATGTACTTTTGATTCCTTACACTACTATATGTTGCACCTTTGCTTACTATGTTACTGCAGTTCATAACATGTTTTATCATTTTGATACAAAAATACACATTCACATGGTATCTTGAGGTGAATACATGTCACATACGGGTTGTTACACAATGTATGATGTTTAGCCTTATCCATTACCAATCGCACTGAGGCTCCTAGGGACATCTACCTTTTCCCATTTACTATCAGATTCTATCATTGTAATATTTCACATTTTCATTCCTGTATTCAAATCTTACATTGTAGCATACTATTTATATTTTCTAACATTGTAATGGGTGCTTCATGTGTAGCATTTTCCTTGCAGAGATCCTTCCAATCATCGTTTCCTGATTTTCATGTACCTTGTTTGTTATTGTTTGTGGGCTATGCCCCTTGTTTGCTTGTTACCTTGTTTGCACAAGCCTTGATGACATCAATTGTATTGTGACATCCAGAGTGGTGTCCTATGTATGTAACCAGCTCCTTACTATGTCATTTTTTGTTGTTTTCCTATATGATTTTACTAGTTATTATTTCTATGTGAGCTTCTTGTTTATCACTAACACTTATATGTTAGCATGTTCCAATTGTTTTACTTCTGTCATGGAAACTACCATGCATAATCCATATTCCCTAGGGAATCCATATATCATATATGTATATTAGTTTCAACCTTCCTAATTTTGGATGTGTTTTCTCATTTTCATCTCAGGCACCCCAAATGTGTGGGGGAAAACATTGGGTGAAACTTTTCACCCTCCTAATAGTTACAAAAAATAGTTACAGAATCACTTTCGACATGATTATAGTAGTAATCAGTTACAAAACCAGCCCAGAAATAGAATTGGAAAAAAATTATAGCCTTGAAATAAGCCTCCAGTATAAATAAAAAAAATGGGTGTTAGTTTCCCAGCTAGACGCTTGGCGAGGTGAAAACACAATAACATGTCTGAATTTTTGTATTTGTTGTAGCTTTATAAACATGAATTTTCAGTTTCATTGTTTTTCCAAAGGTAATAGCAACAAAACTATACACATTCATGAAATTCCACGAACTAACAAAATGTTGTGTTTAAAGTGAAGAATACATGTAAATTTTTTAACTTTTTTTCAAGAAAAAAAATCTTTTCTTTTCCTTAATTTTACTCATACATTATTTCTTATTTTATAATAGGGGAACAACTTTTCGGTGTGGTGTTTTTAAAAGAAAACTTATTTTTTCACCATAAAACTTTTACATATATATTCTAGATTTGAATCTCGAGTTTATGTAAAATTTTGTATTTTTTTATTTATATTTATTTATTAATTATTTAGTGAATATATTTTCAAATTAAAGGCGTACATATTCCTATGCCAATATATCTTAAGATTTAAATTGAAATTGACTTTTTTTTCATAGCTTCGAAGAAGACTTCAATAAATAGTAATTTTATTTTTTTCAATTTTTTTTATTTTTATATATTGCTATTTTTTCAAATTGTATTGACTGTGTACTATTGATTGTCATAAAATACCATATGTTGGCAAAAATAAAAAAACAAATAGTAAAACAATTTTTTTTTTTTAAGAAAATAATATTTTTAGAAAGGTAATAAAAAATGTATTTTAGTGTAAAATTTTGTACTTTAACTAATTAATTTACCCTAAATACTTGACACCTATGTGGCACACTTTGGCAAATAATTATCCTCCAAATGAATTTGGAGCCAAAATGTGCCACATAGGCATCATATAAGGGTGTTCACACGAAGGGGTATTCGCGTGAACACCCCTTTGCACAAATATCCCTAAAACCCCCAAGCTACCACCTAAGCGCAACAAGGTACAATTTAAATTTTTGAAATTCTCCAAGGCCTGAAATTTAAAATTTCCAATCTTCAAACTTCGTTGATTTTTCTCTTTCGGAGTTTTATTGCCCAGATTTAAAATTGATTTTTTAACTCTCTGAAGTCTGAAACCCTGAAATTCTAAAATTTCATACTTTCAGGCTTTTGGGTTTTGAAAATTTTGGGCTCATTTTGTTTAAATCCCTTTCGTCCAAATTCTGAAGTCCTGAAAGTCTGAAATTTCAGACTTTCGAGATTTCAGGTTTCGGAGTTCTCCAAGTCATTTTAGGAGTTTTACTTTCAAACCTCCGAACTCTGAAAGTCTAAATTTTTGGACCTTTGGGTTTTCGGGTTTCGGAAATTTTCATTTCCAATTAACTTTTTCATCTCCCAATCTCAAAAGTCCGAAACCCTGAAACTCTGAATTTCGGGCTTTTGGGTTTTGGACTTTCGAAGGTCCTTCGCACAATTAATTATTCACTTACCTCTATACGGATCAAATTCTTGATGTTAATATCGGGTTTTCTATTTAAACTTGGTTTTTACTCGTAATTTTTACGTGACACATTTGCTTTGACATTTCGGTTATTGTACTTTGCGACGTCTTTTTCAAGGTATGGTAATTTTCTTGTTTTCTTTTTGGTTTAAGGTATTTTTCTTTGTTTCCTTCTTGTTTGGTTTTCTATTTGGTCTCCCTCTGTGTTTTTTTTGAAATGTCGACCCCTTGGTTCACCATGTTTCATATTTTAAGTTTTCTTCAGGTATTCAGAGTTGTTTGAACAATCCGCTTGTCTCCTATACTTCTTCTCAATTATTGTTTTTCAGAATTTGCAAGTTAGTATTGTTCAGCAAAAAACCTTTTGAAAATTTTTCAGAGAAAGTATTTGGGAAACCAATTCGGAAATATCTTTCGGAGATTTCAATTCAGGAAACTTTTTCAGAGATTCCTTTCAGAGAAATTGTTTGGAAAAATTGTTTAGATAAATTCTTTTAGAGATTTCTTTTGGAACTTCTGACTTCGGAGATTCCAGTTAAGTGATTCTTTTCGAAACTTTTCAGTTTAGGACTTCAGGAGTTTTTTTCCTTTGGTTTTTCAGAATTTCTCCAACTTCAGCTTCCGAAACACAGGGCTTGATGTTTGCTTCCACTTCAAAGGGAAAAGAGAAGATGAAGTACTAATTTCTTGGGTTTTCTCCTCATTCCTTCCTGTCTTGGGACTTAGGGAATATAGGGGACACTGACCTAGGAAAAATTGATTTTCAAGATTTTTCGGAAAGATTAAAGGCTCCAAACAAGAAATCATGGATGCAAGCCATCTACGTCAATGGGCTCACCCTTGTTTCCGATTTTCCCAAATCCATGCATTGCCCAAAGATTGTTTTAGCTATAGTATCCCACTTTGAAAAAGACTCCATGTTAGTTAGAGATGATGATGATAAGTTAGTAATCCATTTGGACCCAAACTTCTTTGAAGATTTGCTCAAACTTCCCGATCTTCAAGCTTATGCCACAATTTCACTAGAGTTAGTAGTGAAACATTGGGACAACAAAGAGAAAGTATGCTCAAAATTCATGATGAAAGCTTATCTGGCCAAGAGCTTTGCCAAATTACCCAAAACTATGCATCAGTCATATTTTATTTAGGAGGTCAATGATCTTATTATGTTGTTAAGCAGAGTTTTAGGTCTTCCTTCTTTAATGGAATGTCGGGAATAGATGTTTTTGTACATCGTGACCATAAAAAAGAACGATGAATTTATCCGATGGGGGGAGCATATTAGTATCTCCATTTGCTATCAATTGGGTAGGGTGTCAAATACAAATACTTTCTACATGACATCCTTCCTGGTGTATGCTACTGTTGCTATGGGAGATTTTGCTGGTTTAAATACCAGAGGTGTTCGCAGCACTTCCCAAATATATGAATTTCATCCCCAACTCACTCTGGATGAGGGAAGCAGGCATTTCCATAGAGTCAATGCCATTTTCTTTGCTGTTATCCTCTATCGTTTCAACAAAGAGTTATAAAATCGAAGGATTTCTGATGAAGCCTTCAAGGATTTGTGGGAATGGGGAGCAATCTACTTTAAGTTTCCTACATTCACCTATATCCAAATTCTGGGTTTCATAGGTGCCCCACTGACAAATGGATTATATTGGAATTAGTTTGGAAGTTATTGGATTATCATCGAATCCAAAATAAGCGTCACAAAGCGGGAATGCATTTCCCTGTTTCGATTGGCAGGTACTCTTGCCCAAATATTCACAGGGCTAAAAATGTTGATGCAAAAATGGCCAAGGTAACCCTGTGAACCTTTCATCCATGGACTAACTTTGATTATTGGGGTAAGTTTGGGGAAACAGGTTGGTCCAATGCCCATGTACCCCAATTAGAAGATATCGAGATGAATACATTGTTTGACAAAGAGATTATGAAAGATTAACCCTTGACGAGCTTCGACAATTTGGTTTGGCTGATGTGCCAAAGGACATGCAAGACAATGATGAGGTTTTGGATTCATCATACAAGGATGATAATGTTTCCAATCAATCACTGTCATGGATTGATTGGTATGTGGAAGAATGCAACAATACAAAGGAGAGGGTAGGGACCCATTCTAAAGAGGACTTTCAGTTGGTTGGCCACCTTGGGAATCTCACCCAAAGGGGAAAATCAACTTACAAATATAGGAGCTATACTAGCAATAAGCCAACCAACACCCACTAAGGGAAAAAGGCCAGCTCAATGGGCTCTTACAATCCTAAAGAAGATTTCATTTTTTGTTGGTGGCTCATCTCTCTCAAAGGCTTCTACTTTGAAGACCACATGTTAGTTAAGGGCACCTATGATAGAATGGTTGGAGCCTAGTGAAGGCTTATAAATATTTGGTATCTTCCAAGATCCATATAGATTTCTTTTTGAGAGGAGTTCTCTTCCAAGCTTGGAAGAGTGCTTCTAGATTCTAACAACCTTTTAATTATATTCAGAGTTACACCTTTCTATTGCCCAATGATTTATTGTGTTGAATGGTTAATCTGGTGTTTACTTTGTGAATTTACAATTCCTTAGTGAGAGTGATTTCCTACCTTTATTTCCTTTATTTATTTCATTTGTGAAGGAATAATACCTATCTTTTATGTCATTGTGAAAATCTTACTCCTTCTGCATTAATTTTACATCCATTACCATCCCTATTGCTAATTATGCTGATATATGCATGTGTGGTTTCCTTATGATGAATTAATTGTGTGTTGAATCTGATTTGATCTACCCTTATGTACTCAAGTTTATCTGTCTGCTCCTAGTTTGTGGTATTTTGTACCCTTTCTAGTTGTGATAGGTGAAGGTGGTCAGTGATGCAAGATACCTCCCACATTAACCCTTCCAGATGTTAAACATCCCTTAATTTGGTGCATCACCACTTCAGGTATAGAGTTTTATTTCCTTGCAAATCTCTTTCCCTAATCCAATGAAACGTTAGCATAGGTCTAGTTAGCCATTTTTCTTGCATTAGAAGTAGTGTTGTGTTTAGTTTAGGAAGAGGAAGCCAGACCTTCTCAAAAGGTTCACCTTGAGGCAAGTACCACTGCTTGAGAGGTGATCCCATGTGAATCACATGTGCACACTGATTCTCTTGGGGCCATTTAAAAAGTGATTTGGTGACAATAGTTTTTGGCATGCCCAATGGGATGAACTTAGTTGGTACTTAACTTCTCATTCCATTGCTAAAAGTACCCAACTCCATCTCTTTGGATTTCAAAGTTTAGTACATCAACTTATGTGAAGAATTCACACAAGAATTCTTTCTGGGAAAATTATCAGCATGAGCTTTCCTTGTCTCCCCCAAGGAGAAGAGGAAGATCCTTTAGGCCAGCACCAAGCCACTTCTTTACCTCGTAGAGGGCAGAATCCTTCTGTAGGATGTTTTCCTCCACCGAGACACAACCAATTTTGAATGTCATGGAAGCCAATGCTTGTCCTCCTTTCAATGCCAACAGTCCTTGATGTTAGCACAAAGATATGCCATGCCGACAGCTGCCTTAAAAAATTTACCATTTTATACTGGGGAGACTAATGTTTCACCTATAGGAGCACATACTGGATGTAGCTAACATTTGTTACTGTACACAGTATTATAGAAGATCAATGTGGTAGTTTGCCTCCTTGCAACTTCATTTGGGTAGAAACTTCAATGGTTCCAGAGTTTAACCTGGATTTGTTACCACTTGGAATGAGTTAGGCAGAATTTGATTAAGAAGTTAGAGGACAAAAGTGATAATCTCTCACTTGTAGAACAATTCCATACTATCAAGCGGTCCCCTCAAGAGTATATGAGTGATTTCAACCTCCATTTTGACAAAACTTGGAAATGGATCCCAACACTCATAAGGCCATCTCCAGAGAGCACATTTCTATATTACTTATGGGCATTGAATAGTGATGTCACCATCATGATTCAATCTATGGGGGGTACCATTATCCCTGATGCTTACGAAATTGTCGTAAGAGATGAAAATTACTTGATTCAAGTAGGTAAAATTGCTCCTAGACCTCCCATACATGTGTTTGCAGAGCTTGCAAGAAAAGAACTAGTCATTGCCCTAGTTCCAGTAGCTTCTAGTTCAATAGCTACGCATGCGTCCAATCCCTCAAATGATCTGGCTGAGGTAAAGTCACTGTTACAAAATTTTGGCAATGAACTCGTAGCAATGAAGAGGCAGCAGTCCTAGTATGCTCGCCCCTTTCAACCCCAATATCAGATGAGCCATCCTCCATTCCAAGGAAATGGTCAGTCACAAAATCAAGCCACAAGCCAAGCTGCGAATGTAAAACCTTTGAACTTTCAGAATCCTTCTGCTATCAGTTCTTCTAGAGCTATAGTCCTAGTCTAGAACAACCTCATCCAAGACTATGAATGGTGCTACCCTTGTTCTCATCCCCATAATCAAAATCTCTTCCCAAATGGAGTTTTAAGTCAAGCCCTTATGGTCCAAAGCATATCCACTCTACCTGAATCATCTTCCGCACCATCCACTCCTGAAAGTCAAGACCAACCTCCTGATGAAACCACACTACTAAATTGGCAAGCAGAAGAATTTTGTGGTTTGAATACTGATGCCTCCACTATAGCATCCAACACACGTTCCAAGAAAAGGGAAATAGATCCACATTCTTCCAATACTGATCAGGCATCTACTTCTCATCCCCCAACACAAATACCAGATGATAAAGACATGAGAAATAAATCATCAGAAATATCCATAGATCAATCTACAAAGAAGGAGGGGACTTCAAGTATCACAATGCCCAATAGGCATTTTCCAAAAGAGGACCCCAATGCCCCAAAAGGCATTAGCAAAGTGGGAGTGATTCCATTCAGCATCATGGAGCAAATGAAGAAGACCAATTTGAGTGTCACAATGTGGGATGCACTCTCGATTCCTTCTCAGAGGAACTTGCTACGAGAGGCTTTGAACAACTTTGGCACTACTAACAGATCATCAGGTCAAGAAGTAGCAGTGGCAACCAGCTTATGCCAACCCAAAACAAAAATATATGCTAAGCCCAACAAACCTCCACCATTCTATATCTCACTGATTATTGGTGACCATTTGGTACACAATTGTATGATTGATTCTGGAGCCAACAGTTCCATAATGCCCAAGCAGGTCACAGATGTACTGTAAATTCCATATACTCTGATTTTAAGAGGGGTTATTCAACTAGATGGTACTGTAGTCCAAACTGTGGGGGTCATTAAGGGGATTCAGCTTACTATCCATGCATGTCCTAGCTTGACATTCACTCAGGACATATCCGTCATTGATCTTCCTCCCCTCTTTTCCATTTTCTTATCACGGGATTTCACACAAAAATGGGTGGTTATTTGTCATCAGACTGGTCGCATATGATCCTGAGGACCCGGTATGGGACTAAGGTAACTATAAGGGCATAACCAATCTGTCACAATCACGTGGAACCTTACACAACCAAACCCATAAATGGTAACTATGCCATTTGTGACCCTGAAGATGAGGATGCAGATCATGAGCCAACTACTCTCGTAGAAGAGGTTCCAGATATAATTCTCGATGAGGTGAGTATAGATCATCAATATGACCCTTATGCTGATTTATTGGCAAATGAAGAATCTGGTCTATTATTCTTGGAAGAGACTGGATTAGGTACATATTTCATTCATGAATAATATGCCATCGTACCTCAACTAGTTAAGGAATCAAGTGATACAAATGGACTATGGCAGATGTTCTTTGATGGTTCATGAAGTAAAAATGGATCTGGTGTAGGGGTTATGTTAATTTCTCTAGAAGGAAACAAATATTTCTCTTCCTTTCGGTTGCAGTTCAGTTGCACTAATAATGTTGCTGAATATGAAGCTCTTATACAAGGAATTCAGCTGGCCCAAAGAAGAGGAATCCAAACCTTGACTGTCTTTGGTGATAGTGAATTGGTTGTGCACCAAGTTACAACCCATAGTGCATCAAAAAATGATCTACTGAGGTCATATAAAAATCAGGTTTGGGATCTGATAGAAGATTTCGAGGCTTTTGGAATTCATGCAATTCCCAGGAAGAAAAATCAAGATGCTGATAGGCTGGCTACTATTGGCTCCCAATACGATGTACCTACAGACATCATGAAAGAAGAGCAGCAAACAGTCAAAATGGTGGTCCATCCCGTAGTACCATATAATGTGAGTAGTTGGTAGGTGTTTGATAGTGATCAATAGATTGTTCTCTTTCCACAGAAAGAGGTAGAGTTTGCTACCAAACATCAAGATAAAATTCAAAATTCTTACGGTGATCAAATTATACAGCTGAAAGGAAACAAGCTACCAAAAGGCCTAGTTACATTGGAATCCATCTTCAATTCGGATGATCAAGCCAAGTAGAGCACTAATATGGTGGTCAAGGAGGAGGATTTTGAAGAGGTCGAGGTGGCAAGTGAAATTTTTTTAAAAATTGGTAAGGTATGCACTGCTTAAGAGAAGAAAATTTTCATTGAATTATGTCAGGAATACCATGATATTTTTGCATGGAGCTACAAGGACTTGTGTGGTTTCGATCCCAGCTTAGCTCAACATACTATTGAATTGGATCCAAACTCCAAGCCAGTTCATCAAAAATAGAGGCCAATCAATCCCAAAATTGAGCCATTGATGAGGAAAGAGTTAACCAAGCTTATCGAGGCCTGCATAAATTTTCCCATCAAGCATTCTTCATGGGTAGACAATCTGGTACCCGTAAGGAAAAAGAATGGTGAAATTCGGATGTGCGTAGATTTCAGGGATCTGAACCATGCCTCATTGAAGGATCACTACCCTCTCCCATCAATGGAGAAAATCCTCCAAACAGTGGCAGGGGCTCAAATATTTTCTTTGCTTGATGGATATTCAGGATATAATCAGATTCTGGTTCAAGAATTTGATCAATTCAAAATGGCTTTCACCACCAAATGGGGCACATACGCTTACAACAAGATGCCCTTTGGGTTATCTAATGCAGGGGATACCTTTCAGAGAGCCATGGATATGGCATTTAAGGACTCATCAATGATATGATCTTGGTTTACCTTGATGGCATCACTGTCTACATCAAACATGTTGAGGATCATATCACTCATCTAAGGAAAAGTTTTTCGAAGGTGTAGAGATTTTGGTGTCTCACTGAACCCTAAGAAGTGCATTTTCATAGTGTAAGAAGGAAAGTTGTTGGGGCATATTGTTTCGGCAGAGGGATTGTCTATCGACCCAGCTAGGATTCAGTCAATTATGTCCTTATCCCTCCCAAGTCATAAAAAGGGTCTCCAGAGTTTTTTAGGAACTATAAATTTTGTGCAGAGATTCATTCCTTAGTTTGCAATGTTGGAAAAACCACTAACGGCCATGCTTAAAAATAATATTCCATTTTCATGGATGAAGGAAGGAAGAGAAAGCTTTGAAGCCATCAAGATAGCTATTTCCCAAGCTCCCACGCTGGTGAATCCTTGATTTGATAGGGATTTCATTCTCTATGCTTTCACAAGTCAGGAAAGTATTTCAGGAATCCTCACCCAGCATAATGATGACCTGATGGAGCAGCCCATTGCCTTTTTCAGTCAGTCTCTTAAGGAATACGAACTCAAATATTCCTTCATTGAAAATAGGTCTTTGCAGTCATTCGATCCCTAAAGAAGTTTAGGCATATGTTGTCTAACAACAAAGTCAATTTAATGGTTTCTCATCCTGGTGTCAAAGAATTTTTGTTGAATAAAGAGATGAATGAGAAATGTGCTGGGTGGATTACGAAAGTAATGGAGTATGATGTACACATCAAGGTCACTAAGCTTGTCAGGGGAAAAGGGTTATGTCAGCAGCTGGCTGCGGACATGGAGACCAAAGATATGGAAGATGTCATGCTTCTGAATGTTGATGAAGGAAATGATCAGATTGATTGGTCAACTAAGATGTAAAATTTCCTTCTTTCAAGGATATACCCTCCAAGCATGGATAAAGTCCAAAAATGTACTTTCCATCTTTAGTCTATTCCATATGCCATGATAGATAATGTTCTCTTCTGAAAGGATTTAAATGGTGTTCTTCTATGTTGCATCAAGCCAGAACAGGTGAACAAGGTATTAGAGGAATTCCACAATGGCCTGTCCTGGAGGACATTACTCTACATGAACAACTGCCACCAAGATCATGTGAGCCGGTTATTACTGGCCAAACTTGTTCAAAGACTCTCATATCTGGGTGAGGAAATGTAAGGAGTGTGCTCTTTTAGCAGGAAAACATAGACTGATAGCTCTCCCATTACACCCCATTCAGGTGGATCAACCCTTCGTTCAGTGGGGATTAGATTTCATTGAGACTATCAATCCTCCATCCAGTGAGGGGAATAAATGGGTCCTTACTGCAACAGATTATTTCACTCGCTGGACAGAGGCAGTGGCCCTAAAGGAAAGTAATGAAAAGGTTGTTCTGGATTTTCTAGAAAATTTGATGACAAGGTTCGGTGTTCCTTTTACTGTTATCTCAGACAATGCTATGGCTTTCCTCGGGATGAAGATAAGTGAATGGGCCATCAAGAATGGAGTCTACCTCAAGAATTCATCTAACTATTACCCACAGGGGAATGGGTTGGCGAAATCTAGTAACAAGAATCTCATAAGAATCATCAAGCGCACGATGGAGGCCAATAAAAGAACCTGGCATACACAACTCAAGATCACCCTATGGGCTGATCAGATAATGCCTAAAAAATCCATCAGGGTTTCTCCTTTCATGCTTGTATATGGAAGGGAAGTGAAACTTCCACTTTCCTTGGAGATACCTTCCCTGGACTTGGCTTATCGGCTTGAAGTTATGGAGGATGATGCCTTAACAGTGAGGTTTGCTGAACTCATGGAGCTGGAGGAAATTTGAAACACAGCCATGAATACGTTGACAGAACATCAGGCTCAAGTTAAGAAATCCTTCAACAAGAAAGCCTCTGATAGGTTGTTCAGGGAGGGAGATTTGGTTCTAAAATGGGATGAAGATCGTGCCAAACCTAGCAGGCACGCCAAGTTTGATGCTCTCTGGAGCGGGCCCTATGTTATTACAAGTTGCAAAGAGGTGAATTCATTTCACCTATCCAGACTCAATGGAGAAGAATTTCCCATTCATGTGAATGGGATACACCTCAAAGCTTTCTTTTGAGGATGTTCCACCCTGTACAGTGTTCTTTCTTTTCCTCCAAGTGCTTTGCACATCGTTTTGTTTTGTTTTCTTTTGCTTGTGTGTTTTCTGTTTTAGTTTTTAGACTCCTTTTCCCAATGTTTTGCTTAAGGCTACTGGTCTGAAAGCTTAGCAGGAAAGCATTCCCTGGAGGTCACCAAAAATGTTAACCATTTAACCTACCTTGAAGAAAATATGTCAGACAAAATTTTTAGAAATCCTTGTACAATGAAATTCTCCAAGGCCCGAAATCTGAAATTTTCAATCTTCAGACTTCGAAGATTTTTCTGTTTCAGAGTTTTATTGCTTAGATTTGAGATTGCTCTTTTAGCTCTCTGAAGTCTGAAACCCTGAAAGTCTGAAATTTCAGACTTTCGAGCTTTCAGGTTTTGGAACTTTTGGCCCCATTTTGTTTAAATCCCTTTCGGACTTCCGAAGTCTGAAATTCTGAAAGTCTAAAATTTCAGACTTTCAGGCTTTCGGGTTTTGGAATTCTCCGAGTCATTTTTAGGATTTTTACTTTAAAAACTTCCAAAGTCTGAAAGTCTGAATTTTCAAACTTTTGGGTTTCAGAATTTTCCATTGCCAATTCACTTTTTTCATCTCCCAATCTTCGAAGTCCGAAACCTCGAAATTCCAAAATTTTGGGCTTTTGGGTTTCAGACTTTCGGAGGTCCTCCACAATTAATTTTTCACCTACCTCCGTACGGATCAGATTTCTACCATTAATATCAGGTTTTCTATTTAAACTCATTTTTTACTCGTCATTTTTACCTGACACATTTTCTCTGACATTCTGTTTCTTGTACTTTGCGACGTCTTTTTCAAGGTATGGTAATTTGTTTATTTTATTTTTGGTTTAAGGTATTTTTCTTTGTTTCCCTCTCATTTTTTTTTCTCTTTGGTCTTCCTCTGTGTATTTTTTGAAATGTCACCCCTTTATTCACCATGTTTCACGTTTTGAGTTTTTCTTCAGGTATTCAGAGTTGTTTCAAAGGATCTTCTTGAGTCTCCCATACTTCTTCTCAATTCTCATTTTTTAGAAGTTTGGGAGTTAGTATTGTTTGGAAAGGTCCTTTTCCTCTTTTTCAGAGAGACTTCTTTCAGAGAACTTTTTGGAGAAAATTTTTTGGAGAATTTTTCAGAGAATTTCTTTTCAGAACTTGAAAGAAATTTTTCAGAGATTTTAAAGAAATTTTGGGAGAAATTTTTTGGAGATTTTTTGGGAAACCTTTTTCTTTTGGAGAGAGATTTCTTTCTAAAGAAAAATTTTTCAGAATTTTCGTTAGTTTGGTTTTGGAAACTTTTTCAGAATTTTCGGTGATTCTTTTCGGAACTTTTCAGTTTGGGACTTTGAAAGTTTTTCTTTCAAGTTTTTCAGAATTTCTCCAACTTCGGCTTCCGAAACACAGGGCTTGATGTCTTCTTCCACTTCAAAGGGAAAAGAGAAGATGAAGTACTCATTTCTTGGGGTTGCTCCTCACTCCTGCCTATCTTCCGACTTAGGGAATATAGGGGACACTGACCTAGGACAAATTGATTTTCCAGATTTCTGGGAAATATTAAAGGCTCCAAACAAGAAACCATGGATGCAGGCCATCTACGACAGTGGGCTTGCCCTTGCTATCAGTTTTCCCACATCCATGCATTGCCCAAAGTTCATTTTAGCTACAGCAGCCCACTTTGACAAAGACTCCATGTCAGTCAGAGATAGTGATGATAAGGTAGTAATCCATTTGGACCTATACTTCTTCGAAGATCTGCTCAAACTTTCTGATGTTCAAGATTATGCCACAATTTCACCAGAGTTAGCAGTGGAGCATTGGGACAAGAAAGAGGAAGTATGCTAAAAGATCATGATGAAAACTTATCTGGCCAAGAGCTTCACCAAATTACCCAAAACTATGCATCGGTCAGATTTTATTCAGGAAGTCAGTGATCTTATTGTGTTGTTAAGCAGAGTTCGAGGTCTTCCTTCTACAAAGGAATTCCATGAATGGATGTTTTTGTACATCGTAACCATCAAGAAGAATGATGAGTTTATCTGATGGGGGGAGCATATTAGTAGCTCCATTTGCTATCAATTGGGTAGAGTGTCAGATACGAAGACTTTCTACATGACATCCTTCCTGGTGTATGTTGCTGCTGCTATGGGAGATTTTGTTGGTTTGAATATCAAGGGTGTTCACAACACTTCCCAAATATATGAATTTTATCCCCAACTCACTCTGGATGAGGGAAGTAGGCATTTCCACAGAGTCAACGATGCTTTCTTTGTTGTCATCCTCTATCGTTTTGACAAAGAACTATATAATCAGAGGATTTCTGATGAAGCTTTCAAAGAAGTGTGGGAATGGGGAGCAATCTACTTTCAGTTTCCTACATTCACCTATATCTGGATTCCAGGTTTCATAGGTGCCCCAAGAAAATTGCCAAGGTGCCCCACTGACAAATGGATTCTATTGGAATTGGTTTGGCAGTTATTGGATTATCATCGAATCCAAAATAAGCGTCACAAAGTGGGAATGCATTTCCCTATTTTGATTGGTAGGTACTCTTGCCCAAATATTCACAAGGCTAAAAATGTTGATGCAGAAATGGCTGAGGTAACCCTGCAGACCTTTCATCCATGGACTAATTTTGATTATTGGGGTAAGTTTGGGGAAACAGGTCGGTCCAGTGCCCACGTGCCCCAATTGGAAGATATCTGGATTCATTTTCAGGATGAATACATCGTGTGACAAAGGGATTATGAAAGATTGACCCTTGACGAGGTTCGGCAATTTGGTTTGGCCGATGTGCCAAAGGACATGCAAGACAGTGATGAGGTTTTGGATTCATCATACAAGGATGATAATGTTTCTAATCAACCACTGTCATGGATTGATTGGTATGTGGAAGAATCCAACAATACAAAGGAGAGGGTGGGACCCATTTTAAAGAGGACTTTCAGTTGGTTGGCCACCTTGGGAATCTCACCCAAAGGGGAAAATCAACCTACAAATACAGGAGCTATACCAGCAATAAGCCAACCAACACCCACTAAGGGAAAAAGGTTGACTCAAAAGGCTCCTACAATCCCAAAGAAGATTTCATTTGTTGTTGGTGGCTCATCTCTCTCCAAGGCTTCTACTCCCAAGACCATGTCTCCTACAGTGCATGTGACAGAAGTGGTTGAATTCAGTGACTCTCCTAGTATCTTCCAAGATCCATCACATCTTCTTCTTCCTCCATTATCACTTCCAATATCAGTTCCTTCCACTTCCACAATCATTTCTTCCTTCCCATCCCCTTCTATGGCCCAAGTATTCTCATCACTTCCAGTTCTATCAGCTGGGGAAAATATTGGGTCACCCATTTCCTCTTCACTTCCTTTAACACTTCCATTTTCTTCAATCACAACCCCCTAGTATCGTTCTATCAACTCCTATGGTTGTCCTTACATCCACACCATCCATCATTGCTACTCTACTCAAATACCAGCCGGGGTTTCTAGTGATCTTGTTTTGACCAATGTTTCAAGTATTGGATCTACTACTCCATCTTCATCAGCTTTAGCCATACCAGAATGGTTGTTTAGGAAAACTCCCAAGAAAAAGAAGAAGGTTCCTCTAGGAGATGTTATAGATCTCAGCATATTGGAGCATATGCCCAAGAGACAGGCCAAGAGACCAAGAACTGTGTCAAGTCTGACAGTTAACCCATCTAGAGAATGGGTGATAGAAGTTGCCACCCCCGTTGAGGGGAAAACTAAAGAAACAATCACAGCTGTGGATTACTGGATTTCAAAATTCTCATTGGGGAAGGCTACTCATGAAGGAGCCAAGCAAGATGTGCACACTGCTCTTGGGGGCCTTTTGGAGAAATATGATAAAGATAAGACCACCAAAGATGAACTCAAAGCTAAGGTCGAGAAGCTCACTGCACTACTGCGCAAAGTAACCCAACCCACTCCATCTACTGAAGTCTCAACTACTACGGCTATGAAAATTTCATCTACAATCGATGATATTTCTTATCATGAGCTTGAGAAGCTAGGCCAGAAAGGGAGATCAGTGAGTGGATGGATGGAGAGAATTCTGCAGGAAGCCAATCCTTTAATCAAGGAAGCAGTTGAGATATATAATGATCTACAGGTTACAAAAACCACCATTTCCAAGATGGATGAGGCCTTTTCTGAAGATAATAATAATCTAAATTTAAATTTGGCAACATGGAGTGAGATCAGAGAAGAGGATCCTGACTTGCTTCTTCAGGAAGAGGTGATCGATGATGTCTCAAAATTATTTGAATATCAAAAGGCCATGGAATTCTGGTGTCAAGTATTGCAGGATTTGATTAAGAAGTTAGAGGAGAAATGAGTGGAGATCACAGATGCCCTGAATGACATCTCAGAGGAGTTTGATATTGCCAATTGCAAATTCTTCAATGAAAATATCGATGCTCTTCCTGAAGATCAGATTAAGGGAAATTTCAAGGATTTGGTGAAGCATGACGATGAGGTCACCAAAACTTTCAATAGTGACTCCATTGACCGATTGGTCTTGTGCCAAAATTTCATAGGGAGACTAAAGAAAGTTACGAATAAACTTTGAAGATTTCCAGCCAGGATCACAAAGGAGATTGAGATAGCAGACGTAGTGAATCACTACGCATGTGGGCCTGGAGATGAAGAAATTCAGGGGATTATCAAGTACTTCATTGAGTACAAGCACAAATGGCTGTGTGGGAAGGAGGACAATAGAAACTTGCAGGTGAGGAAGGTGTAGCTGAACCAGGCCAAAGCTGAGCGGCCATGAAAGGAAAAATCCAAGCTCTGGATCGGTCAAAGTTGTAGGGTTGACTGAGTCAAACCCTTGTAACAAATTAGCTATTTTCATGGGAGCATGTTCCCTTAATTTAATGACATTTCTATTTTTAGTTAAATGTTAGTTAAGGGCCCAGCTGTAATGGCTCAGCCTAAGAACTTATAAATAGTTGAATGCTTCAAGTTAGTAGATATAGATTATTTTTTGAGAGGAGTTGCTCTTCAAGCTTGGAAGAGTGCTTCAGAGATTCTAAGAAACCTTTTAATTATATTCAGAGTTACACCTTGCTGTTGAAAATCTGATTTATTGTGTTGAATGGTTAATCAGTGTTTACTTTGTGAATTTACAATTCCTTAGTGAGAGTGATTATCTTACCTTTATTTCAGGTTATCTATTTCATGTTGTGAAGGAATAATACTACTATCTTTTATGTCAGTTGTGAAAACCTTATTTTCCTTCTGTATTAATTTTATGTCATTATTATCCCTAGTTGCAGAAATAGATGTTTGATATATGCATGTGTGGTTTCCTCATGATAAATTAATTGTGTGTTGAATCTGATTTGATCTACCCTTATGTACACTCAAGTTTAACAAAGGAACGTCTGCCCCTGGTTTGTGGTATTTTGTACCCTTTCTAGTTGTGATAGGTGAAGGTGGTCAGTGATGCAAGCATCCCTCCCACATTAACCCTTCCAGATGTTAAACATCCCTTAATTTGGTGCATCACCACCTCTAGTATAGTTTTATTTCTTGCAAATCTCTTTCCCTAATCTCATGAAATGTTAGCATAGGATTAGATAGCCATTTTTTTATTACATTAGAAGTAGTTAAAGCATTTAGTTTAGGAAGAGGAATCCGGCCTTCTCCAGAGGTTCACCTCAAGCCCAAGTCCCACAGCTTGAGAGGTGATCCCATGTGTCCCAATCACACTGAACATCCTACTCACATTTTTTCATTTGGAGGGTGCATTGATTTGGTGACATCATGCTTGACTGCTACTCAGAACATGTACTTCTATCCTTCCAATGGATTTTGGGTCATACTGGACTCCAGATTTCACAAATGTATAGGTATTTGTCCACCCATGATGGATGGATCTCATGTCAAATTTCCATGGTATTACCAATAGAAGATGAAATGCATCCATAGGAAACATGTCACACAAAACCTGATAATGATATCTACCCACTTTACAATCAAGCAAACAATGTTGACTTACAAAAACTTGATTCTCTTTCTGAACCCAAAAGACCTTGTAAGGATGATGATGCTTCATTATTTTTAAGTTTAATTTCTCAACCATCTCAGATGACACTAAATTATCAGTACTACCATTGTCAATAATGAGTTTATAACACTTACATTTTTCTTTTCACATTGTTCTAAACAAGGTTCTCCTCTGCATTGGTTCTTCATGCTTGTTTGCATTCACCATAGCTCTTCTCATCATGAGTGCTTCTCCAATTTCAGCCTCCTCTCCCAAGAATGGTGATGCTACACTCTCCTATTCATTTGCATGTGCTATTTGGTTTCTTGCCTCATTAGATCTACGACTGCTTGCTTGAGGATATTCAGGACATTAAAATGATCTATGTCCAACAAATTTGTTGCATTTGAAGCACCTTCTTGTAAATTCACCCCTACCTCTTCCATATCCAACTCTTCCTCTGTATGAATATACACCTCTTGAGTATCCACCCCTAAATGAACTTCATGTTTGTGAACTACTCACTTATTCTTCATTTGTTTGGTGTTTCTTTTTTCCTCTTCCCGACTGCCGATTTCTTCCTCTTCCTCCTCTTCCTCTACCTCTCAAATAATGAGTTTTTTTTCTTGAAATTTTTTCGTTTGCTCTTAAGGCTACATGACATGCTTCCTCTACCAATCTCAAATGAAATAAACTAATTTTATCTTTAATATTCAAGATCAAACTATTCACATACCTTGCTACTTCCTCAATATCATGTTATATATGGCCAAACATCACAACTAGTTTGTAAAATTCATCAGTATAATCTACCACACTTAACTCTCTCTGCCTCAAATTTTGTAATTTCTTGAATAAAACCATTTGATAGTCTACAGGAATGAAATTGCCTTTCAACTTGGCCACCATCTTGTCCCACTTCTTGATCTTTTATTTGTTCCTTATCAAGATTTCTTGTTGCAAAAGTCCCACCATACTGTAACATGTCTTGTGAGCTTGGTGACAACAAATTTCACTTTCTTTTTCTCTGTAATTCTCTCAAAATAAAAATACTTATCCATATTGGCTATCCAATCTATGTGTTCTTATGGATGTAGACTACCTCCATAATCTAACACTTTCATATTTGGATTTGTACTTTCTCCCATAACTGCCTTCAATATCCTTACTTATGGTCCTTCTTCTTCTTATTCTCCTTCTCCTACTGCCACTAGTATTTCTCTCTCATCATCATTGTCATCCTCCAATAATTTTCCTCTTCTATGGGAGACCTCTAGTGCTCCTAACCTATCTTGAATTTTTCTTAACACAAAAACTAACTCAACACCTCTGAGTTGCTCTCTATTTCCACCTCCACCCGATCTTCTTAGTGACATTTTGCCAAATTCTTCACTTCTATCTCAAAATATTTCTTCTTCACTGCTTCTTTCTTTTTCTCTTCTGTCATTTCTTCTCCTTCTATGCTCTGATATGAATATTATGTAGACAAAAATACAACTATAACTCTCTCCAAACATTGGAATTAGATGAACTATGACAACTCATACTATAACATGCAAAAATATACTCTTTCCTCAATGTTAGAAAACACCAAAATCTTAAAATTCAGTCATTTAGGCTCAATAAAATCATTCAATGCTACAAACATGTTTTTTATCCTTCATCTAGCCTATCTGAGTCATTCAGAACCTTGGAAACACAAGAATTGATGGAATTATTCACTCCAGCCACAAATTGCCTAATTGACTTCTTGAGAAATGTTGCTAATGGAATGATGTGGGTTAGGAGTTTCCAAAGGGTCCCTGAGAGAAGTACTAAATTTTTTTATCACCCTTTTGGAAGTTTGAAATGTGGATAAAATTGTTTGTTCCAAATCTCTTTATAAATGTCACTTCCTTCTTAACTTCTCATACTAGACTAACAAAACCTTACCAGGTTTGTCACTCCACAAATTGTGATGTATCTTCTGATCCAAGGAATAATCACACTAATCATGCACTTTTTGGCATATCCATTTGGGTCTAATAATTGTATGTAAAGTTTTTTCACCCTCTTATTTGGAAAAATTCCTTTGAAATCAGGTCAAATTTGATCCTCAAATAGGCTTACCCTATCCTGCTATAGTTCTCTCTAGTAAACTATCAACAATAATCTCTTACTGTCACTATATTATTGCAAATTTCCTTTTAAATATCAATGATACCACCAAGAGGATTATTTATACAAGTTTGGGATTTTGAATTTGAAGTGGAAGATCGCTAAAAGACTTTAATTCACCAAAACCCTAAGGGTTTTACGACAGAGGTCCCGAGAGTAAGGTATTTTTTACAAATTTTAATAAATCAATCTTCCAAATCCTCAAGCCTACCTAGAAGATATATGCACGCCTACACAAGTTTCTAAAAATACCATTGGAGATTATTACCTTGGTGAATGTTGGGATTTAGTCTCACAAAACTTTGCACAGTATGTGAAATATGGAGATTCTTCTCAGTCATACACTATTCATCAATGGTTCCGGTTGTTCTCAATATTTGTACACTTTGAGTAGGGTTAGAACCAAATTTAAAGTGATAGGAAAGTGAAAAACTTGGGGTTTCCTTCTTTTAGGCTTGAATCTCTTCAATGAACCACCAAAACACCTATACTCTCTGTGGTCTGCTACTAGTTTCTCAGTTATCTCCTTCCAAATCCATTTCAATCTCTAAGCCTTGTTATTTAGCACCTAAAATTGATTCTTTGCATTCTTATCAACCACTTAACATACCTTTATGAACTACTCTAGAAAATTTTTCCTCTCAACTTATATTGTCAAAACACATAGGATCATGGATTTCTTTAAGAATGTACATGCACAATTCGAACAAAAAACCTAACTTTCCTTTGGAGCTCCAAAATGTTCTTGTATTGATTGATCAATGAATAATATAGAGTTACATAATGAAATTTATGCCTTCTTTGCTCAAATGCCTCGCATAACTAACTTCTTGAGCAAAGAAACCAAAAAATATTTAGGAGTTGCATACCAAGAAGTACACATTTATGACTAAGAGTTACATTAATTTGGCCTTGTGTCATAAACCATGATAGAGCTCAAAAAATGATTTCACCTACACATGTCTAACGGATCTTATCACACCAACTAGATTACAATACATATGCTCACAAGCCTACAAGTGATCTTTACAATATTTTCAAATTTTTGAACTAGAAAAAATGGAGGGAAACCATAGGGATCCAAAATGAATCTACTTCATCAAAATAGTCAGCATGAAGAAGGAAAAATGATACATGGAGGTTCTATCTTTTTAGTAACAGGACCACCACTCTGTGCAGAGTGGCGGTTATAGAACCACCACCCAACCAGGGTGGTGGTCCTGAGACTTACGGTCTGCATTGGGTGGTGGTCCTGGCTCTTTCAGACATAAAAAAATGAAATGAACAACCCATAATTTGGAAGGTTGTTAGTGTCTCTTCTCTTCCCCGACATTTCCCATTCTCCAGTGCATGGGAGGACATGGGAAAAGCTATAAATACATGTTTGTAGAAGAGATAAGGATCATCGAAGCATGAAAGCAAGTGAGCAAGAAGTTCTGAGTGCTAGAATTGTGTTTTGTAGAAGAAAGGAGTGTTGAGACAGAGCAAACAAGTATTTGGGAGGAAGTGTGAGATATTATCTACTTCTCTTTCATACTTATTGTAAATTTTGTACTTGTTATTTTGAATTGACCAATAAAAGTGGGAAGAAAGAGCAAAGAGCAATTTTCCTTCCTGACTAGTTTTTCCTCCTCTAGAGGTTTCCAGGATAAAATTTGTTGGTGTTTATGAGCTTAAATTCTTTCCTTTCCTGCAATTGTGGATTCTAAGCATAAGCATAATTCATTCACTAGCTATCTCTGTCATTTTCTAATAGAAAGTAGAACAACAACGTTTATTTGTGTTTCTATGGATAATTCCAAAGTTGAAGAGTTTACAGATCATTTTGGTATCAGAGCTAACAAGTATCCAGGACTGTGGTATTCGTTCTTGGATTTGTATGACAGTGATGAGATCTAAAGGTGAAGAGGCTTTACCTTGCGATCCAAAAATTTCTACAAAGAAGTGGAAACAGAGAATTTGGGGACAAATGGAGGAAGAGAACTTGGTCCGTAGAATCGAGATGTTGGAGACCATGATGGATAGGATGTTTAGAAGGCAAGAAGAGCTTGCTGATTTACAGAAGACAACTTCTGTCAAACAAGACTCCATGGACTCAGTGGTTTGGGGCTTAGCTGAAAATTTTGGCATAGGAAGGAGCCACCATGAGGAAAGTTATGGGGAAGAGCATGAAGAAGAGACTTCAAACACAAGAGAAAAGGTAAAATCTGATCATACTCCTTTTAAAGTTGAGATGAAAGTTGATATTAAAAGCTTTGAAGGACAAGTAGATGCAGAGTTGCTTGATAAATGGTTAAAATAGTTAGAAGTCTACTTTAGCATCCATAATGTCACTGAGGCATAGAGGATCACCTTTGCACATCTCAAAATGGAGGGACATGCTCTGGTTTGGTGGGAAACCCATCTAACCACTTGTGAAAAGAAGAAGCGTCCTATTGTGAAATCTTGGCAAGAATTTAAAGAATTACTTAGAGCTAACTTCTATCCTATTGGCCACAAGACTGACCAAATGATTAAATGGCAGTATTTTAGACAAGGTAGTGGTCAAAGTGTGCAGGACTATACTACGGAGTTTCAGAGGTAGGCCATGTTGCTAAACATGGACTTGGAGGATGAGGATATTCTGACTAAGTACTTGGGAGGACTTCACACTCACCTTCGAAGAAAATTCATCTCCACCAAGCCCAAAGATCTCAATGAGGTGTGTGTGCAAGCATACTACATAGATGATGAAAAGAAGCAAGGGGAAGCAGAGCCAAGGGAAAAGCAGTTGAAAAATCAGCAGAAAAAAGAGTATGGGAAAACAAGTAACAAGGGTAAGTGGAAAGGGAAAGGTAAACAAGCTGCCACTACTTTAAATACTTGTAAAGATCCCAAGAATTTTTGCAAGAACTGTGATATTAATGGTCATACTGATGCTATATGTTGGAAGTTACATCCGAAGAACTGAACCAAGGACTCGAAGAAGTCCATGACAACTGTAAGAACAGAAGGGGAGGTGGAAATTGAAGATGACTCTGATGTAGACGAAAGGCTTGGATGCATGGCCACCAACATGGACAGCCAGGAAGAGGAGATGAGTAGACTATTCCAGATCAAAATCCAGATCAAGAGAACTAAGGTAAATGCTTTGGTTGATACCGGTTCTCAGTCTAACTTGATTTCTGAAGCAGTTGTAAAGAAGCTTGGTCTTGAGACTTACGAGCATCCACACCCTTATCCTTTGGGTTGGGTGAAGAAGGGTGTTGAAATTCAGGTAACAAGAAGATGTAAGGTCAAGTTTGGGATAAATTCCTAGTATATTGATGTTTTGGAAGCTGACGTTATTCCACTTGATGCTTTTGATGTTGTATTTGGGAGTCCTTACTTGTATATCAGGGATGCTATATTTATGAGAAGGGAAAACTGGTACAGATGGGTCAAGGATGGGATCAGCTACAACATCTGGGCACACCAGCGTAAGACACATGGGTTACTATGGTGAGTGTTAACCAAGCAAAATGACTTATTCAGGAAAATCATAATCAATTTTGTTTACTTTTGTTAAAGGATAAACAAGATGGGGTAGAAGTTTCAGAGATTTCTAACCAGGGAAAGCATGATTTGGATAGTATTATTCAGTCCTTTCAGGAATTTTTTCAGGCTCCCAGTGGGTTACCACCAAAATGGGAAGTAGAGCATGAGATTCAGCTATTGCCAGAGTCCCCTCTACCGAACATCGGGTTGTATAGGAAATCCTTGCTTGAGAGTACTGAAGTAAAGAAACAACTCCAGGAACTACTAGACCAAGGGGTGATACGTCTGAGCACCTCACCATGTGGTTCACCTATTGTGATGGTGCCAAAGAAGGATGGTTCTTGGAGAATGTGCATCGACTACCGCGCTTTGAACAAGATCACCATAAAGAACAGATATCCACTTCCCCGCATAGATGATCTCTTGGACCAGCTTCAGCATGCCAAATTCTTCACGAAGTTGGATCTCAAGTCTGGTTATCACCAAGTTAGAATGAAGGAGGAGGATATATGGAAGACTTCCTTCAAAACAAAACAGGGTTTGTATGAATGGTTAGTACTTCCTTTTGGGTTATGCAATGCACCCACTACATTTATGAGATTGATGAATGATGTATTGTGGGATTTCATAGATTCATGTGTCATTGTATATCTAGATGATATTATGATTTTTAGTGCCACATGGGAAGAACATCTAACTCATTTACAACAAGTCTTGCAAGTTCTCAGGGAGAAACAACTGCTTTGTAATATGAAGAAATGTGAGTTTTCCAAACAATCACTTGTCTATCTTGGGCACGTGGTTGGAGGAGGAGAGCTACGAGTGGATCCAAAGAAGGTGGAAGCCATCACCAACTGGCCAACACCAACAGGAGCCACAGAGACTAGGAGTTTTGTGGGAGCAGTACAGTACATGCGGAAGTTCATTCTGGGTTTCTCCACGATTGCAACACCTCTACACACAGTGGCCGCAAAGAGTAAGGGTTTTGACTGGGGTAAGGAACAAGACAAATCCTTTGAGTTATTGAAATACAAGATTAGTCATGCTCCAGTACTTGCTCTTCCTAATTTGCAGCAGCCTTTTGAAGTAGAGACAGATGCCAGTGATTACGCCATGGGCACAGTGTTGCTTCAAGGAGGTAAACCCGTATGTTATCATTCTGAAACTTTCACTTCAGCAGTTAAAGGATATTCAGTATATGATAAGGAAATGTATGCACTAGTTCAGGAAATTAAAAAATGGAAGCATTATTTGTTGGGTAAAGAAACTATTGTGCACACTGACCACAAACCTCTCCAGTATTTGCAAGCACAGTCTAAATTGCAGCAGGCAAGGCACTACAAATGGATGGGGTTCCTTCAGCAGTTCCATCTGGTGATCAAATACAAGAAGGGTAGTACAAACTTGGTGGCAGACATGTTGTCTAGGCCACCCACACAGGAGAAGTTTTCCTGTTTGGCCACTATCTCTCAGATCGAGCCCTTCACGAAGGAAGCTTACGGAGAGGCATATGCCCAGGACAAAGACTTTGGGGTGACATTTTAGCAGCTGCAATCCCAAGGGGCTAAAAGGACAGGGATTGAAGATTGTTATCTCAAGGATGGGCTGCTCTACCGATGGGGGAAGCTTTGTGTGCCAAAAGAAGAAAGAATTCTATTGATGAGGGAAGCACATACCTCGAAAGTAGCAGGACATTTCGGTGTTGGTAAGACCCTAGCCCACTTGCAAAGGTACGTGTATTGGCCCAATATGCAAGAAGAAGTATCAAAATTTATACGTGGATGTAAACTTTGTTGTACTAGCAAGCCTAAGACTAGGAAGGAGGGTTTGTATATGCCTTTTCCAGTACCTACTCGTCCATGGGAGGACATTTCTATGGATTTTGTAGGAGGATTACCTATGTCTAAACATGGCCATGACTATCTATATGTTGTTGTTGATAGATTCAGTAAGATGTGTATTCTTATGGCATGTAAAAAGATAGTAAAAGCACATGAGGCAACAGATCTTTTCTTTGCTAATGTATGGGTGCATTTTGGTTTTCCAAAGTCTATTGTTTCTGACAGGGATTCTAGGTTCTTGGGGAAGTTTTGGACTACTTTGTGGGACAAGATGGATACTAGGTTACAGAGGAGCACAACTTTCCATCCACAGACAGATGGACAGACAGAGGTGGTAAACAGGACTTTGGTACAGTTGATCAGAGGGTATAACAACAAATATCCAAGGACTTGGGATGAGTCCTTAGCCTACATTCAACATTCCTATAACCGGGCAGTACACACATCCACTATGAAGTCACCGTTTGAAGCATGCTTGGGATATCTACCTACAAATCCACTAGACATAGCAGTTGGGTAGCAGGATGAGGAGGAGACACGAGACACAGAGGTGACTAGAGAAAACAAATTCATTGAGAGGATCCGACAAATCCATCTCAAAGTCAAAGAACAACTAGAGAAATCTCAAGCCAAGTACAAAGCTAGGCATGATCAACATAGGAGAGAACATAAACTACATGTGGGAGATAGAGTTTGGCTTTACTTGAGCAAGGAGAGATTACAAGGTCAAGCATGAAAACTCAAGCCACTACGATATGGGCCCTTCACCATATTGGAGCAGGTTGGAGAAAATGCTTTTCGACTTGACTTGCCACCATTTATGAGGATGTACTCTGTAGTAAACTGTGAGAACTTGCACCTATATGAGCCATCCATGCTAGATGAAGATGAAGGTCTACAGTTGCTACCTTCCATTGAGGATTGTGTCTTGGACTCATGAGGTGAATTGGAGGAGGATGTAGTGCTGCAGCAGAAGGTCAGAGAGACTAGGAGAGGTCCGCAGGAGTCTTGGCAGATTGGACTGAAAGGAAAGACACCAAGGCAGGCCCGGTGGTACTCAAAGGAGCAAGTGAGGGAATTATTTCCTCATCTACTCCCCCACTAAGATTTTGTGGGACCAAAATCCTCCTAAGCAGGGGAGGTGTGATCCATAGGGATCCAAAATGAATCTACTTCATCAAAACAGTCAACACGAAGAAGGAAAAATGATACACAGAGGTTCTATCTTTTTAGTAACAGGACCGCCGCTCTGTGCAGAGTGGCAGTTACAGAACCACCACCCAACCAGGGTGGTGGTCCTGGGACCTCCGGTCTGCATTGGGTGGTGGTCCTGGCTCTTTCGGATAGAAAACAAAAATATGAAATGAACAACCCATAATTTGGAAGGTTATTCGTGTCTCTTCTCCTCCATGACCTTTCCCATTCTCCAGTGCATGGGAGGACATGGGAAAGGCTATAAATACATGTTTGTAGAAGAGAATAGGATCATCGAAGCATGAAAGCAAGTGAGCAAGAAGTTCTTAGTGCTGGAATTGTGTTTTGTAGAAGAAAGGAGTGTTGAGACAGAGCAAACAAGTATTTGGGAGGAAGTGTGAGATATTATCTACTTCTCTTTCATACTTATTGTAAATTATGTACTTGTTATTTTGAATTGGCCAATAAAAGTGGGAAGAAAGAGCAATTTCCCTTCCCGACTGGTTTTTCCTCCTCTGGAGGTTTCCAGGATAAAATTTGTTGGTGTTTATGAGCTTAAATTCTTTCCTTTCCTGCAATTGTGGATTCTAAGCATAAGCATAATTCATTCACTAGCTATCTCTGTCATTTTCTAATAGAAAGTAGAACAACAACGTTTATTTGTGTTTCTGTGGATAATTCCAAAGTTGAATCTATAAGGTTGGTCTTACTCATTAAAAGGCACGTCTAGGTCCTTGGATGCTCAGACGATATGAATCACTTAAGGTATTTTTGGGCTTCAATGAATTTTCCAAGATTGAGCCAAAGCTAAGAGAATAAGGCATCCCTAAGGGGGATTTAATCAAAGATCGGGCTCACTTATGATTAAGCTAAATATGGTAAAATGTACATGCCTAATTTAATTTGTTATTGCAACAATAAATGGGAATAAACAATTAAGTACACAAATTAACCCAAGCGAACTAAGACTAGATAAATTATGAAACCCTAATTGCAAATAAGGAGAAAAAGAGTGACTTAGCTGAAGTCACAATAAGATTCCTGAAGGTGTACAGAGCTAGTGTTGATCAAAATCCAAAGCACAGAATTTCACACCAAAGCTCAGAAAAATGTAGATTTGGAGGAGTAAGTTGAACACGAGCACCTAAAAAAGGGGGAGGGTTGCCTACGAGCGCCATAGACTAGTAATGGATGCCTTTGATTATGAAAATTCTCATAACACCATCTTCTTCAGGTCACAATTTTTTCATTGTTTTTCACCTTTGGTCGCTATGAGGTCACATAATGATCACCAAGGTTGTTGGAAACCTACAATGAAATAATGACCTATAAAACCCTCAAAGATACATCAAATCCTAAAAAACGAAATCTATAAATGAGGGGTTGGATTGTCCTCAACTATAAAATGAATGAACTTGCGACTGAGTGTCGCACTACATTTTAGACCCCATGTAGTTCTAGGTGTGTGTGTGTGTGCAGAATTGTGCCCTAGGTGGATCTTGTGCGTGTCACACTTTATAGCGATCAAAGTAGATATATGTGACTAAATTTAATAGATGTATACATGGAATAGAATGAAATTCCCTCCTATGAAGTGTATGCAGAATAACTAGCCCTTGTGTCCCTTGGATGGCGCTAGATGGATGCAATGGAGCTCTTAGATGCTTGATGGATGTAACCTTAGCTGGTGATAGCTATTGTTTAGTGCTTGGTCCTTTATTATGATATGATAAATTTATATTTATATGATTCCCTTGCTTGAATTTCTTAATTAACCCCAGAAATGCCTACTACAAAAAAAGATTCTAAAAAATTTAGAAAGGACCCAAAATATGTGAACAAAGCATACCAAGGTCAGGGGTTCCCAAAGGGGATGAGGGCACTTGGCGCTGGCATCCTAGCTGGACGCTAGTGTTTAGGATGATAAATGTTGAGATGTAAAAAGGCAGACTAAGAAATTAATGTTGTAATACCAAATGTGGTAAAAAAAAGAAAAGAAAGGTGGCCAAAGACATGGGTTAATTAGTACTTTTCTTACTTAAGAATCATATGAATAGTAGTATGCAATCAAGACTAAATAGATACCCAAAGTGCATGATTTTTTGTCTACAATGAAAAGCAAGATACAAATTATTCCAAAAATCATACTTATCATGTTGTGCCTCCTCCTTCATCGGTGCCTCTCAATTTTCTTATTGATTCTACTGACGTGCCACCACCAACCATCACATTTTCATATCATGATTATCACACTACATTTTCTTCCAATTCATTACATATAAATACGTCTATTGGCACCTATGCTATCAATAATACTATGGTCTATCCATCGGATCCTACTAATGCATGCTTCATTTCACTTCTTATAACTATTAAATTTACAATGTATCATTAATTACATTTTTGGGTCCTAATTCTTATGGTCATGTCATTCTTCCCATTATATATGGGTCTCTTACCATATTTACATCATTCCTTGTCATTTCTCAAATCGTCGGATGTGATGTGCTCTTAGGTATTCCTTGGCTCTGTGTTGTATAGGCTATCCATTACATGCATCACTTGTGTCTCAAGTTCATCCATAACAAGTAAGTTGTCACAATGAAAGGCATTCCACCTCACACGTCATTTCCTTGACCCAATCGTGATGATGTTCATGAATCATCCAAGACATTTCATCTTCTTGCATGGCTCACATCTTGTTCCACTCCTACACCTACCTCTCTTATTCATACATGACCTCTTATGCCTCTTAAGTCAAAATCGAGTTTTGCACCTAGTTCTCCTATTCGGACATGACCTACGTCATGATCTTGTCATTTGCATTGGTCCATTAGTCCACCCCGTCGGCCTAAGTCCCCTATTTAGGGAACCCTTTCTCACATATGTTCTCTACCTCCTTACTCACATTAGTCTCATTCACATGTACATAGTTACTTTCCTACACCACCAAACTTAGTTCATGGTCACACGTCATTGTCTCCTTGAATATTGAGTAGGGAACCTTCACCCTTTACTATCATCGGATAGTCTTATATACATTGCACACTTGGGGGGCATCACATTTTCGACCCCCTTTTCTAGAACTATTAGATGCATTTATTGTCTACTACTACTCTATACACTCCATGCTTTGTACCTACACTTTCTACACATACTCATTGGTATACACATTATATCATCATTTCCCTATGATGCACTCTCATGCTACAGTTCACACTTGATTTTTGAGGGCATGCTACATCAATGAATCTCACCTTACACAATCCATGCTCTATGCTTCATAACATGTATTTTCTAGCATCTACTGGCACACGACAAACCCATTTCCCGATGATGCACTCTTGTTCTATGGTTCATTTTTTACTGTTGAGGGGGAATTTATAAATGAACCCCTTGCATGCACATCCACTAGGGGAAACAAGGCTCCTTCCATATTCACATTTTACATACCATACCATCACATTTTCACAACCTTTGCATATATTGGTTGCATTTACTCTTGTTTGTTTATAATACTTACATGTTGCACTTTGCTTACTATGATAGAAAAATACTCGTCATGACATTATCTTTATCATATACACATACACTTTCACTTGGTCTCTAGAAGTGAATGCAGATCTCTTACAACTCCTTACATGATGCATGATGCTTGAAACTTAATCCCTTTCTAGTCCCACTGAGGCTCTTGGGGGCATATACATTTACTACTCTCATACTATGCATTTTATAGGTTCTATTGTTACATTATATATTGTTTTTCATTACTATCACTTTTCTTTCCATTTTTGTACACCTGTTTTGACACACTATTTATCTTTCTAAGATCATAATGGGTGCTTCATGTGTAGCATTTTCCTTACAGGACTATATACAACCATAGTTATTTGATACAATTTTCTTGCTATTGCATTTTATTTGTTTACGGGCTATGCCCTATGTATGGTGTGATCATTGTATACTTTTGGTTGTTTCGGCCTTGATTTTCTTGTGACATTGCAAGTGATGTCCCATGTATGAAACCCACTTTTCATAGTCCATCTTATTTGCACAATTTTTTGATACATTTTCTTCTATTTCATACTATATTTTACTGCTACACTTATACTTGTATATCTTGTTTCCAGGTGCCTTGGTTTCTACCAAGCACATCCCTACCCCCTTCAGGTCCTCTCCTTTTAACCACATTCTCCTATAGATGTCACATGCATTCCAAATGAGGGGGGAATACATTGGGTGAATAAATCACCCATATAGAAGCTCAAAGATAGAGTTCATATCATCACATTATAGAAACAACAAATGCATACAGTCATAGAATAGTCCAAAATCTAACTTGGAATTCACACACAGTACATACACTAGCGCTCAGAACTAGACACTAGTCCTGGGTGTTCTTTTCCTCCCCTAAGAACTAATGTCCTGGGGGAAGAAATAATACTTTTATTAGTACAACACAGTCTTTAGCAATTTACAACATAATTCTCCAATAGCAGTCACTTTCCTCCATACACAGAATATATTTTATCATCACTTACAATATGGAACAAACATAGAACAACATGGGAAATACTATCTAAAGTGGTGCTTATCAAGAAGCAGTCATAAAAGGAGGGTAAAACTAGACATCTCTCCCTAACACTTCTCTTGGTATGCCATTTCCCAAAAAACTCATTTTTGGCATGAGATTTCCCAAAAGACTCTTTCTTGACATTAGATCACCCAAAAAACTCACACTTGGCATGAGATCACCCAAAAACATCACCATCGAAAAACAAATTCAGTAATTTTTTCAAGAAAAATTCTCTATTATTTACACTCTTATACATAAAAAGAACACTTTCCTTTTACACACTTTTACACGTACTTATACATGCATTACTTTGATTTATCATATACAGAACTTTGACTACTCTTTCACTCTTCTTTTACATGTTAGTTCTTAATACGAAACAAGAAGAAACCTACAAACACAACAACAAGTACAAGTTACACATACGCTTCACCCCTAGGGTCCACTTCCCTTTTCCTAGTCTCCACGCTTCACTTTGTGATCATTTCATGCTTCACTTTGTGATCATTTCACGCTTCACTTTTCCACTCTGCACATTACTCGCCACACTCTCTACATGATCGTAAGGGACACATATTTTGACTACTTTATGCTATCAAGTATTTACTCAACAACATAAAGTGGGGGGGGGGGGGGAATGTAGTTATAAAATATATGCACTTGGGTACATTTATAGGTCCTAAAATCATGTTAGCATTTACATGATTTCTAAGCAAGAAAAATAGTAATTGAGAACTCCCTTTAGCCTTTTTTTCATCTTCTACACTTTTACTGGCTTTATACATCTTGCACTCTTTCCAGAATTTAGATGTTTTATCTTTTTATGGCCTCGAACACTAACACCCAATTAGGACACTAGCATTAGGTGCTCCTATCCTCCCGGGCACTCATGTCCTTCTTTACCTTTTTCTTATCCTTTTGGACACCTTTCACTTCTTAATTACTTTTAACTACTTTTGGTCGGCCTTTTAGTTGTCAATTACGAAATTCAAACAAGAGAATCATATAAATACACAGTTATTTTTTCCAAATAAGGGACCAAGCACTAAGCATTACATAATATCACCTAATCTTGCATTCAAAGGCACAAAGAGAACCAAAGGCATCCATCTAGTATTCATTCAAGGGAAAATGGATGCATCACTCTGCATACACAACATAGGAGGGAAAGTTCTATTCTATTCCATCCCACACATTCTATACATCTACTACATTCTAGATATAACCCACTATCATTGTGAAACTTACACAAAGGCATCCTATGGCATCATTTCTACACACACACAAAAAAACTACATGGAGTCTAATATGTAGTGCAGCACTCTGTCATAAGTTCACTCTTTGGGTGACGATCAAGGTTAATCCAACTCCACATTCTACATTTTCCTTTTTAGGTATGATGTGATTTTTGGGCATGTGTAGGTGAACTTATTTCTTGCAAGTTATAGGTACATTCGATAATCAAGGAACGAAGTAAAAGTGACAAAGAAAGACCAACAACAAAGCTTATCATGTATAGAAGGAACTAGATCCACAACATCTACCTGGACAGTAGCTCCCAAATCAAGGACACTAATTCCAAAGCACTCATGTCCTCTCCCGGGTGCTCCTATCCTATATAGTTTCATATTCTAGAACCTTCAATCAGCATCGAAGACACTCTTCTTAGCTTTTTTCAGCTATTCACCTTCCCATATCACTTCTTGTTCATTCAGAAATTAGCTAAGTCCCTTTATCTCTCTCTTGCTTAGGGTTTCATATCATTACTTGTTTATTGCTTGTGTCACATTGTATATTATCAATTGTATATTCATTAGGTACAATAGTTACTCTAAAAATAAAGATTTAATTTCTATTTTTATCAAATAATATATAAGAAATAATTTTCATTGTATTTTTCATTACCATGGATACATTTGTGAATAATATTTGAAATAATCATTTTAGTTTTATTGTTTCTTATGTTAGTCAACCAAGGTAATTTATGTTCAGGATATATCTACTAATAACTATATGTTACATGAACAAGTCATCGTGAATGTATGAGGTAAACTAATTTTGGGATAAATATACTAATATTTATATATTACAAAAAGGTTCTTCTATCATGCTTGAATAATATTTTTTTAAGCAAGGCTTATCTATTGTCAATGGTATCCTTGTTAAAATAAATAAATAACTTTTAGGCCCCCCCAAGAGGAAGGAAATTTGAAATGAAGACAGTGTTTATTTGTAGGAGAACATGTAAATAGTCAACATGGGTTTGCAAAGAATTATGTAGCATTAGAATGAGATTAGATTTAGAACATGTGTTTGACATGTTGCATTTCTATAAATGGCTAAAGAAAAAAAATTAAATGCATTACGTCAAAGTGAAGAGACATATTTTACATCAATGCTTCTACAAATATAGTTTCCTCTGGTAGTTTCCTTATAAGATTGTTCAATATTATTTTATATCCTATTTTAGATCACTTTTCTCCCTGTGTTTTGTTCTAAGATATTTGGTTTTTATAACAATGGTAGGTTTAATATTTTACTAAATTTTTAGGACATATTATATTATTTTTCCTCTTATAAATGTAGTAGGGGATTTGTATTGCAAATTCCCACAATTTTATGCCCTCCTATTGATCACATTGTATGCATAGTAAAACATCTAAAAAATAGTCCCATTTTCCATTATGCTTTATTGGATTTACTTCCAATATCTAACAAAATTGTTCTTCCTTATAACTACAAGTTGGAAATAGTGGAAGATGTTGGCAATTGATTCTTTAACAACTCAATTGTGCATAGGTAGAATTATTAGGGAAAAATAATAATGATATTATTACTTCATTTTTTTTTGGCAGTATTCTATAAGTTTTGATGGTGTCAAAAAATCCTTTCATATGTAGATATATACACAATTTTGGTTTTTTATAAATTTCTAACCATAAGTCTTACACTCATGTGCGTAGTGACTTGGGAACTTATCATTGTTTGGTGCGGCATATTTAAATTGAAAAAATATTTCAAAGTTTTATGAAATTCCATATACATGCATATTATAATTATTTATAGCATACATGGAATTAATAAAATTGTTCAATTTTAAATTGAGATAACATTTGTTGGTGTATATGACTTGATTGTCATCATTTGATGTCTTGTCCACATAGATGGTTATTCATCTCACTTAATGAGAATAGGTCATATTTGAATAGGTCAATAGGGTTAGTGTACATGTGTCTTACACAGGAGTTACACAACACTCCTATATGTACCCCTTATTTCTTATCTATGAGCATGTCAAACACACCGTTGTCTTTTTTGTACTTGTTTTTCCTTGTGATTCATGCTCTTGTTAATTACATGAAGCATTCTCATCTCCATTGGAATTGTAACCCTCTTCAATGTGCATGAGGTTCCAGCATTGATCCTCACGAAACAATCTGATATGGTATCAGAGCGGATGTTTGGTAAACATGCACTCTCTTCAACTAGTTTCTGATTACTTTGTTTTTGGTTTTGTCACTTTTCATGTAAGTTTTCATACGATTTTATTTGAAATCTTATTACAAATTAACAATCTGGTTTCTTGGAGTTTGTGTATTTTTCAATCATTTTTCAAAGGCAAATTTCCCAAAATGTTGAGTCAGTGTCCTTTGGAAGTGTTTTGGTAAAGGTAGAAATTTAAGAAGTTAGAAAATTTCACTCTTTGGGGTCATTTTTAGTGTTTTGCGGTTAAATCAAACATTTTTGTCCCACATGTCCCAAGTACTGTCGGGCCTCTTGTTCACCGATTCACTTCGCATTTACCCGCATTTTGTCCTCTCAAATCGGCTCCGGACCCACTTTAATGCATCACTTTTGTCAACTAAATCGTCTCATGCATCCCAATGTCCCTTGGACTGCCGGACCTCCTTTTGCCGATTTACCAACTTACCCGCATCCTCTCAAATCGACTAAGTCAGAAATTTTGTCCCACTTGTCCCAAGTACCTGTGGGCCCTCTGTTCTGATTCACCGACTTTCCCACATTGCCTTGTATATCGGCTAAATCAGATCTGCACATCCCACATGTCCCATGGACCGTTTGTGCTCTCCAAACCCACTTTTTCCACATTCTTCTTGGATCGGGTATATCGGCTCTGTGTGTCCCTTGTGTCCCTATGTCCCATGGACCATCTGGGCCAAGTTTTTCCAAATTTCCCTCATATCACATTTTTTGAGTCGGCACAGGGTTATTTATTGCACATTCATTATTTTCTCTCTCCTTCATTCAAATTCATGGCTATTTAAATGAGTGTAACTATTCTTTCTTTCTCACACTTGCTTGCTCATTTTCTCTTGCTCACGTTCTTGCAAAATCAAGCCATTTCCCGCATCTGTACTTTTGTATTTTCTCTTGCAGGGATTATTTGAGATCATGGTAATACTCCATTGAAGGTTATCTTCTCTCTACCTCTGTCATGATGAAGATGCAGTACCAAGGGCACGAACACCTCTCCTCATTGGAAACCTCTGTGCCCTGACATCAGTGACAATGAATCTCAACATCTAGACCTTGATGATTTTTGGAGCAGACTTGGATGTGATAACCCTACTCCCATCGCTCAAATGATAAAAAACAATGGGATTGCATTCACAGGAGGTTTTCCTATCTTTTTTCAGTGTGATGACACCATGCTTGCTTACGGGGCTTGTTTCAATCTAGAATCCAAAGAGATTGTTGACATACATGGTGAAGTAGTTGCACGTGACTAGATTCTGAAGCTATCTGTGTTGCCCTGTGCATCCCAATGGTGGAAGGGGCCAATACCCTCACCCTTGCTCAAGAAAAAGCATTATTTGATCAGGATAGTGAAAGATACAAGGCTAGGGTATCTAAATCATGGTTGAAGAACCTTAAAAAGGGAGCATCTAGACTTTCTAAATCATTGTTCAGGGTTGATTTCAACGAATAAATTTAATACATCATCACTCTTCTAGCTAGGATCATGGGAATGCCTTCTACAAATGAATTTCATTTTTGGATGTGTCCCTATATCAATATCATTTGTGAGGGGAAGCAGAATCTGAATTGGGGTGAGATAATCTATGAAAACCTAACAAAGCAGTTGGTTAACGTTCAGAGAACAAAGACATTCTACATGTCCTCTTATCTCATGTACACTATTGCAGCATCTAGGGAATGGCTTGGCTTCTCTTTCATTGAGGATAAGAAGGATGCTCCTATATATGAGTATTGTCCTCAATTCACTCTCAAAGTCAGCAATCATCATTTCAGGAGAGTCAACGATGCCTTCACCATGTACATTGTGAGGCTTTTGGAAGGAAATACTGCTAAGGAGATTTTTTGAGGAAGAAAAGACCTTGATCTCTGAATATGGGAGTTTCTTCACTCAATTCAGAAAGTTTTCATATCTTAGGCTAGCTTGTTTTGACGGTTCCCCTCTAAAGCTTCCTATGTTTTGCAATGATAAAATGGCCCTGGTTGAAATTTGCAGGTAATTGGACAAACTTCATCAGACTTGCAAAGATAAAAATATTGTTGGCATTTGTTTCCCTATCACCTTGGGAAATTATACATGTAGAACAACCCTCGATGCTCAGAACATTGATAGAACCATTTTTCCTCTTACTCTTCATCATTTCAAGTCTCGAACTTGCTTTGATATCAAGGGATATATTGCTAAGAATCTCATATTAGGTTTCATTCACTTTGCTGATACTGAAGATTATTGGGCTGATTGTGTAGATGACTTTGAGGCTAGGAGAAGGTATTTTGGTAGATTTTCTCTTCAACAAATTATAGATTTCAATCTCTACAAAGTACCTAAAAAGCTCTAGGATGATGATGAAGACCTGCAATCTATTGAATATGAGAGGACCATCAAACACTCTCCTCTTGAAACCATTGATTGGTTTGTAAAAGAGCAGGATGATTTGAAAGAGGTGATCAACCTGGTTTTAGTGAGAACCAAGCTCTGGTTTGATAAGAAGATGCAGAACTTCAGGATGAACAGAGCTAGGTCTTCTTCACAAGAAACTTCCTCTCCTAGGAAAGAAGAACCTACACTCGATGTTGAGATTCCTGAGCAATCCACTCCTTCCTCTTCGACCAAGGTATACATGAAGAAAGGAAAGGTTGTCAAGCAAGAGAAAATGATTGAGGAAAAGGAGGAATTTTCTTTGGAACAGTCACAGGTTCTTGTGGAGTCAGAGGATGTCATTGTTTTGAGTGAGGATAACAGTGAAGAACTGAAGGAAGAGGAAGAAACCCCTATCAACACTACTGAGATGGAGAATAAGGGCCAAATGTCTGAATCTCTAGGTTTGGTGGACTCTTCTTCCAAGGACATTCCTGAGGATATGCCAACCTCTCCATTAGAAACATTCTGTGGTGTACAAACGTTGAGTGCAATGAGTACACTTGCACTCGGACCCATTGCTCCTTTTGCCTCTTCCTCCTCCTTTTCTTGGGTCCAGCCTTTTGTTGATAGTAGGAAAAGGAAGTCCACCTCTCAAATTGTGGTTCCCAAGTTTGATGTTGTGGCAGCCTTGCTCGGTACTACTCCCCCTCCTCCAACAAAGAAAGAAAAGATGACCTCAAGGTTAGTATCAGATTCAAAGGGTCAACAATTCATGGAGATTGCAAGGCCTAAGGTGGATAAAGAAGAGAAAGACCTTTTAGTGTCTGATTTGGAACTCACAAGGATTCCACTTGGGGAGTCTATGCCTGAAAGTGAGGTTCATAACCTCAGAGAAACTGTGACTAGGGTCATTGAATGAGTAGAGAAGGGAAAACAAACTATGGAGCAATTGGAAGAACATAATCAGGTTCTCTCAGATTTTATAAAATCCCTGTTGGAAAAAGATAAGGTGTTGGATCCAACTCCATTAACCACTCTTCCCCTCCCATAGTTCTCAGCAAGGATGAAATTTAGACCATCAAGGATATTCATAAACATGTCACTTATGGAAAGGCCATCGAATCACTGGTTGATGATATGATAGTGGATGGATTGAACTTCATTGAGGAGGCCTTCAAGTCACATGAGAAGGTATCCAAATTACAGTTGAAATTCAGCACAACACTCAATGGCTTGGAGAAAGAACTAAAGCTATGGTGTGAATGCATCCAAGATCTTCGTTTGATGAGTAAGATAGATGAGCATATTTTATTGGCAAGCAAAGTATTTGATGAAGCCAAGAACAACCTATCAAAATCCTGGGTTTTCAGTATTGATTGGAAGATCAAGGTTTTGGAGGAAGCAGTGGGAGAACTAAAAAATATGTGGCAGAAAGGAGAAGCTTTCAAGACTTGTGTTCTATCTGCCTTCCAAGATATTCATTGTCAAATCTAGAATGAAGCCTCAGGTAATCAGTTTTCTATACAGGAGATCAAGGCCCAGTTCAACACCTTCATCAAAGAGGATATTTTCAAGGAAGAGTCAATGTCTAAAGAGAAGATGAAAGATGTCTGCTCTCTCCAATCAGCTATCACCGAGGAAAAAAAAGAGTTTCTGGAAAACATAGAGTTTGAGAAGGATATGGAGAAGTGTCTTGGTATGTGGACTCATGCCACTTCTAACACTACCATCCCAAAGTGCATGGAGATAGCTGAAGCATTGAAAATATTTAGACATCGGATTCTTAAGATAGTTGGTCCCTTCTAAACCTCCTTCGGATGTTTCTGCTCCTGAGTCCTAAGTCACTTCTTTTATTTTGGGGTTTTAAAACCCATGATGTAATACTTGATTAAAGACATTCTATTAATGTATTTGTTAAGTAGTCTTTAATCTTTAGATTAAAAGAAGTTGGAACTGAATGTAACTATCTTTGTAAGCTATTTAATGGGCTCTTCATGCCATTGTTAAGGGTTGGACCCTAATACTTTTGAAATGTATTAGAATTGAAAGTAAATCAATACAGAATATTTTCCTTATCTCTCATTCTCATCTATTGTCCTTTCTGTTCTTGTTTGAAATTTATGAATCATCAATCTTTCATGTTAAGAAACTTTGTGTTCTTATGATATGATTTCTAGAACTTTGTGTCTGTGGAATAATATCAGATGTTGCCAATGTGAATGATTCTATTATGTGTTCCTTTTGCTAAGTACGTATAAGGTTATATTCTGCTATCTATATTACCTGAAAGTACTGTTGTGTTCTCCTTTTTAGTTTCTTTATCCTTCCACTCTTAAGTATTGATAATCTATGTTGGTATGAAACATTTCAAAGTATCAGAAGTCCTCATCAATATAAAAGTTGTATATTTGTATATAAGCTTTGTTGTTCACTTTCAATAAGGGAACCTCTCCCATAAAGAGGAGGGACTTGTTGTCCCCTGACTGTTGATCACTGAAAGTATTAATTAAAAAACCAACAGATTTTTTGGAAACTCCACTTGGGATTTCATTTCAACAGTATCCCTTTTTGAATAACTTCAAGACCATTTGCAAACTAGCTGGACTCAAAGATATACACGTAGTAAGAAACCCTTGGTGTTGAAGATTCCATTTTCAACTTCTAGAGAAACAAAAATTTCCTCTTTCTTTGGAAAGAAACAATCGAAGAACTTGGTCTGTAAGCACACCTCCTACTAAAGATAGAGTCTCTAAGCCCAACAGTTATCAAGATCAAATCAGCCCTAAATTTTGTGCTCTAGTACTTGCAAGAGTTACAATTCCCTTTTAGTCAATCTTTCCAAGGATGGAAACACTATTGCCATGGGGACAACGTGTTGTACCTCTTTCTCTTCCTCAACCATTACATGAATTACCCAGAGGTAATAGGAAAATTTTTCCTAAATTCCGAGGTGATGGAAAAGTACACCCAGATGAACATATTGTAGCTTTCATTATAGCATGTGGGATTCTCAGGGTTGAACATGAGGATGTTTCTGTCAGGATCTTCATAGAAACATTGCAAGATAATGCTCGCTGACTGGTTTTATCACCTTCCAACTGGTTCAATTACTATTGGACTACTATGACAACTCAGTTTGAGCAACGTTTTAAACCTACTGAAGATGTGCATGCCCTCTTGGCCCAAATTTATCATATCAAGAAGGAGCCATATGAGCCCATGAGGGAATTTTTGGCTAAATTCAACAAGTTGATTCATAAAATTCCACAAGCCACTCGTCCTGTAGATCAAATACATAAGTGCTTTTTCCTCAATGCTTAGTTTCCTGAAGTAAGTTATGCACTAAGGAGGGCTAATCTTCCAACTCTGAGATGATGATCAAAAATTGGATATCAGTGTTGAGGATGATCTAATCCTATCTAGTAAATTAAAAAAAATCCCTCCAAGCCTAAAACATCTTCTTCTTTAGGAGCCAATTCTGATCAGTTAGTACAGAAATTGGCAAATGACCTTATTGCTATCAAGAAACAATTGGCTCAACATGATCCTTACCAAGATATTCCAAGGAAGAATTTTCAGCCTAGGAACCATTTTCCCTCTTCTCAGACTAGATTGGCTATTGAAGGTCCACCCATCAAGGTTCCCTGATTAATGCAACTTGTGAAGTTCAAGAACTTGATGATGAGGAGGAGAATGAAGACTATGAGGAACCTGAAGAAGAGGTTAATGAGGACAAGAAGAGCTTGGTGACTCTAAAGTTAATTTCCTCACCGCTAAAGGTGTAGATGATGAATATGAATATAATGCAATAGTGGCTGATATGAATAGTGAGTCATATGCTGTTATGACTCAGGAGAAAATGAATAAGAATGAAAAAGTGGTACAACCTTTCTAAAAAATCTAAGGAAGTTCCTATAACTATTCTAGTGGTTGCAAAGAGAGGAGCCCCTATTCCCACTACCTCCACACAAAAGGTGAGTAATGTTAGTTCTTCTCCTTCTACCTCCACTTAAAACTCCTTGCCCTTCAACTCCTAAACCTGATAAGTCCAAAGTTTCCCTCATTCCTAGTAATGATGCCCCATCCACCTCTAGATCTTTTGATATCATCAACCACATTAAGAAGACAAAGATCCAAATCTTAGAGGCAGAATTTTACCAAACTCACCAAATGCTTTTTCTAAAGTAGTAAAATTCATCAATTCCAAATCCATAAAACTTCACCCAATACTTCTAAAGGTCTATTACCACTCCCTCCCCCTCATCTCAACAAGTCTTGTGGCTGCAGTCTCTTCACCTAATGAGAAAATAGGACCATTCTATGTAACGCTTCTCATAGCTGGTCACAAACTTAGTAATTGTGTTATTGACTCAAGAGCATTAGAAAATGTGATGCCTGTAAAAGTAGCTCACACCTTAGGCCTGACTCTAACACGTACTTTTGGTTCCTGTCTATTCCATGGAGAGTAGGGAAGTCCCATTGGTCGGAAGAATCAAAGATGCACAAGTAGCTTTTGTTGCTTTTCCAGAGAAAAGGGTCAAAGCTACTATTTTAGTAGTTGATATTCCTCCATCATATGGTATGTTACTGAGTAGAATTTTTTTAGAGAAGTGGGAGGTGAAATTCAAATGGACATGGTCGCACGCTCTCATCCCGGTCAATGGAAAAATGAAAAATTTTCTACCAAAGAGGCAGACTGAGTAAATTGTACAAAATACTGATGACTCAAAAGCACAAATACTCTACAAAGACATAGGGCATGGTAACTATATGATTATGTCAGAGGATGAGGAGAAAGTTCCTAAGGGGGTGATTCATAATCCTAATGGTGTTTGGACTTTGGAATTCGATGGAAGTTGTTCTTCAGTTGGTTCTAGAGCTGGCGTGGTGTTAATCTCTCCAAAAGAGAAGATTCATACATTTTCATTTAAGATTTATTTTGAAAATACAAACAACATAGCTAAATATGAGGCTCTCCTTCTCAGATTGAACATGGAAAAAGAAATGGGAGTGAAGAATATTTAAGCTTGTGGTGATGCAGAATTGATTGTGAAACAAGTCAGGGATATTTTTCAAGTCAAGAATAGGAGATTCAAACATTATAGAAGTCTTGTCTGGGATTCTATTGAATTTCTTGATGCTTTTTCAATTGAGGTTGTCCCAAGAGAAAGGAATACTAGGGCTGATTCTATGGCTAGTGACAGGATCTTTATTGATTCCTCACCCATATTTTTCTCAAGAGAAATTTACCATTGAAATGATTCATAGGCCTAGTGTGTCAGATAATGCAAGAAATTGGCAAGTTTTCAAAGATGATCAACACTTTCTATCTTTCCTAGAGCTTAAGGATAACTTCAATCAATTATATTTTGAAGGAAGTGAGACTCTTGTCTAGAGAATATGTGCCCCTCTAATGAAGATGATATTAAGGAAGAAATGGATCAGGATGGCTGTATCAAATTGAGGGGTAACAAGATACCCAAAGGCATCCTTAGTGAAACTAGAGGATCTGGTTTGATAAACATGACAAGTACATAAAATCTAACCTCGAGCTTCTCAAGGGGCTCATCAATCATTGAGTATGATACAAGGTCAATATTGGAAGTAATGATGAACCCAAGATGGTCTAATATTGGGAAATGTTGCTTAGCACTAAACTAAGAAAAGAAGTTATCTAGAGAATGAACCTATTAAAAATTATGTGTGGTGATATCACTTATTCTTATGATAATCTCAAATAGTCTTTCATCCAAAACAAGATGCAACACTATGAATTTCTTTGAACTAGGGATTAAACCTGGTTTGCATCAGAAGAAAAGACAATACAATCCCAAGATTAGGGAGATACAATGGAATCAAGAAGATTCATAGGTGTTAATCCTAGAAAAAGTTAATTTCCTCATTAAATCATTCACATATGATTGTCAACAGGTTGGGTGCCAGTACAACCCACAACCATGATAACCACTATTAACCATGATTTCAAGAATCTAAATCAGGGTAGTTTCTAAAAGACAATTATCCTCTCCTAATGGATCGTATGCTTAGGAGGCTATTTGAGGGTGCTGAATTGTTGTCCATGTCCCATGGATTCTTGGAACAAATTTTCAAGGATTGGTGTCTCCATGTAATTTACCCTAGATAGCACAAGACTACTTTGAACTTACACATTGGAAGGTGGATGGCTATAAGAGAATCCACACATATAACGAGTCCACATTCATCCTTAGAATACTTTTAAGACATGGGTAAGTTGAAGACCATTAATTTGACATGGAAGTGCGAGTGGGTAAAGCATGGTAGGGAGCCAAATGTAACCCATTTGGGAATTTTTCTATAATTATATCCCTAACACGTTCTCTTAGTGGATTTTAGATTGTTGATTGAGGAATTGAGTCTCTTGATCAAGTCAAGAGAAGCAACAAAATATCTAGAACCTTCATCTATTAGGGATAATTTTTACTATGGTGTGGTGTTGGTTGGATATTTTTTCAATCCAAAATATGAGGTTCAACCACAGTATATGGGATTAAATCCCTCCTCAAAGACAGGTGAGGCTGCCTGCTTATTACTAATCTAAAACACAACAAAAACAATATATACAATATTCACACTAATCTAACCATTGGGGGTTGGGATAAAATCCTGAAATCCACATCCACACGATTCAAAAGTATTGCTTTCGTAAATGAACTGAGTCGGAAACTATTACAATGAAAGAAGAACAATGGAAAGGAAATGAGAGAAACGTATTTTATTTCGAGTAAACACAAAGCACGAAATAATCATACGGGCTTTAGATCATAAATATAATGTCTGAAATGATTAGAAACACTGAGGTGCTAAACAAAGAATAGCTTAAGATTATGGACGTAAGAACAATGTCTTAAGAAAGATATATCCCACAACACAAAGTTTGCAAAATAATATCAACTCATATTCTTCACAATGATTAAAAGAAAACACAAAGTTTTTCTTCTTTCCAATAGTTCCCAATATTTAAAAAATCTCGACCCTTTGGAATGCATAAGCATCCCTTATTTATAATAAAAGGGGTAGAGAGAAAATAGGATAAATCCTAGAAAATAGTGTTCTTTAAAAAGAGTTCTATTTTGCTTGACTCTCGCGCAGGAGACCAAGTCAAAATTTGCTTCCTATGTGACGAAACAGAAATGAAAAAGACATGTCGATTTCAAGATTGAAATGACATGAAACATCAAGACTTAATCTGAATCATCATCTTTCACTCCTTCATCTTTCTTTTCCTCCAGCGGAGCCTGTTTGTTCCGAAATTCTTGGAACTTTGGAATTATGCCTTGCATTTCCTTTTCATCAGGCACAGTGGAATGATCATTCAAAATTTCACAGGTTTCATGGGTATCATTGGCACTACCGGGAAGCTTTTTCAATCTTTTGCTGAGATTTCTCAAGGCCTCCAAAGAATGTTCAATTCTTACAAACCGATCAATGATCTCAATACCAAATCCGTGCGTTGGTTCATGCTGAACAGACTCTTGGACTTGTTTGGAAAGATCATCTGCTGATAGGATACCTGAGTTTCCAACTGACACCTTTGGACAAATCTTCAGCAACTCTTCTTCCAGATCACTTTTTCCATCAATCAATTTATCCCTTGATTCTCTAAACTTACCGCAGGATTTGTTGAGAATATTTACTCTGAACCTGATGGCTTTGGTCAGCTGGAAATGCTTATCCGTATGTGGGATGATGCCTTCTTCTACCAAGAGATGTGATGGTATTTGCTTTAATACCTGGAGAGCTTCAAAAGTCAAATCAAGATGTCCAATTTCTTGAGAGAAATCATCATCCATCTTCTCTCCATCCTTCTGAATGTCCCCCAAAGATTGATAAACTTTCACAACGTCTTGAATCACTTCCTTCCCCTGTTGGAGCAGCCTTTGGATCCATTCATTGACCACCCTTCCTTTTTTATTAATCTTCTCAATTGTAGGCAACTGATGAGAAATCGAATCCGACAAGGACAGAAGAAGATGGTATGGATTCAAGGGGTTTTGAGAGTTTAAGCAAAACCTCAGTCAACTGCTCCACCTTTCCTTTAAGCTCATCTCTGCTGTCTTTTGTTTCTTTCAACTTCTGACACAACACGTTCGTAGCATCCCGTGCATCCTGTTGTGCCCCTTCTGCTGTCACTTTTCCTAGAGCCACCCTGGTTATCTGATAATCAGAGGCTGTTATGTCCTCTTTAGTTTTGTCAGTCACGGGAGTGGTGATCTCTGTGAACTTATCCCTTGAAGCGTCCACCAAAACCCTTAAAAATGTTTTAGGTTTCTTGGCTGATTTAGCAGTAGAAGCCTTGAGTGAGCTGAAATTAAAGGCTGGTATGGGTACAATCACCCTCCTCTTCCTCAGAGTTTGCTCGAGTAGCCATTGCGGCGTATCAAACGGGAGTTTGCCACTGTTGTAGAAGCTGGTATCATACTCTCAAGAGGGAGAAGGTTCTACTAGTGGAGAGGGAATAGTTACCAATGTGGTAACAGATTCAATAAAAAGAGGCACAAGAGGGGGTGTGTTGGTGATTACTTGGGTCCCCAGCAGAGAGGGGTGAGAGTCTAGAGAAGATACTGGCCATGATTGAAGAAGTGGATGGAGAATGAGGAGGTAGGAGTGGTTGTGAGGGGGGAGGCGTAGATTCAGACTCCAAAGCCTGGGATGCAAGAGATAAGGTCTCTTCAGTTGGGCAATCAACAAATGATGAAACCAGAGGCTGGCTTCCTTCTCCTTCCAAAGTAATTTCTCCTATTTCTGGTGGTGTTGGTGATTCTGGGACATCCACCGTTTCAACTGGAGAGATAATTGAAGAGATTTCTCTTTCTTTTCTCTTTTTGACAAACTTGACCTTTATAGGCCCCTTAGAAGATTTTTTGTCCTTTTCCTTTTTGGAGGGCCTCGGCCTCTGAAGAAGCCAACTTTGAAAACTTATCATCTTTAAAACTCATTCCCCAAGAGGAGAGCCATGCTTTGGTGCGTGCAAGAATCAGAGCCGACCTATCTATAATGGAGGCTTTTTCACTGATCGACCAATCAATAGGTGGGAAAACATATTGATCTTCATTTAGTCCATCATAGGAAAGATCCAGAACACTTTCATTGTCACTAGTACCTTCTGGTAAGTTAGCAAGCTCAAGTGTTTGAATATCAGCAAGTGTTAATCTGCTATGATCCTTTCTACGAACAACAACCTCATCATGTAGATCAATCCAGATGTCTTCTATGCTTGGTCTATGCAGGTGCAGGGTTCCAAATGCCCTGAGGACTCCTCGAATGTCAAACCTGTCTCGTGGCTTCATATGCTTCTTCAACTTGTCCTGAAGCTCATGGAAAACATTTTTAGCTTTCACCACTGTCGAACAAGTGTATCTTCCAATAGAATCTGGAAAGATACAGTAGCCTTATGTTTACTTTGTTGGAACTTATGGAAATCCAACAGTTGCCTGACCAACTCCATCAGGATTAATTTGTCCCCTGGATATCAGGGCAGATGGAAAGGATCCCCTGAGTACATGACTACCCGAAGATATGTGAACTTCTTGAATTGCAAGAAGACACAACCCCATTTGGAAACTTCGACCCAAGCCTCGTCTGAGACTCTTGTCTTCCTCAGCTCTGGGTTGATCCTGCAGATATTTTCATAGAAGAAGGCATCATTTACCCTTTTGAAATGTTCTTTAGACCCCTTTTTGGTCACTTGAGGGAAACATTTATAAACCGGGTTCACTGTTCTGCTTCCCTTAGTATCCAGCCCGGGATAGTTCCTCATCCCGGCTGCTGCGTATGCGACATATGAAAGCATATAAAACTTCCCAGTTGACAAGACCATTGTCATTTGGGAATCAATCTCATTGCTGATGAGAGTGCCCCAGTCAATCCCTTGCTGATTCTTCTGATGGTTGATCATGAATTGATTCACATCCACCCTCTGGAACAATTTGATTCGGGTTGGGAGTACAACCAAAAACCCGATCGAACAAAGTGATGATGCTCATTGATCTCCTGATGAAAACACTCTGGGATCAGTCTTGGGAATCTCCGGAGAAAGCCGGTTTGGCCTGATCAGGAACTTATTATTTATACTGCTAGATATAATCTCTCCGTGAGCGTTATCCAAGGATTCTGAGCTAATTGACATCCAACTCTCCATATTCTTAAAATTTGGCAGTTGCGGAGGTAATCAAAGCTAACCCCGTCCAATTTGATCAATACTCTTTGGGCCTGATTTTTCACCGAACCGAGAAAGAGAAACTGAGTCAACACAAATAGAAGCGAAGATAAGGACTTCTGAATTCAGGCACTGAGGTGGACCATTGGGAAAAACCACTGCAAACGAGGTAAGCCACGATCGGCTATCGATTTCTTCCACGGAGTTTGGCGCAGGAAAACTCCTTAACCTACTACAAAAATCTTAAAGATCTATATTCTCGCGCGCTGTATCTCGGATGTATAATTTGAAATCAATATATGATGGAGGACCTCCACCCCTTTCTAAACTGTATTCATTCTCATGACTCCAGTATTTCTTGCGAGGACCAGGATATGACATGAAGATGTTGCAGGAAGAGCGTTCGGAGATTAGGAATGTTGCCACACTGGGAATCTAGACACCACTGGAGATGCGGATAAGAGGGCGAAGAACGGAAAGGTCCGACACACTGAGGAGGTATTATCGGGTGGATCCAGCGAAAACCCGCGCGTGAGGACTGTCGAAAAATCTTTCGAAAAGCCCGGAAATCTTTTGAAAGATGTCAGAACGAGAGAAAACCCAACACTGTTGCAGCTGTTGGACTTTGAGACAACCTGACACTTTGTATCTTTTGGATAGTACTTTGGGTCTCTAATTACGTCGACCCATACACCTTCAAAACCCGAAAAGAGGATACAGGGTTTTTTTGGGAATTTAAACCATTGTAAATTCTTTTTACCGTTTAATTACCAAACATATCTTAATTCCAACAAACAAAATTCTGGGGAAAAATCACAAAGTGGTGATGATTTCCAAAGAAAAATAAACCCTAAAACATAAACCTGTTTGGACAAACAACCCCCACAAACGGAAAAGAAATTAAAAACCCCAAAAACCCTGGTAAGGGAAAATGGGGAGAATAAGTTCCTCCATAATCAATCATAACAACCAAGAACAAAGAGATGGAGAGAGGATCCAATACCTTAAACCAGAGGTTGATATGCGCTTAAAGATCGAAAACGGGCGATTAATACGGGCACAGGTGAGTATCGGTTCGAGGGTGGTTCGCGAAGCACTGTGCGAAAAAAACAAACAATCACGATCTGTTAAAAATACGTTTGGCCTAAAATGCACGGGGAAATCCACCATATTTATACGTAAAATTTGCAATTACACACTCGGCTTCTTGGCAGGACAACACACTCGAAAATCGGCATTAACGACCATGTAGAGTGCTCGGGAGGTCTGAAAACATGCCACAAAGGTGGGTAAAGCACTTCGGGTTTCGGGTCGCAGGGAAACAATTGACCAAGCATGAGATGGCTTTAGAAGCTTCAAAGTTCGAACGTGAACAAAGGACCTCTTACTAAATCCGGACTTTGGGTATTGGAAAGACAGACGCACAAAAACTGTAGGATAGGCATGTGCAGATGCGAGGATGATGAAGGCCCGACAACCGACTCGACTTAACTTGACGAAGCGGGTTTCGGTTTAGGATAACATAAGACCATAAAAAACATACAAGAACACATGTTGACGTGTCGGTGAAAACCTGAAAACCCGCTTTTTCTCTCATCAGGGGCAATTGCAAAAAACCAGATTTACAAACTTTCGTAGGGGTTGGTTATATGATCGTTTTGGCGTAAACTCAAAAATACGGTAACAGTTGGCTCCAACTCGGGGACTTTCCTTTTGTAAATCTCAAAGGAAGAGGAACTCGAATCTCTGGTCGATATCCATTGGGCCTCGGAGTTCTGAAAAGAATATAAAACCCCAACCCAAAAAATGAAGAAGAAAGAAACACCACAAAAGCACATACACAACAAAAAGTAACCATAGTACAATGAAAGAGAAACATCTGAATGTGATTTGGAAACAGCTTTAGATGTTGTCCGATAAAGGTAAAGGGAGCACCCTCCTCACAGAGTATGATAAGAAGGAAACTATTTCACATTCAGCTCATGAATCTTGAAAGGCACTTTCAACAAGGAATTGAACCTCCCGTGCTTCCTTTGTGTCCCACTCTTATAACAAAGCAACACCAGTGTCCAATATGGAAATGAAGAGACGACTTTGATCTTTTTGTAAAAAAATGTCTTCACCTCTGCTCATGATGATCATGCGATGTTGTGATAACGAACACCTTGCTTTCATTCCTCTTCTAGCATTGGCTAGGTACATAACCCTATTTTCAATAGGATTTTGAAAAGGGCCGTTATCTTCAATGCTTTTGCAACTGAAGGATGGTAATTCTATGAAATAGGGATCTCAGCATCAATCTGTACAGTACTTGAAAGGGGACATTCCTATAGCTAGCTTTGGGGTTTAATCCGCTTCAGCCCACAAGAATTCATTATAATGCTTGTGCCGTTGTCCTCTGGTTTTCATACTATAGTTTTCTAAATTATGGGAACCCCCAGGTTCTTTGTTGCTGGATTTCAGTTTTGCCCATGCCTGGGGATAATAATCAGATGGAGTGAGCAAGGTGATGCCAATCCATAGCAAAAAAAATGATGTCAACTCATGCCGCGACGAAATCAGAGGAATTATCAGTACAATTCTTATGAGGCACAAGGAATTGTGAAATTATATTTGCATGTAAGGAACTGGCAAACAGATTCAGAGTTGTTGTTTGATTGGTGCGGCTTCCACCCTTGGTAATAGTCGTAGCAGTCAGCACGTAATTATGTTATGGCACTAGGGCGGACTCAATGTTCCAATCGAATCCATTCCCCACTGGAGAACACAGTTCTTCAATCATACGGGATTTCAGGGGACAGAGCTGCATAATTGGACGCCCGCCAACGAAATGTTGACAGCTCCACACTTGGACACCCACTCTGATGAATTCTGAAAGAGAGTAGGCCCAATAGTACCTTAGCCCACTCGGTAGGATCTTATAAGCCTTTCTACAGAGATGAAAACTGTCCCTCCGCATGCGAGGCATGGAAGGACGCTAACAACTTTACATGGTGTAATTTATCAACACAACGCAAGTAAAACACCATCAAGACCTTTCTTGTATATTCCGTTATCCCACAACGGTATTTTACAGATCTCAACTTGACTGTCTCTCTCCTTATGGCTGCAATGCCGGGGGCATTCACCATAAGTTAGAAAAGAACGCACTATCATGTACCATTCATCATTTTGTACTCACGAAAAGCCACCATGGGTAGCTCGTCAGAAGTATCTCGAGTCTTTTCACATTCTGCTTCAGCATGATTTTCCCTGCAATCATTGGATTAGGCCCCTTCCTCATCACCAACTTGGTAGGTCTGATGTCCAATTCATCCTCTGAACTTTAGCTATCCAGGTACCCCCTCGTTGACTCCCCATATCTTGTTGATTCAAAATGGATTTAATTAGTAGTGTTCAGGAACATAATGAGATTATGGGAATTTAGCACATAGTACCCTGAAATGTTTCAAACGCTCGCACCACGCAAGCATGCCTTTTTAATTTGAGACATCTTTAATTCATGTTCCTTCAATGGGCATCCGCTCATACATGCTTAGAGCTTTCCATTGCCTTTCCCCGTTCTCCTGTAGCAGTATTGCTGACACTGTGTGAAAGAGGCGTAAGCTGTACTGGATGAAATCTGTCTTGAGTCTGGACATACCTAGAGATAGGAGCGCAAGCAACTGCCCCTTTTTATTTCTTTGAATGCAAGCTTCCCTACTGTACGCCCATCGAAATGGACTTTTGCCTTTTCATCATGCCAAGATAGCCTTTGGTTTTGTCAGTGAAATCAGGTACAAACCTTCTTAGGAAATTAACCTTCGAGAAAGATGAACCTCAGGTTTGTACTTGTGGGTAGGTAAGGGCTCTGAATGGCTGTACCCGTTCTGGTTCATTTTGGTTCCGTCGCTAGTCACGAGATGACCCACACTTTCCTTTGTACCCAAACATGGACTTCTTGGATTCAATGAAATCCCACATGCCCTGCAGCTCAAAGTTTCTGCTCTAAATGATCATAATGATCACTCTTGTTTTTAGAGAAAATGGTCAGTCCTTCGAAATACACAACTATACCTTCCCTCAGGTCTCTGAATGCCACGTCCATAGCTCTCTGAAGTTAGCTCGACATTGAGCAAGCCGAAAGGCATCCTCCTGTACGCAAGGTACCCATGGGGTTGTGAAGGCCGTCTTGTGTTGATCCTCCGTATTACCTCAACTTTATTATATCCTGAAACTCCGTTGAACATGATAAACATTTTCTGCCCAGTAAACATTTTTTTTTAGTAAGCTGATCCCTGATAGGGTCAAGGGGATAGATCCTTCAACGAAGACTGATTCAGGTTCCGGAATCAACCCAGATTCAGATTTCGCCATTCTTTTTCTGACAAGATGATGTTACCACCAAGTGGAGTGATGGTATTGGAAAAATAACCTGGCATCCAACATCTTCAGAATTCTACAAGGACGTCCCTGAGATCTTGGGGATTGTAATGTCCTTAGGCTTTTGCCTTACGGCTTCACATCAGTGTTTCAAAGGAATACTATGTTGTAGTACTCTTTGGGCTTGAAGGATTTAAATCTGCATAAGACCAGGCCAACACATCCATTATCTCTTCAGAAGTGAAGTGAATCTTTGTTTTTCTTCAGGAACAACATTTCCAAATATTGCACCATCCAGTTGAACAGAAACGACCGAATTGATTTGATCTACTTCAAGAGGAAGAAGCTCCTTCAACGTGCCTTTTGTTTTGAATAAAACGAATCATGCTTGTCAAAACAAACCTCCAAATACCAACCTTTTGGTAGCTTGTGCCTTTAAGCTAATAAACTCACCAATCACCGCTGATAGGATCTGAGATATTTCAACACGGAAGGCTGATCCGAACCTTCAAAGTATACCTCATTGAAAATTGTCAGCCTTTTCTAGAAACTAACCCTTTGATCATATTGAACACTTGCCGTGAGTTGGCATTATTCTGGATACTGGGATGGTACACAATCGGATGAGTATGTCTCTTTTGAATGAGGATGAGAAGAAGGAGGGATGCAACACGGCTAAAGATCACCGTGTCATTATAATCCTCAAGCAAGACTGCCTTAATAGAAACATGCATCAAAGCATTCTATATTAGCCCAAACTTTTTTTCCCCCCCCTGTACTGTCTCAAGCGATCATTTTCACCCTGATAAATTCCCCGGCACCTCCTCACAATCAGCTTCCGTCATCCATCCCCTTGGACTTTGAGATTTTGATTCCCCTTTTGTCTGGCAGTTCTACGCCTAATAACAGGGCTTCAATATCAGGTCGTGTTGTTAGTATTAGCAAATTGCAACTTGTAAGCTGATGGGAATTTCCGAATTACGGAGATATGAGAACAACACCAGCGCCTGATCCGTGGTTGAGCAGCTCCCATCCGTATTCGAGGGTCCAAATAGCATTAGGCTCTTCTTTCCTTGACATCTACAAGGGGTATCTCTGAAGTCATGAAATAATTTCCAAAGCTAGCATCTTTGAAAAGAATTTTGAGCTTTAGGATGCATCCTGATTTATTACACATACCTCGCCTTTGGTTCAGGATGGAGAACCTGATGAACCCCCATTTACTGGGACCTGGCTTTTGGTCCCAATCCATTTTTAAGCTCTCCTCTGCTGTCTTTACCAAAACCCCTACCCAAGAGGAGACCGTAAACGCAGGGATTTCAGCAAAGATGGTCATTATTCACTCTCTTTGCAGGAATCACACATGCAACGTTCATCTTTTGATTTGGACCAATCAAAGACTTGTTTGTTTCCATAGAGTAACACACAACCGTCCATATGGACTTAGTTAAATAGCCTAAGAGCATGGGCTACTTTGCGGGCATAACATTGTCGGAGGCCCCTGATCGATGATGCAATGGTTGAGGTTGACCCATTTATAAGTAATACAAATAAAATGGTTCAATCTTTCCCGAAGAAGAAGCAAGATCAAGTGTTTCGGAATGGGGATTGATTAGGATTTGGAAGGAGACCTGTAGAAGGTGACCGGGAACAACCGCTTTACTCGTCTGAGGATTTGGCAAGTTTTGAACTGTTCAGGATTTGAATTGAAGGTAGTCTACTTCCGACGTTGATTTTTGTTTCTCTTGCATGATCAACAATTCAAAAGCCTTATAAGAAGGGGTGATGGTAGCTCATTCTAAAGCACATGAGCTGGCTGAGGCACTGAGCTTAGGAAAGGAGAATAAGGAACAGTTGTCTTTTTGGTGCCTCTCTTTTAGTTTGTGCTGAAATAGAGTACTCTTTTAACTATGGCTATGGGAGGTTCCTTATTCTTCTCCTTAGTGTTTTTCAGAGGTTTTTCTGTGATTCTGAGATTGGGATGAGTGAAGACCACAAATACGGACCAGTCTGGTGCACCATCCATCTTCATCGTATTCCAAATCCCAATGATGGGTCGCCAGCCGAAGCATCATAAGATCATCCGCATATCTGAGCTTCAAAAGCTTCCACAAAATCTTGTTCTTCTGGTTTCTTGCTTCTTCAACTATTTGTCTAACTGCTGCATTGACGGAGGAGCTTCAATTGCTAAACAAGCCTCAGTGAGATGAGTTAAGTAATCGCGGCTATCCCTTGTAGCCCAGCAGTATTGTTATTGAAATTCGTCCGAGGGATATCTCTATACGGAACATTGTTCACCTGCTGAGACATTTTCTTTTTTAAAGCGATCAAATCATTAGCCATTTTCTGAAACATAGGATCAGTATTCCTTGAGAAGAACCTTGATTTTTTGGGTTTGGGTAATGGCCCTTCTTATCCTCCCGCCAAATGAGATCATCCTCTAGTTTAATAGCTGTTAACTGAGCAACAAACATCCAATTTGGGATAAAACCGACCTTCTTTAATAAAATCTCACATCA